>JAHLJT010009436.1:49590187-49924363 GCA_031308135.1 Acheta domesticus
ATGGATTCTCTCACACAGTACCAGGTCTATATTGCTGTAAATCACATTCCGGGGGATGGGCATTTGCAGTTAGGTGTTACATTAAATCAATTTTCGTAGAATTATTATTTACAAAGTGCAGAGGTTTTGCACGTATACAGATTGTACGAGCGTCTACATATTTCTGTGTATACAGATCCTCCAGTAGGAAGATCACAGGTGCCTAGGACGCGGTGTCTACCAGACAGCCAAGTACTTGACTACAAACACCTTAGTTGTTTTTTAAAACTATCACAAGTGTTTTGAGATGAAGTTTTAGGTTTATTTTTGTACCTGTTTTTACTGAGGATTATTTTACTGAGTGTTCTTACACTCAGTAAAACAGTTCTTGCAAATCCTAGTCCAACCTATTCCCCCTTATGTCCCTCATTTACTCTTCAAAAGTAACCGAATTATTATTTAATATTCTGCCAAAAACTATGGTTTTTCCTTCACGTATGATATACAAAGGATAAGAAAGCTTTAAAATAATTATAATTTGCAACTACACTGAAACGTCAATAATATTACTGGATGCTACAATAACGTATACAAACGTACAATAAACACTCTAAATACACAGAACTGTTGCAGTCATTTTCGAAATATATTTAAAGTCCAGGTGATTTAAAGGCAGAAAATGGTTTTTATATTTTAACTGCAGCCCAGTAATCGAAACAAATCTGAAAAACTTCACAACAATTTGTGTTTTAAGAGGATCTTTTGAGATTTTTTTCGATCATGTTCCAGGCTTCTAAGACAGTAAAATATATTTTTTGTAATTTTTTTTCAAAACTATTTTTGTACATTTGAATTATTTTTTTCAGTCAGATGAAATACTGTTAAATTCACGAAAAAATTGAAATTAAAAAAAAAACAAACACGTTTTGAGTTGTACAGGGATGTGGGTGGTATGATGTGGGCTAAGAAACTTTTTTTTTAAATATTATTTTTATGTTAGAATTACAGTGTAACTACTCATATGATACTTGGTTGAGGGGGACTTTTCATCATCTTCTCAGAGGTCATCCTTTATAAAACTCAAAAAGCAGGTTTGCCGCCAATTTGTTAATTAAGTATGATCAGAATTGCCTCGCATGTTGGGGGAAAACCAATCATCTATTTAATTTATTTTAGATTTTTAGCTGTTATGTGCTTAAAACATCTAAAAAAAAGTCTTCCACCAATGATACCTTGTAAGCATGTACAAATTTCTAACTTCCTGAATATCTGAAATTTCTGGTAATGAAAAATAGTGATCTTTTGAATTAAAATTCTTTCTTGTAAAATTATCAATGTTTATGTGATAACAAAAAATATTCAACTCTACCAACAAATTTTCTGGTTGGTTGGTTTGTTGGAAACCAATCCAATCCAAAATCACGTATCTTAATATCAACCTCATGATTATAGCAAATTTCTTTATTCCTAACAAACTACTTCTATTTTCAGATTATTCTTCTTCAGTTAAATTTTGACTCTGAAACCTCTTTATACCTAGTCTGAATGGGGCTGATTGTGTTAATCATTTTTCAATTTTCCCAGAGTGATTTGAACATTCTGCACATAAAGGCTTCAATGGGAAACCCCATTTTGCACACTGAGTTAATCCCTCAGTAAATTGCATTTCTTCATTACACAATAATCCAGGCTGCTAACCTATTTTGAATTTACATTTATTTTTCAGTTTATCATTTAGCATTGCATACAGCACACCAGAATTCTCAGATGCCTTGCATAATACAAATATTTTTCTGCACATCACTGACTGCCCTATTTACGTATCCCAAGATATAATTTTATTTCCCACCGGGACTAAGATTCTTTGTAACACCAAGGGGGATGGATTTTGATGACCAAAAAGATCGCCAAACATGATCAATAAAATGCCATAAAACCAGAGAAAAATTGTGTAAAAAATGTGATCCATACCTGTTCGAGTGAACAAGTCAAGCTTTTGGATGTTACTGATGTAATCAAGGCTTCTTCCCTCTGTTCAACTGAAATCAGCTGGCAAACTTTTGGTTTGGACTGCTCTTTACCAGGAAATCTGTCTTTAGTTATGCTGAAGTAGGCTGAATATTGTTTTTCCTTCACGTATGATATACAAAGGATAAGAAAGCTTTAAAATAATTATAATTTGCATAAATGGTGCCTAACAGGCGTCCCTACCTTCGATTACACACAAGGGCTGACATAATATCTGAGCCAAGAAATCAAATGGGCTACTCAGGAATTCCGTGGAGAACATTTATTGCATCTTGTAAATATTATTTGAAGCATGATATTAAAATCTATGAAATCAGCAAAAAATTGATTAAAAATTATGGAAAAGGGTAAAAAATGACTTAGTTGAAATGAACTAAAAACGCACGCACAAAAAAAGGGGGGGGATGTTTGTATTTGTCGTTACATAAAATTAATTTCTATAGTAAACAGCTATGTTCTTAAGTGAAAAGAGAAAAAATGACACATCATTAAAATCCACCCCTTAGTAATGACTCACCATGTTGGATTTACCCTACCAAGGACTAACACATTCATATATTCAGGTTTGTCAGCCAAACAGAAATTGAAATATGAAAACTATAAAGCTAAATCATGGCCTACATAGTAAACAGCACTTACCTGTAAAAATTTATTTCACTTTCACCAAACAACTGGTGTAGCAGTAGTATGTTTCGACCTTTGTGTAACATGCCAAAATTATCATGGAACTATACAGGTCTTGATTTCAATGTAAATTGTATATATGCTCTAAGTAAAGACCAATTGTTACAGAATGTTTGAAATACTTCCTAGATACTACGGAAAGTGATTTCCTGAGTTTATCAGTTGATTTGTAACAATTGCTAAGTGAATTCCGGTGTGAAAGATCAGATTTACATTACCGGATCAGTGTTATCCCAGTTTACAGAACATGTTGGAATGTCTTAAAGAAATGCAATAAAATAAATTTTCTTACTGTTCATAGATTCGCCCAGCAAATTTGCAGTAGATACCAAGATTATGACTGCAAATATAATTAGGTAGTGCTACCTTATTATATTGCTGTGCTCACAGAAATGTGTGATGTTTTCATCTTCGCAGCTAATGGTCAACATTTACGAGTTTTGCGTCACGAAAAAGCAATGGCAAACAAATTCTAACTGACTAAGCTTCTGCAAATACAAGACTAGCCCCCCCCCATTATTGAAACAAGATATTTGGGAAAAAATCTTTTTATAATTGGGTTAATACGTAATTGCCTTTATTCAGACTCAAAATGAAGATTTAAATGAATGATGGAACCATCACAGAATCATTTGAAAACAAGACAGAAACAAGAATGTCTTTTTAACATTATGCCAACCACATGACGATATGCAAGCAATTGATACCACATGGAACCCACCTTAAAATATGAACAGAAATATATAAAGAAAGAAAGGAAGGGAAAAACAACAGCAACCACCACCAGAACTTCACGTACCACAAGAGAACCACCAGAGCTTTATGTACAAATAGTGTTAAAAAAATTAAAAAACAGCACGCACAAAGTTTTGAAACTTTATTGAAAACTACCAACCTTTTTATAACTTTATAGAGTCTTCTTCATAATAGTCTGAACCCATGTTAAATCTACTCTTTCAATCATAAAGTGTGTACTTTTACCTCAGTCATAAAAATAAAAAATCAAACTCAAAAAGCCAACATTCAAAACATGCACTTCAAATCAAAATAATCACTTCATGAAATTCATATTTACCTTCACTTTTAATGCTTTTCAAACTTGGGCTAAGATCATTCCCCAGATGTTCAATTTCATATCTCTAAAAGAAAACATTAAAATTTCAGTTGCATATTTGAATTATACAAACAAAACTTCTCGATGGACAGAAACAAATGTGCAATTATCCTTGTGCCAGAAACTACTATGGATTTGACAATTAAGTGGAAACAAATAATTTAAATATGAATTATTTCATTCCAGCCAAAAGAACTTGCTATTTGCTCCAAAAATGTATTTTGTCTACATATACATGTGTGGTTAAAAGTTTTGCAAGATGGTCCATCATCTGAAGGACTTAGGGGGAATCGCAAGATAAGCTACATGAGCAACAGCAAACCTCCCACTATTCATGAACTGTAATATCTTCATTTTGGTGAAAAATTGTAATATCTTTGCTTTGGTGTATTTTGGTGGTTCTTCATCTTGTTAGTCTAGTTCAATCTAGGAAGGGCATTATCTATAACAAGACAAGACACTTCCACCACAATCAATATTAACTTCCACAAATAGTGGGAGAGTTGCTGCAGCTAGTGTAGCTTACCTTGTTATTGCCTCAAGCCCTTTAATTGAACAACTGGTCTGTTAAATTATACAAAGTCAATGAATCAAATTATCAGATGTATTCACAATCAGCATGCTTATAGATCACTGATTTATCAAACTGATCAAATCATACATAAGTAAATATTGAACTCAGCACAAACTGAAGTTAAAAAAGATTAATTACGATGTCACAAATTATTCATTGAAAGGTATAAGGAAAGAGAAAAACAATAAAAATAATTTCTTACTTGAACAGGTGCAGAGACACACTTGGCAGCCAATGAGTTTTCATAACAATCAAATCCCCAATTACTCCAACTATTCTGAGGCCAATATGAAAGGCCCTGATCATCCACAATCTAGAAAGAGTAATGAATTTTTTTAAATTTAGTATGCATTTAATAATATAATTAGTATCGACTTAAATGGATATAATTTTCTCACTTTGGAACAAGGGAATTGATAAAAGGATTCTGGTTCATTTGTTTCGTCTCTCTGCAAGAGACTCAGAACATAGAATGCACAAGACACCGCATCAATTCCTTGAATTCCAAGTTTCCCATCAAGCCACTCCTCCAGGGTCGATACAACTGGTGGGTACTTCATGCTACAAGGGTCCTGTAAAAAAGTAAAATTCTAATGAACTGAAAGCTGAAACATTTCACAACCCAATATACATACAAAGAGTCATCCATAAATTATGTAACGCTACAAATAAATTAAAAAGTTATGTATGTTATAACAAAAAGGAAATATTTGTTCACCAACACTGATTGAATCTGTTTGATTACAAAGAAAACATTGAAAACTGATCAACAATATATAGAATAATTCACAATGACCTGTGCAGGGCTTGTTAGAGATTCTCATCTATGCACCCTTCCTTCATTTAAAAATTGTCCCCAATCTTACTGTTAAACGCAGTTAGTATCACTAATTCTGATTTTAATAATCAAAATTTAATATATATCACGTAAAATTAACACAAATTGTTTCCACTTTTTATTTTTTCTTCTTGTGTGTGTATCTGTGGGGAGGGTGATACATTTAGGTAATTATTGAGGGGGTTTAAACCTCCTTTATGGGTGCATTACAAGGGAGAGAGAGGTTATTCAAAATACTCCAAATTTGCATTATGTACTTTATGAATGCCCATGAGCATAATTAAATTTACTTTTTAACACTGTTACATAATAAATTTCACAGCACAATTTAAAACTTATATAGAACTCATTTTTATATCATGATCTCACAAATGCAATCTATCGAATTGGGTAATACTGTATATTAAGATCCTACCATTTACCAAGCAAATTATACATTAATAAATTACCTGAAAGTAACTGAAATAGCACTTCAAATTTCAAAAATCTAATTTTACTGTGGCCTCATTGGAGAATTACATGCGTAACTTACAAATTTTCCATAATGAATATACAAATTAACTTATTTTAATTTTCAGCATTGATGTACGAAATGAAGATAAATTTTTCATTATATTCATTTGTCCTTTACTCACCTCAAAATATTTGGGAGTGCATTTCTATTGTTTCAGTAACAGAACTATAAAATTAACAAATGAAACATCTGGCAAAAACATAAAATCTCAAATGATCAAGTTTTCCAATTAGGATTAGCAATTTCAATTAAATATTAATTGAATCAACTTGTTCATATTACTTCCAACATATTACAAACCAACTTAAAATTTCACAGAATCCCATAACTTTTGTTGCCAGTGAAAAAAGAACACAAATATTAAAACTCTATATAGTTTTATGGCTGGATGCAAGAATCACTACTGCCTGACATTCTTATGAATGACAGGTTGATTTCTTGCACAATGCAAGAGGAATAATAAATATAAAATCATTTTATAACAAGCAATAAGAAAATTGAGCAATTAAAAAATGCTTCTTGTGCGACTACAATTCACACTTACACTTAATTATTCTGCAATCGTACATTTACTTTAAAACACACTTATTTCAATAGTATCACACAGCATAATTGTTGATTTGCTTTACAGAATTATTGACTTTTTCACACACAATAATATAAACAAGGAAGATCTCAATATTGGATTAGAGTAAGAAATGGGTTTCCTGAAACGAATGCTTCCCAAATTCCATAAACGAAAGAAAGGTACACTTAAATGACAATGTACTCACCTCAAAGTTTAAACATCCCACAAAATGCATAGAGTATCCAATGTAGTTCACGAGAAGTTTTATCTTCTTGGCGATCTATGACTGTAAATAGGGGAAGCTCTATATCTATGAATTTGTGCTTGTTCTTCATGTCCAAGTTTAAAATTGACGTATGTGTAAGTCAAACTTTAAATTTGGCCTGCACTCTTGACTAATGTAAATGTTTGCTTCCAAAAAAAAATTAACAGAAAAAACATAACATGACATAAATAAACTACAGGTTGCAATACATTTGAGCAGGGAAATTCAGGCACTTATTAACATTCATGCATGATGAGAAGTTCTACTAAGCACTTGAATTGTTTTTCTTCAACATTATATATTTTCACATGAGATCTGTATGTATGCGGCCTCCATTATTTTAGAAACCTGAAACATTAAAAAAAAACTTCAATAACTGCCCTTGAAACTTAAATTTTCACATTATTACATAACTTGTAAATAAAAATGGATAATACTCTGACAAAACATGCTATTGGAACTGTACAATATTCAAAAAGTTTTTCCAAAACTCCTGGATTTGTGTATTCACAGTCATACCCTGCAATTATTCTTCACACTAATTTGCTCTTTTTAAACGCAATTTAATGTACGCACAAAACAAAGCAATACAAAAACTTCAACATACAGAGAAAAAATAGCTGCCATTGCAACACAAAAACCCTGAGGTTGTTTAGATCACAACTAACAATTCGCTTCTATTTACACACACTTTCATTACGTTCGGCTGCGATTTTACGTATAAATTTGTATTAAGAACGTCCCACACCCATGAAGCAATGAATTCTTAACGTAAAATACTGTCTCGAGAATGCTAATACTTCGTTTACTGCATGGCGTTGACTTTGTCAGATCACATCTCGGCACAAACCCCACAGTTCCACTGAATTACAATGTGTAAAGATACTTTTAATAAGTTACAAAGAAAACATTTCACAAATTCAATCTTACCTGCATACAAACGACCACACCGCAGCCAATGAAGGCTGGCAGTTGAAGTCAGGAGACTAGTACTACACCCCATTCCTTCTTTACGCGCACTTTTGTCATAAGAATTTAGATTGTTTAACAATTATGGGCCATGATTTCTCCCGTTGGGATGGAGGCGTGCCTCTTGCGATGATATATCGCAACTTTCCCCAGGAATTCCAATGCTGACAAGGCGACGCAGACCTGGCACGACCCTGGACCAGGTCTGCCCGGGATGCAAAATAGCAATTCCTGGACTCCACCAACAAAGTACCGGAAGTTATGACAATTTCAACGCTACAAACCGCTACCAGCGCAGACGCCCAGGTTCTTCACATCCGGTCTATGCCCCGCCTTATCTGAGCTCCTATTGGCTATTTACGTCAAACGCGCGGATTTTGTTTTCTTATTCAGTTTTTATTTCAATATTTTTGGTTCATTACAGTATATCTGTGCTTACTAATGGGATGTATTACCTTTTATATATATTTTTTCATTTCATTACACGTAGAAAAAGAGGAAAATGATACCTAAAAATAAATGAAAGGCACTGACCCCGTCTCCCGCGCTAATCCATTGTGCTTACAGCGCTCATGGTGAGCAAATTTTGAATTACTATCGATTACTCTCGCACCCAAAATTTTAAGAGCGGTAAATTGCTTTTTCAAGAAATGCAAGTAAACATTCCGAAAGTTCTTAGGCAGAGTTAATTCATAAGGAAAAAAAAAATTTCCAAAAAAAAGTAGCTGAAATTACAATTGCAACTGCAATTTTGAGATTTATTGATTAATGAATTGGGTAATTAATGGGAAACCATAAAAATAAATTCGAAATGAGTCACTTGAAAAATAGTAGGTTTTAATTCACATTTCAGTAATACATGGCAAGTATGCGATGCAATCTTGTCGGAGCTTCTTTGCTGCGGCTACAGATGAGATGGGATGTCAGCGGGTCATTTAAAGCCCCTAGCCATTCTATTAGTAGAGAAGCCGTGCAGACCAGGCGCAGGCAGTTCCGACAGCCATTCCTGTACATTAATATATACAGAACATATTCAAAATATCTATTTTACAAAAGAAATGAAAACAATATTCCTGTTTCATAAAGTAGTCAGTTCATTCCTTAGTTTTGATTTAAAAAAATGAAAAATGAGATCAGTAGCGGATCCAGAGGAGGCATGGCCCCATGAGGCTTAGAAATTTCATTTGTTACCTTCTTTTATTTGGAAATATTGATTTAAATATTTATTTATGTTATAATTATGTAATTATTAAAAAAATTATATTGTATTGTACCATATACAGGCCTACACTACAAAAATAATATACAATGTAATAATAAATGATTATTATTTAACAACAATCTACGAAACCCCCTACTAAAATGATCGGCTGGATCCGCCCCTGATAGCGGATACTTATTATATAGCCATCGATATTCCAACAACCATATTGATGACTTCAATTAAACTCGAGATAAATAATGGATTCACATCATAGAGGAAAAATATGGGTGAGCTACTCCGGCGCACTGATTTTTGCTCGTTCTGCGCACCACCAGTTTGCTTAATGAACTATATGACTACATCGTTTGAAAAGCCAGACCAGACACTGGTGGCCATGTTGCTTGGAGAGCGAGAAGAGTTGAGAAACATTTTGAAAGTGACATAAAATGGCAATTTTCAACGGTAACCAACCAAAAATAATATGATGAAGGTGTACCAGGAGCAATATTTAAAAGAAATGTTTCATAAATCTGCTTCAATGACTTGTAATAAGGTGATAATGTTGGCATTTGGCTACATTTCTACATTTAATAATATTAATAAATGCTAATATTATAACGCAAACTGGTCTCTGAAGCTCATTGGTGAAGTTGGATACGATGCGCAAATGCTCACATGGTTCACATTATGATTCATTATTCACCGCACTTTTGAGAAAAAATTGATACAAGTTTATCAAATTACAGTTAATGTTCAGAATTAATTTGAGTAAGTTTATTTAATGATAGTTGTTTATCGTGTGTGATACGAAGAGACTGGAAATTAAGACTTGTAGTACAAACCCTCCGTCTCCGAGCATTGTTTTTTTTTCTCCTGTAACTAACAATAATATTATTGATACAGGATTTATTCACATGATTCATTTACCAATTCAAATTTGGCTACATTTAATTAAAAAATCATCATATTAACCTCTTGTAACACTGAAGTAAGTGAAATATACAAAAATATTTTCCCTAATTTGGACAGCGCATTTGTAAATTTGCAAAATAAACTTTAGGTAAAGAGAATATATTATTTATTACACTCAATTCTTTAATTATACTTTCCGAAACCAAGGTTTTCTTAATTGTTCACCAACTCTAAAATTGGTTTCATTATTTATTTAATACATTTCCAGTACTTGTTAATCAAGTTCAAGCAGAATATATGAAAAGTATTCATTAGCTGGATCCTACACAACCTGTGTATTATTATTTATTACACTACACTACCACACGTACCACACTACACTTCAGAGACCAGTTGGGAGCTTTGAGCTTGTCTCGGCCAAACCGACGTAGATAGTCACCGAAAGCCATCCAGCGGGGGTGAAATCACCGCACACACACCCCACGATAAAAAACGTGCACTATACTTACGGCACTAATGACCAAGGCAGTTGACGCGCCCGGAATCATCAATAAATCCAAGAAATATGGCAAGTCCGCAGAAACATTCAGCACACCACTTGAAAAATTCATAAAGAAGACAACGATACAGTCTGCATGCTTCAGATTCTTCTTCTTCTTCTCCTTTTCTCCTTCTTCTTCCGCCAGTATTGTTTTAGTACCTACATTCAGTTTTAATAAGTTCTTATATATTTGATGATATATCGAGTTTGCTTTCTTCATTCTATTATTCAGTTCCTCCTCATATTTTCCGTCTTCCGAAATTATTGTTCCTAGATACTCATAACTTGTTACTTGCTCCATATTTTCCTATCTCCACTTAATGTTCATTTCCTCCTTTTCTTTGCCTACACATAACCTTGCTCTTATTTATGTTTGTCTACATACCCCTATCCTCCAGTGCATACCCCACTCAATTACCATCTCTTGCAGCTTTCTTAGGTTTTTGACTAGGAATAAAATATGGTCCGCCTACACCAAGGCTTGTATCCATACCGGTCTCATTTTCCAATTTTACATTTCTTAGTGCGCCTTTTGGTTTGTTTGATAACCTGTTCCATAAAGATGTTGAAAAGTAGAGGGCTTAATGAATCTCCCTGTTTAACCCCTTTGTCCATTCTGAATTTCCCACTGAGTTGTCCATCCAGCTTTACAGTACCATTCACATTTTTATATGCTTTTTTTTAATTACCCTCATCATTTTGCTTGAAACCGTTGTTTTCTTCAGCGAGTCCCATAGTTCTTTCCTGGGTACTGTATCAACTGTTGACTTTAAATCTATGAAAGCAGTGTATATTGTTTTCCCCCTACTCAATGATTTTTCAGTTATTGTTCTTAGAATGTAAATATGGTGTTGTGTGTGTCTGTATGGTCTAAATGCCTCTTGCTCCTCTCCCAAATCTTCTTTTACCTCCGTCCTCAACTTTACTTTCACTACCCTTGAGTACAATCTACTTACGCAGGATGACAAACAAATTGCCCTGTGATTATCACAGTTGACAATCCCCCCCTTTTCATGTAGAGGTATACTATTATATTTTCTTCCCAGTCTTGCGGCATTCTTTCTCTCCATATCTGTTGACAAAATGCTGTTATCCATGTTCTTCCCGTTTCCCCAAAATACTTTTATTATTTCTGGTGATATTCCATCTGGATCAGCTGCCTTTCCAACTTGAATTCTTCTCGTTGCCTCTTCTACATCTCTTTCCGTTATGGAATCCTCCTCTACTTCTGCCCCTCTTCCCTGGTGTCTCTCACTCACCTGCTTCGATTCGCCTTCCCCCTCTTTCCCATTTCCAAGTGGCACATGGAGTTCTCGACCCTCACTCAACCCCCTTCAGTCACCAGGGTAACGATAGTACGGAATACATTAATAGGAGCCAAACTTTTTATTAATGTGTTGATTATGATGGTTGAAAAATTTAATATTAAACTGGCAAGATAATTTAACACAGTAGTGCAGTGGCTCAACAATGAACCAATCGAAAAACCCAGTCCACAGGGCGACATACGAGTTTTCTGAAGCGGTTACTTCCTGCTTGCTTACTTCCTGCTGAGCATGAGACAGAAGATGAGAAGGGTAAATGAAATTTTGAAATTCCGTATCTTTCAAGGACTTTCTCAGGGTTGTGGAAAGACACTTAAGCATAGAGAAATGACACAGTACCTCCTTAGTGACTTAAGTATGCTACTTGAAAGGATTCCTTGTACACTCTCTTGTGAATCCGGGGAATGACCAAAGGGTAGGTGTATATCTGAAGGAACAAGGAAATAGGAATGTGCTTCTCTTTGTCCCAAAACAACTTAAAATTTTAAATACATTATTCGTCGTTTATAAATGAAATTAAATCGTTGTTTTTTAATGAAGTCCGATTGGCAGGTACTGAAAAGGGATTACCTGGAAAAAGATTATAAACATTTTTCTTTGAGTATGTTGTATGTATTCAGGCACTAATTAAAATCCCAAGTTTTTGATCTCCCAGATCCTGTGCTACCTCCGACCACCCCGAAAAGTGACTTCTTTCTGCTTTTATTTTCCCGTATACGTACGTGTATACGAAGTAATATAGCCTCTGAGCTAAATTCAAATCGCCTGTTTCGTCGCCCGAGATAATACCTTCTTTCTCCGCTAGGTGAAAGGAGCGTAACGAAATTTACGTGGTCAGACGGAAGAGCAGGCCTCATGGCCTGAGTCTCGCCACGTAAAATAAGGCAATTCAATTCAATTAAATTCAAATACGTATGATTTCTTCCAAAATCGATATTGCCCAGTCGATCTAGTTCGAGTCGAAGCTTTGAGATTTTTAAAAAGATTTTATAAAATTTGGAGGTACTTCACATGAAGTCCCTCTGACATTTTCAAAATTTTCTCAGAAACGGCTCCAAATTTTTTCTTTAAATTTCTTGCAATAACAGAGTAAAATGCACTTATTAAGGCGGAATAGGTCCGATTATCACGGTTAAATCTGAATTTTTGAAAATTGCAACAGTTTGAATTTTATTCGGCGTCTTCCTCCAACTACAAAATTGCAGATGGAGATTTTTCCTTCAAATAAAATTTGTTCTTCATAGTGAGTTTTTCTTTAAGGTCATGTACATTTTTTTGAAAATGTTAGCATTTTTCGCGCAATATTGCGTGTAATATGTCCAATTTGTTTAAAAAAAATACAAAAACCAGGTTTTCTCAAAAACGGCTCCAAACTTTTCATTAAAGTTTTGGAACGGATAGTGCTAATTGCACTTTTTAATATGACATAAAGTTCATTTTTTTTTGTTTCTTCAAAAATTACACAAATGTATTTTTTTTAAAGATCTCTCACATCTTTAAAATGCACATTACCAGCAATTTGTAAACACTATTGTATTTGTGAGTTAATGTGCTTCAAATGATTTTAAACGAAATTTTTTGAAAACACAAAACTTTTCTATGAAAATGAGCTTCAAATTTCGTATTTTTAGTAGGGCTTAAACGCCATTTTCTTAAAAACGGCTACAATTTTTTAAAGGAAAACTGCCATATAAGAAGAGATTTTTGTGTTGTTTAATATTTTAAAAATGTATTCGTTCTACCATTAGGAAACCGAAACATTAAGAAAAATGTCAAAAACATGTAGTTTGGGCAGCGATAGATGGCAGCTAGCACGAGTATGTGGCAATTCCGAATAGCTAGCCGAGACCGAAGGAAAAACTAATACGGGAAAGTCTGTGCCATTTTGAAGCACCACTAGTTCGTTTATGGTTCGTTAATCTTAAGTCCTGTAGAAAATTAATTCAAATCAATGTTAAAGATGATAAAATTTCCAACAACTTTTGTAATTTTTGTTTCGAAACTAAATACTAAGCGAGCTCCAGGCTTCCGAAAAAACACTGTTATTTCAATTCTCAAAAATATGTGGCACAACTCAAAAAATACGAATTTTGAGTTAATGCTCTCCAGAATTGCATATTGATCTACCTTCCTGCAGTATATTTATTGTACAGTATTCCACCAACAAATAGCGCATGTCAGAATGCAAGAATCATGCATTTTAATCCAAGGTGAAACTTCAAACACATCTATCTCAGCATCTGATTTTTGCTTTCCCGTATACATACGTATATACAGAGTAGTATAGGGAAAGTTATGTAAAGTTGCGCGAAAAAAGGGCGAGTTTTCGGCAGAAAAAATTCATTGCCGGGCCCTGATAAAGAAAAAGTGGATAAAACCAGTTGCTAAATTAACACAAAATCCCCTAAAACGTGGTGACCGTTTTGTGGGTCCTTGGTACCCCAAAACCAATTTACAACAAAATGTCCGTCCGTCCGTCCTGTCCGGAACAACACTAGCGTTTAAACCATGCGTAGATATTTGTTCCAAATTGAAGAAACCCCTGTCCATCTAGCCTGAGTCGAAGCTCTGCGTATTTGAAAAACATTTATTAATTTTTGGGGATACTTTACATGAAGTCCCCCGGACATTTTCAAAATTTTCTCGAAAACGGCTCCAAATTTTGTCTTTAAATTTCTTGTAAGAATATATTAAAATATACTTATAAAGATGGCATATATCCCATTTTCGCGGTTAACTCTAAATTTTCGGAAATTGCCAAATTTTGAATTTTTTTCGGCGTCTTCTTACAACTACAAAATTGAAGATAGATATTTTTCTTCAAATACAATTTGTTCTCCATTTTGAGTTCTTTCATTCAAGTCACGTACATTTTTTTGAAAATTTTGGTACTTTTCGCGCAATATTGTGTGCAATATGTGCAATATTGATTATTGCATGCACATTTTTGTAGTAATGAGTAGATGTGCTTTAAGTAATGTCATATAAAGTTTCTCCAAAACTCAACAGATTTCTGTTAAAATGAGCTCGAATATCCGCCTTTTCAGAAACGCTCGAATACCATTTTCTCATAAATGGCTCCAATTTTTTTTTCTTCAAACTGTTCGAACAGATAGTGCTAATTACACCTTTTATATGACGTAAAGTCATATTAATATGACTTTACGACTTTAAAGTCACGACTTCACGACTTTAAAGTCATATTAATATGATTTTACTTTACTTAATATGACTATATAATAAATATGACGTAATATTTTTTGTTTTTAAAAAATTACGAAAATGTAATTTTTTTGAAAGATCTCTTAGACCGTTAATATGCAGATTTCCTGCAATTTGTAAACACTACTGTATTATGAGTTAAAGCGCTTCAAACGACTCCTAATGAAGTTTTCAAAAAAAACTTCAAATTTCGAATTTAGAGAATTGCTTAAACGCCATTTTCTTAAAAACGGCTCCAAATGTTTCAAAGAAAATTGTCATTTAGGACGAGATTTTACTGTTCCTTAATATTCTTAAAATAATATTTCCGTTCTACTATTAGGAAACCGAAAAATTAAGAAAATGTCAAAAAATGTACTTTCGGCGGTGATAGATGGCAGCTGGCAAGAATATGAGTCAAGTCCGAATAGCTAGCCGAGACTAAAGGAAATAGAAAACTAATACGGGAAAGTCTGAGCCATTGTGTAGCACCACTAGTTTGAGAATGATATGTGACGATATGTGTTCCCAGGGCACCAACAGACTAAGCACGTGCTTAGGGTCGCAGTTGGAGAGCTCTCCCTCCAATATTTTTTAACAAAATTTTATATGAGTTCACAAACATTTCAAATATATTATTATTCATTTTTAATTGCAAAGGTTGTAGTTTATTTCCCTATTCCGTATTTCCATGTGACTCGGGAACGGCTCGTTGGGCCATGCTGAGGACCGCATGGCCCTGCGTGTGCGTGGCCCGTGGCTCACCTCTCCCGAGGCGCCCAGCAAGTGCGCAGCGCCGAAGGGCGGCACGCCGAAGTGCTGGAACGCTTTGACGGAGGTGGCGGCGGCGGAGGCGGCTGCGGCGCTGGCGGCGGGGGCGGCGGCGGCGCTGGCGCCGGCATGAGCGGAGGCGGGGGCGGGGGCCACGGCGGGGGCCGCGGCGGGGGCGGAGACCGCGAGGCCGCTACCTGGGATCCTGCTAGGGTCCGCCACCTTCACTTGCACGAAAGTTTGATGTGGCGGCAGCGCGCTGCCCTTCACTGCCTGCGTCCCCACGCGAAGGGGCCTACCGACCTCTCCGTGCCCCTGTGGAAATACCATCTTTAGGCCCATTCACAATGCAAACATAAACAGAAGCATAGCGCTCACACAGAAACTTTAACATAAGTGAACGACTGAAGAATTCACAATGTCCAACATAAACGTAAGCAAAATAAGATTTTCTATTGCCTGTGGGAAATTCTAGTTTACTATAGGATGTGAGAATCGATTTCGAGATATTGACTGTGTCCATGGTCTACTGTTTATACAATATTTTAATTTGAATAAAATGAAAACTAAATGATGTTACTATGAATACAACTAACTAAACAATACTATGAATACTACAACAAAACTAAATTACAAAAATCGTACGCTACAAAATAAAGTAGAAAATCGCCAAAAATCATCCACGCAATCTGAAAATCCAGTCTTTTGTTCGATCTGTCGACTTCGATCCTATTTCGATACTCCACTTTGAGTTACCGTACTATGAATGGTTCATTTCTTATTTGTTGCCTAAGGATAAGCACAGATGCTTGAAGTTTGCTAGCTTTAAACTTGTCTTACGTGTTATGCTTATGCGAACGCATTGTGAATGAGTCCGCTTATAGACGTAGTCCTAACTTTTATGTTAACTCCATGCTTATGTTTATGTTTGCATTGTGATTGAGCCTTATGCATCTTAAGGGGCTCTAAGCATTGCCAAATTAGTAGAAATAGTGTGTATAACATAATGCATAACATATTATATTAATAAAAAAATGTGTATTAAAATGAACCACACCTTTGCAATTTGAACAAGTTTCAAACATAATACAAACTTACGTAACAATATAAAATTTTGCTTAATAATTTTGGAGAATCCTTATTGGGAGGGGGTGAATTGTGTGCATAATTTCAGTGTGCATTAATCCATTCCTACGAATAGTGCCACTCAGACAATTTTATAAGCCATTCATTATTAACGAAAAAGAATATGCCATTGATTAACGCTTTCAATACTACATTTAGGCTGGTATTGACAGAGGGAAAAAGTTATCAATATTTTGACTTCAATCATTTTACGGAGAAACCGTACCTTCTGTGAAAAAAATTTTGAATGATGAAAAATGATTTTATTTCATTTAGTGTCAAAAGCAGCAGAAACTCTATGTGAGATTTGGGGAGATGTAAAACCTTTGTACATTTTCTTACCTTAAAACATGCATTCTGCAACAAAACATTTCAAAAAGTTCCAAAAATTTGGTTAAACAAAAAAGAAAGAAAAGAAACAATTAGCAATTACTATAGGTATCTTCAGTTATGAATATGTAGAAGTAGCCACATGTCAACAATAATTAGGAATGTTCAAAAGCCTAAACGTGAATCAGATATATTTATTAATACCCCTGAAAGGCAGCAATGCCGAACAGGTGAATACAATTTTTAACAAAGCAACAAAACATTCAACATGTCAACAACATTGTCCATTGTCCGAAAACATTCCAAATGATAAATAATTGATACGTGATGCGAAGCTAACGAAAATATGGATGATTAAGAATATGATAGTTCATTGCATTAATGTTTCGGACATTTCGTGTGTTTTCCCAATATTGAATTTGTTGCATAATAGTAGGTTTTGGTCATAATATTCTGTCTTGGCTTTTAAGTTCATCTTATTTTAATTGCAGTTTGGCACTGAAGGATTAATCTCGTCCTTCTATACTTTTAAGCATACGATACTAAAAGCCAAGATTTTGAGACGTTGGAGTTTCCTCTGCGAAAAGTAATAACTTTCAGTAGCTTCTTCGAATACCAAGAAAGCACCGTGTTCTTTGTATCAGTTGTATGTTATCGTGTTTGTTCCAATTATCTTCAGAAGACATTCCATACAGATCGCGTATAGGCCTACACTTTGGACATAGGCCGCGGAAATAACCATTCTTACTTCCTCAATGTTGTTGAATGACTAACGTTTAAACACACAAGCAAAAGCACACATTCTAACATAAAAACACACATTAACTTCTAAACATACATTCACGGAAACGTGTTAAAAATGAGTTAAAAATAATGCTGTTCTGAGAGCCAACATTCATCTAAAATTTATGATAAAATGGGATGAAATTAGTAGGGAGAATCAGGAAATCACCTAGTCAGTGTAAAGGGAACACTAAAAGCATTGAACATTACACCAAGAATACTATGTTTTTCTATTTTTATCCTTACATTGCATGTTAGAAGATCTACTACCATACGTCACCTAACGTGACAAAGTAAGCCTTCGCGAGGGCCGGAAGTGAAAGTATCTTTGCTCGCAAGGAGTGGCGAAATTTTCCCCTGGCACTTGTAGGGCATCGTAGAATAATTCCTAAGCGGTTTCTTTCAAAAGACATCCCAGCTTTGTTCGGACCATGAAGAATGCGGTTCCCGTGGAAAATCCCCACTCGCCCCTTGTCATCTGTACCTGCTATCGTACCTGCCAGAAACTGTTACCTTAAGAACGTCCTAAACCTTCCAAGAAAATGAAGCGCTTAACACGTTTCAAATGGAACATCGTTCTCTATGATGCCAGGAGCGAGTTTCTTGAAATGTTCGTTTTGTGACCATAAAACTATTTAAGAAAAATCTGCAAAAATTAATCCGTTAACAGTTTGCAACTTGTTCTCTTGATATATGCCGTTATAATTCTCCGAATGTCAGTTCTCTTCAAACGTCCTTTGAAGACTATATTTCTCTCCATAATATCAGATTACATGATATTTTCATATTATAAGTAAGCACCACGGCTGAGTGCGTGAGCCGATTTTATACGTAGCTGAACGAAAGTATATTTACTAATTCTGGAAAAGGTACAACAAAAACAAGCAATAGTATTGTGCTTGAAGTTCTGTATATTATATAAATCTTATACTTTTATTTTACAAGTCCCTTATGAGAATGTAGCAACTAAAACATTTACGGTGCCTTGGACCCCAATTTCCTCCCATCTTGTGTAAGTTGGGCGCAATACATTGAAGATATCCTTGGAGAAAAATGGCTTATCTTAATTTATTACAATGAGGAAGTGTTAATATTAAAAGTTGTATTTCCTGTTATAACACGTTTTTCTCTTAGCATGTCTTAAGAATTTGACATTCTGGATCTGCACTGTAGAACTCATAAATTTGACACATACAGTACATACTACGTACACTTTTGATTTCATTAACACTGTTGTTTAAAAATGAATAATGCCTAAAATATAGAAAGATTGTGGAACCAATGTTTGGAAATTGCGATCTAAATTGTGAGCACAGAAGGTTCTTCTATTTGAACGTAATAAAAAATTTGAGAGATACGTTGGCATTAAAGTACAAAAATGGCCGTTTCACCTTAATGAGGAGAGTAGAGATAAGATGTCAGCTGGAATGACTGGAAAGAATACATAGTTCCTAAGATTTGTAGCTTCTTATCACACGACAAAATCAATGAAAGTCGCATCACTAGTGTATTGCGGAAGCAAAAAAAATGAACAGAAAAAAATTGTAGTTCTATTAACGTTCCTTTGTTGTAATTTTCAACATTGAACATAATTATGTTATGACGAAAAGCTAACCCTAGATAATATGGTATTAAGTTCCCTAAAACATATGACATATGAGTAGTTACACTATAACTCTAACGTAAAAATAAGATTTTTGAAAAGTTTCTTAGTCCCCGTCCCACCACCCACACCGCTCTTCAGACGAAAACGTGTTTTTCATTTTAATTTTTTCGTCAACTTAACACAATTTATCTCATTGAAAAATTATGAAAAATAAGAAAAGAATATATACTACCAGAAAAACATTTTGTGATATTTTCTCAGCTCCAAATTCAAACGCAAAAAAATGTTTTTTATAAAAAAAATAGTATTACTGTGTCTTAGAACTCTGGCACAAGCCCGAAATAAATCTCAAACGTTTCTCTCAAAACTCAAATTGTTATGAATTGTTTTCAGATTTTTCGACTGCTGGGCTGTAGTTAAAATAATAAAAAACATTTTTCCATTTTACTTCTTTTATACCATCTTGACTTTAAATACACTTTCAAAATTACTGCAACAGTTCTCAAGCCTGCGTTTGGAAATGTAAGGAAGCAATCGTTTGGACCTGCTGGCAGTGTGTCCACGATGAACAAGCGAACGAGTTTGACTGTTCAGAAGCGTTAATTGTGTCACAGGCGGTTCCAGAGAAATTTTGGGAGGGGAAATTTAAAATAGTTTGGTAGAATGTGTCATATAAGAGATTTTGTAAAATGCTGCAGGCTACACTCAGCTCACGCTGCGATACGATTTTATTAATTTTAATAATTATTCGGAAATATTTTTGATTGAAAGTTTTGAGACAAGTTAAAATTAAAAGTTATTGAAAACTTTTAGGGGGGAAAATTTCCATTATTTTCTTCTTGAAAAAACCCTGTCCATCTGGCCTGAATCGAAGCTCTGCGTATTTGAAAAACATTCATTAATTTTTGTGGGTACTTTACATAAAGCCCCTCGGATATTTTCAAAATTTTTTCAAAATCGCCTCCAAATTTTTTCTTTAATTTTTTTGTGAAAATAGACTAAAACATACTTATAAAGGTGGCATAGGTCCCATTTTCGCGGTTAACTCTGAATTTACGGAAGTAGACAAATTTTGAAATTTTTCTTCGTGGATCTACGCCTGATTGTCTGTTTTTAGAGAAAAAAATCCATCTGCTAGTCACAGTATGTTTCAAATAATTTTTTGGTTATTATGAGGTAAACAGATAAACAGGCAAAGTGTGGGTGAAATTCTTAGTAAAAAACCAAAGTGGGTGGAGGAAATGTATGTCTTCTAAGAAACTCAAAGTGTAAATTGTGAGAAACAAAAGATGAACTGGTAGTTTGGGTATCGCAAATAAATGTTAAAAATGTAACTGCAACTGATGAATTGATAAAGGAGCTAGCCAAGAATATTGGTGACAAGTTAGGTGTGACTGGCATGGCATTCAGAAATAGTTGACTGTTTCATTACAAAAAACGTCAAGGACTGATGCAGCACACGAAATATGGGGAACGAGCAGAACTTCTTGCATGAGTTATGGAAAGGTCGCGAAAACCTTTCAAATATTATTATGGCAGGTTTCGTTATAACGCCAACCTCTTTATATAGCCAATAACTGCTGGGAACAAACGTTCGCATTATAATGAGGTTTGACTGTAGCAAACTTAACTAGATATACATTACCTCCTTACTAGAAACCTAATAAGAAACTAAGACGGGATATTTCTGAATCTGTAAAACTATCCCTGATACGCTATTATCAACCTCAAATTTGAATTCAGGACGTTAAAATCATTAAGGTATATTTATTTTCCCTACATACAAAAAATCCGTGTAACACAGTATAATTCACCTCACCATTTAACGTGTATTTGTAAATGTACAAAATGATAAGGAAATTAAAGCGATAAATGCACATCTCTGCGGCAAAAATTTGAAAATAATTTAATTAATAAAAGCCACTTTTCTAATGTTCAATTTGTGCTTCTTTTTATCTTTTGTTTATTTGTCATGTTCGCCATGTCTCGCCTTTTTACTTTCTCGCCTTACTAGGTACTTACGGGAAACTTACTAAAAAGAAAGTATCGTAATCCTGAATCCGTAATTCGAAGATTTTTCGATAGAAAAATTCATATTTTTGTGCCCTGGTAACGAAAAAGTGGATAGATCTTGTTCCTATATGCAGTGAATTACTTCCTCCAACATGTTTGTAGTCAGTATCCACGATTTAAAGTGGACATTGATACCGAAAAAACGATTCATGGCAAAATGAGCTGAATGCCTGTCCATCTATCTGTCTTCCTGTCCGTCCATCCGTCCGTCTGTGGTCAACGCAAACGATTAAAACGGACGATTTTCTCCAAAACTGTTTTTCCTCGATCGATCTAAACGAACTCAGAGCCATGCGAATTTGAAACGGATATTGTGAATGGTAAACCAAGAGCAAAAAGCAAATGAAGTGAGAATAGTGGTTAAATAAACTAAAAGTGAACTAAGAAAAACCGTGGCAAAACCTGTGAAGCAAACTAAATAAGGTTGATAGTTAAATTAGTGATATAAACATAACTACAGTAAACAGCATCAGAAGTAATCATTTTGATTGAAATATTCGCATTTGTGAAACTTGCAAAAGTTTAAAATGTTTAATGCTTTCTTCCTTCAACAATATTGAAGATGACAATTTTCTTAATAAAATCTGTTGTTTAAAGACAAATCTTGAAATAAGGTGCACAATTTTTCGAAAATGTGAGTAGTTTACGCGTAATTGTGCTAGAAATACAGGCAATTTTCAATCAATTATTTTCTAAAAGTGGCTCCAATTTTTTTTCTATTTTTTCCCTCGTATGTAGCAAAGAACGGTAAAAAATGTTTCCATTTTCGGCAAACTGTCTGAATTTTCGAAAACTTCAGAAAAAATTAACATTGCACTGGGAGAAATGTGGTAAATGTACTAAATATGTTTAGTAAGCGATCGTATAGTAAATACAATTATTCGGGTAGTAAGTTTCACTAAACATGATTTAGTTTCGCTTAGTAAATCGGACAATTCATAATCGTAAGTGAATGAACAAGGAAAATTGTCAGTGGCACTATACTTGTTTCGTAGACAAAATCATTTGATGAGATCTACGTTCCATGTCGTCACACTGAAGGCCTCTACACACGGGCCAATTTGTCAGACCGACCGTCGCGTCGGGACAACGACATTGGTTGCTGGGCTACACACTGTCCGACCAACAACCCGATTTTTCAGTAGGGCTCGAAGACTCGAGGAGGTAACATCTATGCGAGAAATCTGAGGAAACTGAAGTGCTTTGTCGGGCTGTTGCACAGTGATTCCTGACCTCGAAAATCTGGCAAAATGAAAACAAAAAAATCCTATTTGGTGATTTTATGCTCACAATATTTTACCCTTATACTGATAGAGTTAAAATATAGATGAGGATCACATATTTTGTATTCATCTGCAGAGCCCATTTCGAAAGCTAATAATGTACAACCGTGTTCTATTAGGCAGCGAGAATACGATCAGGTTAGTACAATTTTTGCTTAAGTTTATGTACAAATATAACACGAGTTTAATAAAAGATTTTGTTCAAGTGAATACGGAATTACTGTTAATTACTGAAGTGAAAAAAATGAATGAGAAATTCTGAAAAAAATACGTATTATAGTATTACATCATTCTACGGTCAAATTAAAAATTTTCTATACTGAAAGGTAATACGTATATACCACGTATTATCTTTCAAAATCACACAAATTGCTGCACCTCGTTGCAACTGCATTGCTAGCACATGTTTAAATAAAGGAGTTTTTAAGTCGTTTTTTTTTAAACATTAGTTGCATCTTTGCGCAACGCGTCTCTAAGCCCTTGAGCGTTGAGCGCAAGACGGAGTAATCCTCCATTAACATCAGCGTTCTCTGTCTTTCACATAGCGCTAGATTATATACATTTGTGTCACGTCTTGTCTGTCAGTTGTCAAGAGGACCGCCAGGTAGCATTTCCGCGTACGCACCTCACACCGCGCGCCCCTGCGTCACTACCCAGCGGTCAGAATTGGGAAGGAAGGAAGGAAGGGGGTAAGGTTTAGGGCACTTCACAAAGGTTGGATTAGCTCTTGTGAAGCAGCCGAACTCGTTTTGTCAGAACAAGTTGCACATGAGAATCTACGAGAATAGACGGGAATCGAACCCCAATCTCATTGGTGAAAGGCGAGCGACTTTGCTCTGAGAATAATTTAATTTGTTAATTCATTAAGTTTATTTGTATATAAACTTAAGCAAATAAAGTTTAACAATGTTTTTCTTATATTGTACGTAATTGTTACCATTTATAAATAAAAAATGACTTTTCAACACGTTGCTTTCATTCTCATAATTATAGTCAAAATCAAGTCACATAACCGATTTTGAAAATAAATTTACCTACATTTTATGTTTTATTTATTTTTCTGCTAAATTTGATCCGTAATTTTATTTCTTGAAATTTTCGTTTTCATATTCCTAATCAGCGACCTCCAAAACCCTATTTGATTTATTGTAGGAATTCGTTTACATCAACACTTAAGTTATTTTAAGATAGCTTTTATTAAACACTATTACACGATAAGACGCAATGTTGTATTTGAAATACGTCTAGATATTAGCCCATGGCTGTATTAGAGAATGTAATAGCTTCAAAGAAATACCTTTATGATGACACAATCTCTAATGCCATTTCCTAATGAACTAATTGAACAAGGATATTCAGAAAATCGTTATTTCAGAGAAGTAAAAACCCCAATAATAATAATATGACTTCACAAACTTATGTAATAATGAGATTGGTTGTATTTATAGAGCAAAAAATTCGAAAGACCTTCGTAAAAGAAAGAAAGCATTATGCGGAATAATAAAAAGTATTGTTTTCTTAGCGCCTTCAGTAAGAAAATGTAATTCTTTCCAGAGACAAAATTGCGTTGCGTCGTCGGGATCCCCTTTGTCTGGCTGCGATGAGCTCCTCCACGGCCATTCGCGGCGGAAGCCTTGGCCGGAGCTCGTGCTTCGGACTTCGGTCGGCGACGCGGCGCGGCGCGCGTGGCGTCACAAACAAACCCATTAGCGCGGGACCAGCAGCAGCCCGGGCGGCAAGCAACGGCGTTACGCGGCGCGTGCTGGGTGTGTACACGGTACACATAGTGTACTTCTATTCAATCACAGCGTCCTTTGACAGTTCATCAGCTGTTACGGTGTCATCCAATAGGGAGCTTAAACGTCATCACATGACGTCGCTTCGTCTAGTACACTTAGTATACTTTTTAATCATGGTGTCCTTTGGCAGTTCGTCAGGTGTCATCCAAACGGGAGCTTGAACCTCACCATAGTGACGTCACTTCGGCTAATATACTTCGTATGTTTCTATTTAATCACAGTGTCCTTTGGCAGTTCATCAGCTGTTACGGTGTCATCCAAACGGGAGCTTGAGCATCACCATAGTGACGTCATGTGATGACGTTTAAGCTCCCTATTGGTTGACACCGTGAACATCTGATGAACTGTCAAAGGACTCTATGATTAAATAGAAGTATACTAAGTGTATTAGTTGAAGTGATGTCACTGTGGTGACGTTTAAGCTCCCGATTGGATGACACCGTAACAGCTGATGAACGGTCAAAGGACACTGTAAATAAATCAAAATATAATCATGGCCATCTTTGGCACGTACAATTTGGGGTAAGCATCAAAGAGAGTGATTAGTGGAATTTTAGTTTAAGCCACACTGTTTTAATTCATTTATTGAAGTAAACAAGGTGCATTCGACAGATTAAAAAACTCAAGTTATGACGCAGCTAACCATAAATTCAGAAATGGTCCGTTTTCAATAAATTAGAAAACTACTCAAGACAAGAAAAGTCAGCCTTCGAAGGGAACTAATGCTCCTCTCATATTGGCAGAGCCATCAAATCGTATTCGTACTGGTGGCAAGGCTTTGAAGAGTACTGTTGGGAGTACTTAGTTTGCCAAGTTAATACGTTTACATTAATATTAAATAGGTGGTGCTACAACAGCACACGATTTCTCGCATTATTAAAAACTTTTGTAATTCTCGAAAAGTGAGTTTAACCTTAGACCTGCGCCATCTTTAAGCGTCCTTTGCTTGCTCAGGAAAGAAATTCATGAAAAAGTTTTGAGCTGTTTTTGAGAAAATAATTTTGTCAATTTTGCCGATATTTCTCGCAAAGTTATGCGACAACTAGTCATATTATCGAAAAATTGTACATGACCGCATTTAAAGATCAGTATTTGAAGAACAATTTTAATTAACGAAAGAAATCTCAATTTTCAATTTATTGATGTTTTTTTCTTTCAAGCAATACGCAAACAATTGAAATTAGCCCAATAAGGTTTTCTCTCTTAAAAATACGATTGAAATGTAATATGAAAGAAAAATTGCTAACCTTTAGGAAATATTAGATTGGAGTGCAACAATGGCATTCCGCGTTGCGAGACGGCAGGTGAATTTCTGTGAATTATGTTTCGTTGTTAAGACATGATTTGGCCGAATGAAAAGCTGTTGTAAGTTTCAAATTTGTGTTGATATTTACTTCAAAATATTTAGTTTTCAAACGAAATGTTCTGCGGTTTCAAATGAGTTTTAGAAAAAACTGAGATGTGTTAATTCGGAGAGAAATTGTGGTACAAATAGCATTACATAACCATTATTAAGGGCGAGAAATTATGTGCTGTTTTTAGCACTATTAATTTTTCAATGTTGAATAGCTTTCCAATGTATGAAAGTGCCGTTATTTTTTCTACGGCTTTCTCCAGAGTGTTGTACCTTTCTAGCTAATTATTAGGGAAAGGATTTTTATGCCCTAAAAATATTGAAATATGCTTTTTAAAATATGCATTTATGACGAAAAATTATTTATAATGCACTTTAATATGCAATTAAAATTAACAATATTTTATTTCCTGTATAAATCTTTCTTAACAAAATTCAGGTGAAGAATGCTTTTAATGATAAAATATTTTTTATGCAAACATAAGTTAAAACCTCGCTTACTTCGCGGGAGAAATAATTCAAGTAAATATGCATATTTTATTGAAGAATATTGTAAGTATTATCTCATTTTTTCTCTCTCGTTTAAAAAATATATAAATAAATATCTTATATTTTCATAAGTATTTTATTATCAACCAAAAAGAAAAGAAAATGTGACAAGCTCTTCCTAAACAATGAACGCTCATAAATACATAGATTCTATGAAAACATGAAACATTTTACTGATAAGTTTCTATTTTAACGAAATATACAAAATATGCTCCTATAATTACAAGAGTATGCAACAACAGGTAAAATCAGGCAATATGCACAAATATGCTCTAACGTATTAATCTATATAGCATCAAATTCTAAACAAATGTCAAGAAATTTCACTCAGCTATGCCCTGAAGCAACGGACAAAAAATAAAACTAGTGGTGTTACAGAATGGCACAGATTTTCCCGTATTAGTTTTCTGTTTCCTTGGGTCTGCGCTAGCTATTCGGAATTGTCACATACTCTTGCCAGCTGCCATCTATCACAGCACAATCTACATTTATTTTGACATTTTCTTAATTTTTCGGTTTCCTATTGGTAGAACGGAAACACTCATTTTAGAATATTAAAGAACACAAAAACCTAGTCCTAAATGGCAATTTTCTCTTAAGAACATTGCGCCGTTTTATAGAAAATGGCGTTTTAGCGCAACTAAATATGCGCTTTTTCACAGAAAATTTTTGAGTTTTCAAAATACTTTATTTGAAGTCATTTGAAGTACATGCACTAATAAATATAATAATTTTCACAAATTACTAGTAATGTACATATTAAAGATGAGAGAAATCTTTCAAAAAATTACATTTATGTAATTTTTGAAAAAACAAAAAAACCTCAAAATAAACCTTACGTCATATCAAAGAGTTCATTTAGCACTATCCGATATAAAAGTTTGAATAGTGCATTTTTTCTAGCCATTTATGAGAAAATGGCGTTTGAGCGTTTCTGAAAACGCGGAATTGTGAGCAAGTTTTCACAGAAAACGGTTGTTTTCGAGAAACTTTACTTGACATTATTTAAAGCACTTGAACTCGTAAATATAATAATGTAAACAAATCACCACTAATGTATGTATTAACGATGTGAAAAGAAAAGTAAAAAAAAAATTACATTTTTGCAATTTATGAAAAAACAAAAGAATACAGCAATATGGACTTTATGTCATCTCATAGAGCACTATCTCTAATAAAAGTTTAAAGAAAAAACTTGGAGCCGTTTTTGAAAAAATCTTGTTTTTGTAATTTTTTAAAATTGCACATATTGTACGCAATATTACGCGAAAACTACTAAAATTTTCAAAAAAATTTACATGACCTTAAAGAAAAAACTCACTATGAAGAACACATTTTATTTAAAAGAAAAATCTCTATCTTCAATTCTGTAGTTCCACAAAGACGCCGAAAATATTTTAAACTTTTGCAATTTTTGAAAATTCAGTCATCCGTGAAAATCGGACCTATGCCACCTTAATAAGTGTATTTTTACTCTATTCATACAAGAAATTTAAAGAAAAAAATGGAGCCGTTTTTGATAAAATATTGAAAACATCCGAGGGTTTCATATAAAGTACCCCCAAATTTTACAGAATCTTTTTCAAAATCTCAAAGCTTTGATTAGAATCAGATCGACCGGGGAATATCCATTTTGGAAGAAATCGAACGTATGGTTTAGGCCCTAGAAGTGTTCACAGATGGACAGACGGACGTTTTCCTTTCAATTGGTTTTTCTGTATCAAGGACCCACAAAACAGGGTTTTGTGGGTCCTTGATGGTGGGTACTTGTGGGTCCACGTGTTAGGGGATTTTTTTTCTTAATTTACCAACTGGTTTCATCCAATTTTTTGTAATCACGGCCTGGCAAGGAATTTTTTCCGCCGAAAATTGGCCATTTTTTCGCGCAGCATTACATAACTTTCCCTATACTACGCGTATCACTCCGTGTATACGTACGTGGGAAAATAATAGCTAGCCGAGACCCAAGGAAATAGAAAACCAATACGGGAAAGTCTGTACTATTCTGTAGCATCACTAGTTTTATTTATCTCTGTAATATTATTGGTATTAGTGTTCTAATATCTTGGCTATATTGCAGACAAGCTTGTGGAGGGACAACTACATGTCTGGCCACTCTTTTCCTTTCACCTTGTTGCCACCGCCGGGACTCGCACCTAGGATCTCCCGGTCAGAGGTACGGCAGTGACATCAGTTTATGCACTGAGCCACCTCCCTCGGTTTAAATGAAATAATAGACATTCCATTTTACTGTAATTTATGGTTTGATTCCGTTTACTCGTTGGGAAACGCTTCCCTCCGTTATAACCGTGTGCGTACCTGGTTCTCCGAGTGGCCATCGTGCGTCTGCGAATCGGGCAGGTTGCGGTGATGCAGCGGCTCCACCTGGATCACCAGCCTGTTGGGCCGCGACGGGTAGTAGGAGCTCTGCGCGGCGTATACGGGCGCGGGCTGCGCGTATACGGGCGCAGCGGGCTGCGCGTAGACAGCCGCAGCGGGCTGCGCGTAGACAGGCCCAGCGGACTGCGCGTAGATGACTTTCGGAGCCGAGGTTTGGTCCTGGAGCGCACGACCAAAGCGTCTCAGGCGCTTCTATGCTTAAGGGTGAATGTTTGGATGAGGAATGAGGAGAGCTGAGGACGATTGATACATTAATTTATTATTTCGTGTTCCCGGGCCCGTCAACGGCTTTATTCTCAAAAGTGTAGTGCGTGTTTTTTTCCTTCGGGAGGTGGCGGTGATCTCCCGCTGGATAGTGAGATCCGCCGGCGAAGTCGACGTCGGCTAGAGGGGTTTTCCTCAACCAGGTGTCTCGCACCAGCGGGGCATTACCCCAACGGGGACAAGCTCTAAGCTCCCGACCGGTCTCCTGGCGTGTGCTACCACCATGTAGTGCGTGTGTGTGTGTGTGTGTGTGTGTGTGTGTGTGTGTGTAAGTAAGGGGTGAGAACGGAACAAGGAGAGGAAAAGTAAGATCGCGCGCGAGCCGTGGCCCGATTGTTTGGCTACTTCTTCTGGTGTTGATCGGCGAAACCACGGAATACTCCCGATCAGAGCAGCCGACTGCCAGGATTCTCCTCCAGACAGCGGCAGAATTCGACCTAGCTATCTTGCTTGTGTCGAAAATCCTGCCACTGCCAGGATTAGAACCTCGGACTATCCGGTCATGGTTCGAATTCACTCGTCATTCACTGCAGTGAATCAGTTGATGTCTTGAGCCACCTAAGCAGGTAAAGGAGTCTTGAGGAGAGTTATTGTATTTATATTTCAAAACGACGCTTGAGAGATAAATAACAAATAGAGAGTAAATTATTATTTCTTCAAAAGGGCTTACCATTACTTACTCCACAAAATATTCTAATTTATTGCTATTTATTTTTCGATGCTTTGATGCTTAGAATTCGAATTAGATATTTAATTTTTTAAAATGATTTCTACTTCGATAAAATTTAAAACGAATAACAATGAAGCAAAGCTTTTTTCAACATTGGTATCAATTTTGATAATAATTGGCAATGACTTATCTGGAGTAATTTTTGGTCAGTTCAATAATTCACAAAACAAATACAAAACGATATTGAGTTACGTGCAATAAATCGAAAGATAATTACATAACTATAATATAAATAAATATTTAAGTCAATTTTGTCAAATAAAAGAAGGTAACAAGCGCCAAAATTCTAGGCCTTTTTGGGGCAGACCATGGCCCCCCATTCCCCCCTCTGGATCCCCCTGGAACTCGATGTAATGGGTATTAATACACTCGTGTGCAGTTTATGATACTCGCTCTTTCCTCGATCGTATCGTAATATCACATTCGTGTATTAATAGCCATCATTCAATTATCGTTTCATTATGTACTATTATTTGCGTTTTTGTACACTTAGTGAATGTTTGCTTATACCAGATTTAAAGATATAGTTTTTTAGCGTTATAATTTTTAGATCGTCAATTTATAATAATCTTATGGTTACTTCGTTAATTTTACTGTTGTCCTAATGTTGGTGGTTGACCGTACATCAGTATTGAACACGACGTGATGTTTAGTGCTATACTCATTCTTCATCGAGAGAACAATATTTTGAATACAATAGAATTCGATAAAATGCGGAATTGTGAAAAACAGTTGAGATTTCATATTTCAAAATCAATAATAACAAAAATTGCCTTTGAACAGTCCCCATAAAGATTATTGCAATTTACTGTTAATATTTGAAGAGAAAACCCCCAGAAAAGGCAGAAAAATACCGGTTTTCCGAGCCTCCCGGAGTTAGCACAGGGTCTGGAAGCTCAAAAACTTGGTTTTAACTAGTGCCAGGATACACACAATATACTTAGTATTTTTTCCGGGTGAAATGTATTAGTCGCATTAGACAAAAGCGCATACTAACTTTCAGATGGTGCGCCAGGTGATGAAAGAAGAAAGGGGCGGCTTCTGCGCCCAGCAGCACAAGCAGCAGCGCCGCCAGCGCCCCCGCGAAACGCCTCGCCTGCGCACAGCACGCGCGCGGGTCGCGGAAGCCCTTCGCCGTCGCGACGCCCTGCAGCCTCCGAATAATTCTACATGCGCGCCATGATTCCTTGATTAGTGAATCCGGGAGCGTCAAGTGACAAGGTCGAGTGTACTGCGTGTTTTTCATCGTGGGGACGGGGGAGTTTTTCCTCCTTCGGATTGCGACATCCGGCGCCGACCTACACGTCGGCTTGTGGGGGTTTCCCCAACCAGGTACCTCCCACCAGCGGAGCCAACCCAGCCGGGACGAGTTCTAAGCTCTCGACTGGACTCCTGATATGACTGGTAGTGTAATGCATCAAAGTGTAAGTGCGTTTAAATAAGAGGTGAGGATAGTGTAACGTCATAGCATTGGGCTCGACAGACAGAACCTCCGTCGTGCAGGGGTAGGGGTTGGTCATCTGGGGTCGGGCTGGCGGCAGCCGGACCTTTCAAGTCGTTCCGGTGGGAGGGGTTGTCTTTTGGTGCCGGGCGGCACGGCCGGAGACGGCAGGGGGCAGGCAAGCCGGGGGCGCGTCCGGAAGGCGGCTGTCAGTGCGCACAAGGGATGATGTGTGACGACAGAATTCGGCCTGCAGATCGCGGCAGTCCCATCCGGTCAAAATCTCAGTAATGAGAACATGTGGGCCGCGGGTCGCCTGCGTGTGAGGTCAGTCACGTGATCTTTCACAAAAGAGGCCAGTGAAGGAAACGGCCATTCATTCGAGTCTGAGCGAATCACGGTGTGGATGCACCAAACTTGCGCCAGAGTGGTGCAGAGACGAGCTGGGCTCGTGAGGGCAATCCATGTGTTGGAACGCCGGTGTGGAAGTTATTCCACGTGTGACGGAGTGTTACGCTATGTGCGGGCACTTGTGTAGAGTGAGCAGTGAGAACTATGTACATTGTGTAAATAGCTATACAATAAATTTATTTACAGCACAAGTTGAGGTCTGTGATTACCATAATATTCCCACGACGTCACAATAGGATACGGATGAGGAGGACAAGATCATGCACGGTCCTTGCCCGTTTGTTATGATAATGCTCCAGTATTCTCCTGGTGTTCATAGGAGAAATTATGGAAAACTACCTAGCAAAGCAGCCGGCCGCTAGAATTCTCTTGTGGCTGAATTAAATCTAACCGACAAGCTAGTGTCGAAAATCCTACCACCGTCGGGACTCGAACCATAGGATCTCCCGGACGGAGGCACTGCAGTGACATCAGTTGATGAGGGGCACGCGAAACTAGCGCGATGGTCAAGTTCATTCGAGACGCAGTATGCTCACGAAAGAGAGGCCTTGCATGATGACTGTATGGTTACGACAAAGATGGGCTTCTGAATAAGTTTCAGCAACCAATGTGCGTTAGTCACTGTAAACGTGTGCACATGAGAGGCCATGGAGTCCGTTGCTTCTCTGAAAAATTTTAAAGGGGCCCCATTCTTACTTAATAAAACAATTTCTCTTCGTTCAATTCCTGATTTTCCTGAAACACTTGACAAAGAGGGTCTCCTAACCATCTGGCAACCCTGTAAATGGTTCAAAATAAAATCAATGCTACGGGTCAGCATAAAATCAATTGTATTTATTAAAAGTTTTAAAGTTATCATTTAAATTTCCTTGTATATTTTATTTATTTACTACAGTACCGGCAGCATATAAGCGACTGACAGTTCTCTCCCCACGCGCTGCGGTAGGTCACGAGACCTGCTCTGAAGCAATCAGCTGGCAAGGATTTGTTTACCTTCTCACAGCATACGTTCAGGGTTGCCTCTCACCTGACACACACGATGTTGCAGAGGCGATAAGGTACGGTTGTGGTGAAGGTTATGAACATGATATCTAGACGTGTCGTCGACTGTTAGTAAGTATTAATATTTTGAGATTTAATTTATCTGCCATGTTGGTGCTGCCATGAACATATTAATGTGTGACAACAGTGCATCGAACTGTCAGAGTCGCTTATACTCTGCCGGTACTGTAGGGTCTAGAAAAAATGTAGTTACCCTTCTTGTTTGAAGCTGCACACGCCTGAGTCTAGTCCCATACATTTTATAGCATTTGTTCTGCGTCATCTATTAATTTATTTCATGAAGAGAAAATAAAGTGTTCCTTGAGCATTTAAAAATAAGGAGTGAGGAAAAATAATTATGGATTTCGTTTACTTAAATGTTGCCTAAATATAAGCAATGGTGCAGGAGCGAAATAATTTTGCTTCAATAAAATATGATAAATGAAATCAAAACAGAATTTGGAGATATGGATTTTGATACACATTACTTCGTTTTGAGAATGCTATTTCACGTATCTGGTGTAACGTACATAACACTTTGAGATTCGCAATTCAATTCAGGGAGCGGTAACTCAAATAATTATTTCTCAAAATTACATGTCACATTTAAAGCCAAACAATGATTCAGTGTTATTCCTAGATTCTCAAACTAAAGTAAATTTGTGAAGAAATGTGAAATAAAATATTTTCACTACAAATTTTCTTTGTACTAGTTTACATATTTGTTAAATAAAAAGTTATTACGAAATACGAATTCTAAGAGTAATAAACTGCTTATTCTTTTAGACTCTCGTATGAGACTTTTTCCTCCACAGCTTAAGTTAATACACCAACTGTTGCGTAAAAGCCAAGAAATTGAACAGTCTTCACATTCGTTACGCAACATTCTTGTATCAAAGCTTTTCTGTGAATTGGTACACTTAAAGTACACTGTAAAACTTATTGGATTTCATTGTTCAGTATAAAATGATTTACATACGCTTTCTTGCTAGCGTGACTGGTCATGGTATTTTAAGTGGTCATAAATGATCAACAATTACATAAAGAGTACAACTTAAAGATTTAAAATATTTTGCGTTAGTTTCACCCCAAGGAGGTAACGGTTTAATGGGCATGATAACAAATGTCTTCGGAAAGAAATTTTCAGAATCATTTAACAGTAAATCATTTCAGTATTGATAGAACAGATCAAACGGATTAAACAGGAATAGAAACAGTCACATGTAACTTCCGTAGTTAAAAACAATTATTATAAGGCTGTGTTTTGAGAAAAAAATGTATCACCCTTTGGACCAAGCATAATTTTCAACACTCGGTTCTAAATTGCAAAATCTTATTGGTAGAAAACAGAATAACAGATTTGACGCAATTGCGATTTGTTCTCGTGCGCAATTCAATTATCTCCATTGTAATGAGGATTTTAAACTGATTGAATTAATTAGTCCTTCTTACGGTGAATACGGGTTTTTGTGTAAGCTGTAATTCTTTGTTATGTATAATATAATTCTTAAAGCCAAAGTACTCCTGAATTTGCAATTATGACCTGGTGGTGGTGACCTTCCTAGCCAGAGGATGAGATCCGGTGCTGACCTACCCGTCGGTGGAGGATTTCCCCAACTAGGTATCTCACACTAGTGGGGCACCACCCCAATCCGAAAAGCTCTAAACTCCCCACTGAGCTCCCAACTGGTCTCCCGGCATGTGTGGTAATGAAGTGTATGTAAGTATAAACAGAGGCGGGATTCAGGGGGGGGCAAGGGGGAACAACTGCCCCCCCCCAATCTTGGGACAAATTAAAAAAAAAATTTTATTTCGCGGATCTTCAAATTTATATATATAAAAGATTATTTGTTTCTGTATTTTGAGAAGAAATATAATGTTAATAATAATTAAGCGAACAATAATGTTATTAACCTGAGCTAATGACATACATTAATAAATTGGCTTTAGTTCACATCAGAGCTTTAGTTCAGTATTATAAAACGCCCGGGATAATCAGCGTTATTTTGAATATCCCTTATTAATACATCCTCTTTCAATTATATTTTGCTTTGAAACGTTACTTACTTGGAAATTAAACAGTTTCATGCCTAAAATCATGAGTCATAACTAGACCTTGGATTTTAGGACAAATGTCTTAATTGCTTTAGGATGTCATGAAACATAATTGCAGATGTTTACGAATCATGAGAGAATAGATCTACTGAAAGCGACTAATAGTGCCTAAAATGTCCTTAAAGGTCGATTGATGCCCATTTTAATATGTTTTTGCCTAAAACTGCTGAAAACAAGTGATTTTCAAGAACGATCATATTTTAAATGCTAAATTTTGAAATTCGTTTTACAGAAACTAAAAACTTTTCAGAAATGCAAACATTGTGTGATCGAATACGCAATCGACATCGAACCGAAATCATTCACACATAATACCGAAAAAAAGGAGCCCTGCAAGTCAACATAATGAAGATGTTTCTCGCTAGTCTCCGATCAGCAAGCACTTCTGAGACAATTGCACCTATTCCTGGTGCCGCTGCGCTGTTGACAGGTTTAGGCTTATCGCCGCAGCGCGTCGTCTGCCGAGTCCAGGGGAGGAAAGACTGGTCAGGCAAAAGCCTTATGTCGGACAGGCGAAGATTACAAAAAAAGGCCAATGGTTAAATGAGGCGTGTGATGCATGTTTTTTGGGGGGGGGGTGAGGGGAGTGAAGAAGTTCCAGGAGACGTGAGCATGAAAAACGTAACTAAATTTGTTTGCTCCTATAAATCTGTGTCAGTGAAAAGTGCATTTTCAGTCTTCAAAATGATTTTAATAGATAAGACAGCCTTTTTGTAGAAAATATTGATTATATACTATACTGCCAATTATAAAAGTGACTAAAATATGCTTGTAGTCTCTCTCCTAAATGTAAAAATACTTTTTCCAGCATAGTAAAAATTACCTTAATTAATGCTTATGAGATCAGTTCTGATGCCAGAAATATAACGTTTTCATGTCTATTTTTTGCCTTGCTTAGCCATTCTTTTACTTTTTTAAAGTGCCTGAAACGTAGATTTTAATACTTGTTAGTGCCTAATTTCGTAATTTTTTTGCCTATTTTAGGTGCCTAAATCAAATCTTTTTTCTGCCTAAAATTCCGAGGTCTAGTCATAACACTCAAATTTTATCTCTCAAAAATTAAGAGTATTTCCCGTTTATTATAGATATAGATAAGGTGGTGATATGAGCGATTTGTATAACATGAGCCCCCTTGCTATCTTTTCATACATAGCAAATATTCCAGGAGGAACGATTTTAACAAATAGTTTAATAATTATTTTTGCCATCATAGCTCTGTGGTTCAGCTGTAAATGTGAGCTGATGTGAAACAGAGGTGTTCGTGTTTTCTCGGTTCTAAAAGCTTTGGAAGGCAAGCTTTTAGCTTTTAATTTTAGTTTGAGTTCGCTTAGACCGATTCTGATTCTTAACGAATGAAATACAATATGTTTTAACCCTTTGACTGCCACGTGTGTTAATCTCAAAATTACGCTGCCAGGTTTTTTCGCTACTCTAAATTGCATAAGTTGTGCATCATAATTATACATGTGGCCTCTCCTTGCGGGACAAATCTGTATCAATTTGATACGTACTTATGGCAGTCTTAAACATTTTTTATGCATGCCATCTGCAATTTCGAACTATCAAAGACCGATTTTAGTTTGCAGAATTTTAATACGGCGATGGTTGTAAAATGAGCCCCGAACTATAGTGCGTATATGAGCCCCAAACTTTAACTGGCTCTACAACTTGTGTTCATATTATTTTTGTTTTAGAAGCCACCGAGGATCTAGGGCCAAAACAAAAGGAACTAGTGGAGCTATGGAATGGCACAGACTTTTTCGTACTAGTTAGTTTCCTAATTTCTTTGGTCAGGGCTAACTTTTCGGTCGTGCCCCATCCTTTTGCCAGCTATCTTCTATCGCCGCCCGAATATTTTTTCACGTTCGCTCAATTTTTCGGTTTCCTAATGGTAGAACCGTAAAACTACTTTAAGAATATTATTGAAGAGTAAATCTTCGACCTATATGGAAATTTTCGTTGAAAAATTTGGTGCCGGTTTTACGAAAATGGCGTTTAAGTGTTACTGTAAATGCGAAATTTGAAGCTTTTTCTCACTATTGCGATTTCGAAAAACTTTATTGGAAGTCATTTGAATCACTGCCACTCACAAATGCAATAATGTATACAAATCGCCGAAAATGTGTATATTAACAGCGTGAGAGATATTTCAAAAAATTGCATTTGTGTAAGTTTTGAAGAAACAAAATTATACAGTAAAATTAATTTTCTGTCATCTTAAAGAGTGCAACAAGCATTACTGAAGAAAACTTTTGGAGTCGTTTCTGCAATATGGTATATGAGTATTTCTGAAAATGCAGAAATTTGAGCTCATTTTCACAAAAAAGAGTTGAGTTTTCGAGAAACTTTATATGACCTAATGTAATGCACATGCACTCATAAATGCAGTAATATGAACAAATCGCATCAAATGTAAATATTAACGACGTAAGAGACAAGTAAAAAAATACATAAACTAATTATGAAGAAAAAATGTACTTGAAAGAAAAATCTCTAACTTAATTTTGTAGTTGTGGAGGAATACGCCGAAAATATTTCAGTTTCTTGTTACTTTCAAAAATTTAGATTTATCAGTGAAAATTGGACCTATGCCATATTTATAAATGTATTTCACTCTCTTTTTAGAAGAAATTTAAAAAATATTTGGACTCATTTTTGAGAAAATTTTGAACATGTCCCGAGAACTTTATGTAAAGTACACCCAAAAATTAATGGTTTTCAAAATCGCAGAGCTTCAACGCAGGCCAGATCGACAAGGGTTTATTCAGTTTGGAAAAAATCGTACCCATAGTTTAGGCGTTAGTGTTGTTCACATACCAGACGGACGGATGGACGTTTTGGACGGGAAAAAAAAATTCCGCATTAGGGGACACCTAAAACGTGTATTTCCGTCGAAATCTCGAAATTGATTTTCCGCAATATTACTTAAATTTCTGAATACTACGTATATTACTCTGTATATACGTACGAATACGAGAAAAAAGCTAGTGCTACAGAATGGCACAGAATTTCGCCTACTAGTAAGTTTTCTAATTTCGTTGGTCTGGGCAAACTTACATTGTCCCACCCTTTTGCCACCTATCAAGTCTCTCGGCCCAAAGTACATTTAAAAAAAATTGTTCGATGTTGAAGATGAAGTTATATTTGTTTTAAAAAAATAATTTAATTCATTTTTAAGTCGAAATAAAAGTGGGGGCTCATATTATCAACTTGCACAGTAGATTGCATTTTAATTAAAACAGTTTATTAATGTAGATTTTTAAATATATTTCCTAAAATATATATTTACAATATGTGTTAAATATATATCCCACAATCCTTATAATAGTTCCCACAATCCTTAGTTTGTCATCATAATAAATAATAACATTTTCGATATTTCGATGTATGATTCACTGAGAAAAATGCATCGTTGAATTTACAGTTCGAACTGTTCAAATAACAATAAGAATCGTCACCTCTGTGTTAAACTAATCTAATTAATAACATTCAATAATAATCAATAAAATAATTAACAAAATTGAAACCGGTGTATATAATTACAGCACATTTAACTTAAAGCATTAATATGAACCAATATTTTCGTGTTTGTAATAGCGCTCAAATTTGCCCCCCCCCCCAATGAAAATTCCGAAATCCCGCCTCTGAGTATAAATGAGTGTAAGTAAAGAGTGAGGAAGGAAAGTTCGCAGGCGGTCGTTGGTCTGTTTGATAGGGCACTGCACCGGCATTCGCCTGGCGTTGATCGGAGAAACCATGGAAAACTACTGATCAAAGCAGCCGGCCACTAGAATTCTCCTCCACACAGCAGCTAAATTCCACCTTGCTGCACAACTAGAATCGAAAATCCTACCGTCGGTACTCAAATCGTAGGGCCTCTCGGTCATAGGCACTGTAATGACAACTGTTCCTGACCTGAACCGATTTTTTTCTCGAATAAGATTTTGATTTTTTAACTACTTGTTATTTTTTCCTAATCCAACGTAAATGAAGATTTCTTTAAGAAGCAGGTGATTATAATAACATACGCCTGCAAATTTAAAGGTTATAAAAACTATTTTTTTAAATTTATACAAGATATACAGTCCTTTGGGGTGCTGATTTCATATCTGAGCTCAGTTTTATCCCATCACGCACCATTTTTTCACAACGCACTACGAAGTTTTTTAAATAACTGACATTACATTATCATGTCTATTAAGGTATATGAGAAATAAAGCACATTTTCTAGCAAATAATACACATAATTTGTATTAAACAAACTATTTAATAATTTTTTGTTTCTAAAAACATTATTTAAGTTTATTGTAATATATTTTTCTTTTCTGTGTGAAGCTGTGAGTATTATTCTTTCTCTTAAGTATGCTCCGTGACGTGTCCGCGTAGAGCATCCAACACTAGTTGCCCATCATATTTACGTCCTATCGACCTTGTTATTTCTTTCCCATCTCCTTAATATTCTGGTGGCAATGTTTTCTTTGCTCCGTGCTCATCGCACCATGATTTTCAGGAAAGAAATCCAAATGTGCATGCAGAAAATGAATCTTCAAGCTCATCCAATATCCCAAATCTTTAAAGTTCTTCAACATATTTTTAACAATGATTGCATAATCCGGGTCTTGTTTTCTAGGAAGTTCTTAACCACTCTTTCAAGGGAAATCCAAGCTCTTTTTCCAGCATCTCTGATCGTGGTGGTAAATTCGTCTAACATACGTCTAGTCTTCAAATGTCTGGTCCAACAAAATTTCCTTCATGTTGGTTTTTGAAAGGTGTGGGAACTTACCACAGAGATATTTAAAGCACATCCCATTTCTTGGCAGAGCTACAGTAAACTGATGAGTCCTAATTTTATGTGCACAGGTGGGAGCAGTATTTTCTTTGTATCAATAAGACCTTTCCTTAAACTCTTCTTACTTCGTGGTTCTGAAGTAGTTTTTGGGACTATTCTGATTGGTCCCAGTGGATCACTCTTGCACGGTCGTCCGTTCACAAAGGAAACAAGGAACTGTGTATACTCAGACTGTTGTCCAAGAAGCATGCACAAAATCTTCAGGTCTTCACATATCACCCAGCTGTGACTTTCGTACTATATTTTAGTAAAGATCAGTGCACGATTTTCGTAAGTTTCTTTGAGGTGAACTGAATGCCCCATAGGTATTGAAGCATACTTGATGCCGTTGTGTAATAGCACTGTTTTTAAACTTTTTTTGATGAATCCATGAAAAGTCGCCAGTCATCCCATTCCTTTGCGCATCTATCTTGGATTTCCATGGTTTACACCCTCATCTCATACCACAAACCGGTACATACTGCCATGTGGAGTAAACACTGCAGAAATTGTATCACCAGTTTATAGATGGCATGAGTGAAAAGGTGCGTATTGCTGCCGCCTGGAGGAAAACTGCAAACTCTATCGCCAGTTCATAGATGGCGTCTCTAAACTGTATGCTAAATACAGAAAGCTACCAATGACCTACTGCACAATTAAAGGCAATTTGTGACAAAACTATGAGTGATGAAGCATTTCTAGACACATTTTCGATTTCAGCGTACAAAAATACATAAGTGACGGTTGAAATTTCCAAAAATGTTTTTTCATCGCAGGCCTGTGTAATTGTTAAGCTCTTGCAAAGTCGACAGATAAATTACCATTTTATAGAGAAATAAATTTCAATTTTTGTAGTGAAAAACGAAATAATTATGAAAAGGTTTCAAAATTCAAAGAAAATTAAACTTGCCCTTAATTATCAAAAACACATTTTCTTTTAAATTAAGAAAATGAACAATTTATTTGAAAATGAATACAAAACTAAATCATACAAGAGGAATAATATCCTCTTCCCTCACAAACAAAACGAGGAACAACTTAAAAAGTAATGTGTCCAATGGAAAGAGAACGTCCGCACAATGTGTAGTTTAGAAGAGGCGGTGAGAAGTTTACGAGCTAAAAGTATTTATGGCTTAATTACGTGTTTTTGTGTAAAATTTAGAAATGAGGTTTTGGGTATCAATAATCTGCAATAGTAATGGAATTTAAAATAGTAATGGACTTTAACGCATGTATTTTTTCACTTTATGCTGAACGAAAATAAGAATGATATGCATTTCTAATAAATTCACATTAAGTAGGGTTAGTAAATATCTTTGTTCAATAAATTACCTTCTGAAACCAAAGACACATTAAATGCATACATTATTCAACTATGGAACTCTTACTTAAAATACACCAGTACTTTGTTTATACAGAGCAAATATAAAAACTTCAGAGATCCGTGCCGCTGCATACCCTTCCAAGAACCTACGAAAAACACCTCCCAATAATATATTTGTCCATTGTTAATAGGCTGTCGGTGAAGCTAAATAATACTGATGACTTACACTCACTGAATAGACACCACCAATGTAATCACAGTTGTAGCATCCGTGATACAGACGAGAAAACAAAATTGGTTCAGGAAAAAAAAAATCGTGAGCAACATTTGAAATAATTGACACATTTTCCTCCCATCTATAAACATGATGACCCCCGAGAAACAAACTAGATTTCTTAAAATTGAACTAATCCTCAGTGTTCATCATTAACATTATTTTAATACAAATTATAACGATTCTCTGAAAATGTTCTCACCGTTCCTTGCATGGTGAAGACGAAGAACGAACACTAGAAACTGCGGATCGCCAAGCGAGAAGCAAGGACTTATATCAACTCTCTGGCTCTTTTACGTTTACCACAGCTCTTTTCGGTGTACGACCTCTGTCCAAATGGTCCACAAGGTCGTGCAGGTGTACGAGAAATAACTCATCATTATAACCCATAGACGATTTTTTATGGAGAGTCAAAATTAACATGAGCCGTTATCAACAAACGATAAAAGAGCTGATGATCGATTTTTCTTCCTTTGGCAGGTTACGACTGAATTAATATCCTCTAAAACTCCTAGATAATGTGAACGATGCCATTCCTCTTTGGGTGAAACGCATGCGGTTCCAGAACGAACGAATGTGAAGAACTCTAGTAATGCTACAACAGCACATACTTTCTTGAATTATTTGCGACGGCTACACAATATTATAATACTACTCGAACCTGCAAAAATGTTTCCAACCAGGAACATTATTTCTACACCGGAATTCGAACACGGCTTCTTCGATTTACCAAGCCATTCACTGCACACGTTCCTCGCCAGCCTCACCTGAAAACTCAACCTTTTCAATCGCTTAAAACAAAGTTGAACATTTGCAGATTTGCATTTCAAGATCTAGTTTTAGAGAACAGATTTCGTTAAGAAAAAATCTCTATCTTCAATATTATAGTTTTCGGAAGTTTTTCGGAAATTTCGGAAAATCGGAAATTTTTTAACATTTGCAATTTTCGAAAATGCACAGAATTCTACGAAAACAGACCAGTCTTTGCTCTACCCCCCAAAAATGTAATCCAATAATTTGGAGACATTTTGGGAAAAATTATAATATGTGTTAAGACTTCATATTTAAATACCATCATAATCAAAATATCAGTATCAAATTCACAGGACCTCGATTTCGTCCAGATCGATCGGGGAATGTCAATCCTAGAGAAAATTGTCTGAACGGTTTAGGTGCTAGTGTTGACCACAGACGGACGGGCAAAAAATATTGTTGCGTAAAAGCCGTCTGCTTGTACATAGAACTTTCACCAAAATTATATTACCAGATCGATCCCATGCTGATTCCGCGGCCCCCTAGAATTTCAAATGGGTCGCCTGATGTTTGGGGTCAATTTGCAAGAAGCCCAGAGGACATTTTCAATATTCTCATAAATAGCTCCAAATTTTGTCTTTGAATTTGTTGTTCGAGCAAAGTGCAAAGTGCAGTTATAAACACGTGAGGGCCCGGTTTTAAGTAAAACTTCTTACGTTAATAACCTTTCATAGGGGTTAAGTTCCCCCCAAACACCGTGACTGTTCGGTGTATCTTCTAATGAAGAAATGTGGGTTAGGTTCCTAGATATCAGAAAAGGGTTTTAAAAGAAAGAAAAAAATATCTAACACACAATTGCAGTAATAATCATAGCATGAAACTGAATTCACAATTAACATTCAAAAGTTTTTAAAATTTATTTTCTTATAACAGCGAAGTAACACGATGTAAAGCAGAGAATTTGTTATGTAGCAAAATTAGCTCTAGCATTTCATAACAGCGAGGATATTCTCACTGGAGGTCTCAATTAATCAATTATTAGTTCCGAAATTTCTAGGAATCGAGAATGGGGTAATATACGGTAATCTATGTTCTCGGATAAGAAATGTTACAAGAAGCATAGCTATATCATAGGCTTTTATTTTTACGGAGGTTTGAATTTATCTTTGGGAAATTGCTCGTAGCTCTTGCGATGCTCGTAGGTTTTTACTAATTTGAAAATTCTAGTTGCAGGATAGGTACGTTTCTTACTAGATTTTGCAGACTTTCTGTCGAAATCTGGGCCTTTACTGACGTTCTTTTCGGTACTCTCGTTTAAATTTTAATCGCCACAGATTTCGGAATATAAAATCTAATTGGCCCGTGGCGCTGGGATTGAAACGTCGCTGTGAGGAACAGGCCTGATAGCAGAATTGAGATTGCGAAATTAAATGGTCTTAATAAATCTCGTAATAAATCTTGTTTGTGATTAAGCAACTTTGATAATGCAGAAATATCGGTCCATGGAGTGGTCCTTTGATTTCTTCTATAGTATGGGAATTGCGAATGGCATAGGTCGTGGATTTACGTTAAGCTAATGGGTCATTCCATATTAAATCAACACAGTTTTAATTAAAATTTTACCTCGCCATTTTAGATTCAGATGAAATTTGACATATAGGTAGTATGAATGAAGAATAAGAAAACTACAACTTTTCAGTAAAATATTTCCACCCGTTTGTTAAATACAGCCATGTAAAATTTTCCAAAATTGGGTTTCCCGAATTTTTTAAATTGACGTAGAACCTCACCAAATTAAGGTAGAGAGCTGAAACAGGTGTCATTTTGCAGCTTTCTTTATGACCTTCTATATGATATACAACTCAATAGGGGTTGCGTTCAAAACGGTTTACAAATTTGAATTTAAAATTTTGATTTTGAGTTTTTTCAAAATGCTCATCTTCAAAAAAATTGGAAAAATTCTAAAATAATCCTTATATGTTTCCAAAAAGATGGTACGAGTTTAAAAATGGGACTGCAATGGGTTCATATGGTAATCTTTACTTAAAATGCACAATATTTACTTACTCTAGATTTTACTGATTTAAAATGCATATTATTTTAAATTATAAGCCCTAATATATACAAATTATTAATTTAGTGTTTTTTGTTGGCGAGTGTGTTGTGTTTTATTGTTATGATTATTATCATTATCATTATTATTACACTACATCACGACTAAAGACGTTATGAGTCGGCTCAAAATAAAATCTACTCCAGGTTGCAACCAGTTACCTAAGGAGCAGATCTAGGGACAGTCGGTGCCTCTACAACACTTTGCGCAAAATGTGAGCTGTTCCCAATAAAGCAATTTCCTGCACTTCCGAGTCTTTTGAATGACCTGGAAGTTTAGCCAAGTTCTTACACAAATTTTGCGGAACAAATCCCAGAGCTCCGATAACTATCGGGACGACCTGTGCTTTTACGCCCCATATTCGGTTGATCTCGATTCCCAAACTCTTGTATTTAAGACATTTCTCTGCCTCCTTGGTTACGACGTTTTGATGGCAAGGTACAGCAACATCGACAAGTAGACACGATTTTTTCTCCAAATCCCGAATAACTATATCGTTTGTTTGCCGCTATCGTGCGATCAGTTTGGATTTGTTGGTCATATAATATTCTACACAATCCAACAGATGTCACTGGCTTTGGTGAGTGTTCGTATCACTTGGGGCATGTGTTTGGAACTTCGAGGGCGGAACAAATCTGCCAGTGGAGGTAGCTACACACCCTGTCGTGTCTTTTCAAGTATTCGGTCTTTGCTAGGATTGGACAAGCTGAGACAATATGATCAATGGTTTCTACGTGTTCCTTGCAAATGCGGCATTTATCATTTTGGGAAATTTCCTCCTCCAGGAGACGCCGCCTTAAAGTAGCACTGACCGTGCGGGCGAGGAAGTTTGCGTGCTCCCATGATGCTGAGGGCTATGACAGGGGTAGAAGTGTGGATTGGTTGAAGATTCAATTAACATTACTACTGGTAGGGTCACCCAAGCTGTACAGACCTCAGCAGAGGAGTCAGACGAAGGGATGTCTCACAACGACCTTTCGATTCCTTTCCATGTCCTGATACTCCCTTATTCCTCCCTATACCTATATCCAATACCACTCCCCACCCCCCACCTGCGACCCTTATTGCCAGGTGGTACCCATTTCTAGTGTGACACTCCTCAACTGTACTTTGTGTCATACTTCTTTTATCTATTCTATTAGACCTCTCTTGGTCCCTTGTATTTTCGACCCCGAAGCTATTAGGTCTCGAGGGCTAGGGTGTCATTCATATTCTTTTCTTCGCTGTTCTAGAACGTTTCTTCTTTTCTTGCTACTCTACTCCTCAATTTTCTATAATGCCGTCTTCATTTCTCCTAAATTCGGGTAGATGGGACTCGATAGTCCTGGAAGACAGCTCGTCTAAGAGAAGGAAAACTCTGAAGTAAAATCCTGGTCCTCCGAGCAGGGGGTTGAGGCGATGGGCCAGCTCCCCATTGCCTTAGAAAAAATTCAAAATGCTAAATAGCCTAACAAGGATAAGCCGGTTGGATATTGGAAACGAACTTTGCAAAAGAAATGGACTATGAATGTAGGGACTTGGAATACGCAAGGGTTTGGGAAAAAGGCCCAGGAGGTAATACACGAACTTCAAGAGATGGATATGGATATCACAGTCATGAGCGAAACTAAGAAGAAAGCCTCAGGAACAGAGGAAATCGGCCCAAACATACACATTTGGAGTGGTGTCCCAAAAGATCAAAGAGGAAGTAAAGGTGTGTCCATAGTTATTAAGAAAAAATATAAAAAAGACCTAAGAAATTGGGAAGCGATTGACGAGAGAATTATTAAGGTAAATCTTGAAAACTTTAGATTTAAATTGACAATTCTTGGAATCTATGCACCAAACGAAAAAACTAGTATCTTGGAAGAATTTTATTCAAAACTAGACGAGATCATCAGCGACTGTGGAGACAAAAGAGATATACTTCTTCTCGGGGATTTTAATGCCAGGGTGGGAAAAGCAAGTGGTTCAAAAGTAATTGGGCAATTTGGCGAGGATGTATGTAACTCAAATGGGAAAAGATTAGTATTTCTGTGTGAACAACATAATATGGTAATCAGAAATGGCTTCTTCCAACACAGCATAAGTATACCTGGACGGACCAACAGAGGGGTAGAAGGTCAGTGATAGACTATGTGATTACTCCGCAGAACTTCCAAGGAAGAGTGTTGGATGTTCGGGCACACCGAGGACCAGAATGTGGTTCTAATCACTACTTGGTGAAATCAAAAATAATATTCCCTCCTAGGAAGTATCGTAAAGAGAATCCTAAGGACTTAGGGAAGAAAGAAAACGAACAAGAAATAAAGTACAACTTGGAAGGACTGGCACATAGTAGTACCCGTTATCTTTATCAAAATAGGTTAGATAACTTATTAAATGAAAATACAGAACAAACAAATACTGACATGTATGAACACCTAAAAAAATGTCTACACCAGGCTGCGAAAGAAGCCTTAGGGGAAGTGGTCGTGAGAAGAGACAAAAAGACTAAATACTGGATTAATGAAGAATTGATAAATGAGATTAGGACAAAGAAACAGTTATTTGCAAAATGGTTAAGTTCTTATGAAGACAAAGACAAATGCAATTACATAATCCAGCGGAGAAGAGTAAGAAATCTGATAAGGAAGGAAAAACAACAGTCTTGGGAAAGGAAATGTAAGGAAATAGAAATGTATATAGGTGGGAAAAAACAACTGAAGTTTGGAAATATATTAGGAATATAAAATTACCGTGCAGAGAGAATGTTCAAATCCACGGTATTACAAGCAAACAATGGGAAGAGTATTTCAGTAAATTGCTGAAGGAAGACAGGCCGGAATTCATGCTTAATACCGAGATCATATGTCCAAGAGAATGTTCCATAAACATAACAGTTGAAGAAGTAGAGAAGAGTGTAAAAGAACTAAAAAGTGGAAAAGCCTCAGGACCTGGAAATATTCCAGGCGAGCTACTGAAAAATGGAACACCAAAACTAATGCGAATGTTATAATCATTAATGGACAAAAGCATGAATATCGGAGATGTACCAAATGAGTGGAAAATAGTACACATCACACCTATCCACAAGAAAGGAAGGAAGGACATCTGCAGAAATTACAGGGGGATAGCAGTAACTAATACATTTAGTAAGATATATGGGAGAATATTGAGAAATCGCCTAGAAAGGGAGTATGTGATGCACGAAGAAGAAGAACAAAGTGGCTTTCGAGCAGGGCGCTCTTGCATTGATAACTTATTCTGTTTATCACAAGTAATGCAAAAGAAGTGGCAAACGGGGAGAGAATTACACATCGTCTTCCTCGATATCGCACAAGCTTATGACAATGTGCCAGTAAATAAATTATGGGAGGTCCTGCGACGTCTAAATCTGAATAGTAGTCTTATTGCTTCAGTGAAAGAATTATATTCAGAGCAAGCAGGAATAGTGAAAGTAGAAAAGCACTTGACAGAATCATTCCCAATCACGAAAGGCTTAAGGCAAGGATGCTGCATTTCACCGACATTATTTAAAATCTATGTGAATGAGGTTATGCAGAAATGGAAAAGGAGTTGTGCGAGAATGGGAATACCGTTGGATATGTACTCTACTCTTTACACTTTACAGTTCGCTGATGACCAGGTAATCGTGGCGCACGACCAAGATGATATAGAATTTATGCTGATAAGAATCAGAGATGAATACGCAAAGTGGGGACTTACACTCAACTTAGGAAAAACTATGCACTGGGCATTAAATACTAATAATGAATACATAACTATGGGCACAGGAAACAAAATTAAGAAAACTGAAGAAATTAAATATTTAGGGGTAATAATTGGGAAGCAGGGACTTTATGAGACAGAGGTTTTGGAACGGATTAAACAAGGCAGAAAACTCATCGGTTCTCTGAATTCTATCCTATGGGACAAGAACATAAGTAAAAAAACAAAACTCATGATATATAGAGTAATAATCCAAAGTGTTGTACTGTATGGTGCTGGGATATGGGAACTCTCGGAAAAAATGAGAACAAAGTTGAGGGTAATGGAAATGGACTTTCTTAGAAGATCAGCTGGCATTTCAAGAAGAGAGAAAATACGAAATGAAAAAAATTAAAGAGATTATGGGTTTGAAGCAGGATATACTGCACGAAGTTGAAAAGAAACAACTATTATGGTTTGGACACGTGCAGAGAATGCAGAGCAATAGACTTCCAAAGAAGCTTTTGGATTGGCAACCGCAGGAAAGAAGGAAAAGAGGCCGCCCGCGACCTGGTTGGAGAGACAACGTAGAGAAGACATTTGCTGGATGGCAGATACCACCTGGGACTTGGAACAACAGAGAAGAGTGGAAGAAGAAGTTAGGCGCCGTAAGACACACATAAGGGTCAACCAAACGGCTAAGAAGAAGAAGAATGAGACACTGATGTTGTCTGGTGTCAATGTTTTATTTACAGCTGAAAGATCTGATAATGATAGCTAAGCTATCGAAAAAGATCTTTCAGCTGTAAATAAAACATTGATATCAGACATCAGTGTCTCATTCTCTATGTACTTGTTCTTGAATACGTATAAATATGGAGACAGTCGTACAATCTGCACACGTGCGAAAACTCTGCAATTTGTAAATAATAATTGTACGAAAATTGAAAATTGATTTAATGTAGCCCCCAACTGCAAACTCCCATCCCCCGAAAAGTAGTTTACGGCATTACAGACCCAGTACTGTGCGAGAGAATTCTTTCCAATATTGCTGAGCGTTGAGATAAAAATTCGTAGAAAATAAAATAGTCCCCTTAATTTTATCGTGAAAGATAATTTCAGTATTTTCCTTCAATTTAATTTTACATTGATATCGGCTTCTATTTTCTGTCCACCTGTGCTATGGAAAGGAGGCACCCAAAATAACTAATCTGCAAAATTGTAAAATAATGATCATAAAAGTGGTATTTTCAAAAATACATCCCAACAACATAATCGGGGCCAAATCTGTTTCCTTTCACTTCCCTACTGTCCCCCATCTATCCTTCACCTGCACCGGAAATGTCCCTTATCATTTCCCCATTTATCATCTACCCGTCCCCCAAAACATGTCGTCTGTTAGAATTTACTTGTTCTCAAAAACAAAAAAGGCGTGTCCCCATGACACAAGCAAACCTGGTTTAAAAGGCATAGGATGCATCGCTTCCGAGTTATTTGCCATTATAATGTGTGTTGCAATAATCTTTTTTGTATGTCATAATCTGAAAACGTCTTTTTTTCTTCTAAAATCTGTTTGATGTAGGATGGAGTGTAATTCTTTATCCACCAGTATCACCCTTACAAGATCTTGTGTCGATTGCTTCTTATAAATTGCCAAAACTATAGTCTTTGCGTAGCGTACGATTACTTATGCAAACGATTAGAAAGCTTTAAAAAATGATACTTTGTAAGTGTATTCCAAAATCAAAACTTTATTGTGTGCTGCAATAATGTATACAAATGTATAATAAACACTAAAATAAATGCACAAAACCGTTGCAGTCATTTTCAAAGTATATTGAAAGTCCAGGTGTTTTAAAGGCACGAAAATGGTTTTCATTTTTTTAACTGCAGCCCAGCAATCGAAAAAATCTGAAAAAAAAATGCACAACAATTTGTGTCTTAAGAGGAACCTTTACATTTTTTCAAGCCTGTTCCAGGTTTCTAAGACACAGTAAAATATTTCTTGATATTTTTTTCGAAAATATTTTTGTGTTTGAATTTGAGCCTGAGAAAATATTGAAAAATGTTTTTCTGAGAGTTCAAATTGTGTTCTTATTTATCATATTTTTTTCAGTCTGATAAAATAGTGTTAAAGTGTCGAAAAAAATTGAAATGAAAAAAACACGTTTTGGCTGTATAGGGGTGTGGGTGGTGGGACGAGGGCTAAGAAACCTTTCAAAAATATTATTTTTATGTTTGAATTATAGTGTAACCTCTCATATGTAATTTGGTTGAGGGGAACTTTTTGCCATCTTATCCGGGGGGACCCTTTCATGAGCTTCTCCTTCAGAACCTAGTTTACTAAGGCAGAATCATTTATCTGAGAAATATTTGTAATAAGTATAATATAATTCAATGTAATAAATTTGAAGTGTTTGTTTCAATATTTGTAATTTGCTCATTATAAATAAATACTGGAAATAACGTATTACCTGCATGTAAACATCATGTTGTTAGATAGTTAAAAATTGAAATTGTGTTCCGCTTTGAGCTAAGAGAAATCTGGTCACCTTATACTAATTGCGTACCCTAGGACATAACTCACGTGGTAGTTTCACTTATAATGATAAACTAAATTCTGAATTGGCAGTATAAGCATAAACATTTACTGCACTTAGAATTAGGCACTTCAGTGTAGATACAGCTGTTCGTATTTATCATTAAAAGCTAAGGTTTTCATTTGAAACACTGCTTGCATTCACGCGAGGTCAGCAACTCGGCCGATTGCAGGCCCCGAAGAACGCACATAGCACACCCGATCGCCGCCGAGCTCCCTGACGCCCCGCACACGCCAATGCTTGGCAAGCGCGGGCATTTCATAGCTGCTAGTGTAAAACAACACTTCGCTTTCGATGAATTAGAAGATTTATATTACAAATAAAGATTTATTTTCTGTTGTTAATGAAGAAAATTATTTTTTCTAAGATACAGGGTACGCAGTGCCTACCTTGCCTACATGAAGGACACGCCACCGGTGTACATTGATTGAATGGATAGTGAGTGCGTGGGAAAAGGGCTGCAATATTCAGAGCAAAATTCAACAGACCTTTTCCATTATGAATGATTGTTCTGATATCCTAAGTTTGGTGTTTAGCATTAAAAATCTCCTATTGCTATAGCGTGTGAGTGAGATGGGCGAAAAGTTTTTGGAGCTGAGTTGAATTTAGCGGAACTTTTGGTTTGTACACTGCAGTTATTGTAATAAACTGCGAAGTATTTTTTTAGGAGTACTGTAACATTTTCTAGACTGAGGATGATTGCCAGATTACCTTCATCCAGGGATATTTCCTTCTGATAATTCCTGCCACTCCACCAGAAGCCTTCGCGGAGGGACGGTTCCATCTAGAACCCTTGGATCCTGGAACCCGAAAACTTGCAGTAAGTGCAAAGTGAGTTTCCATGATCACTGCCAGATCGATATCTGCGAGCAGAAATGAAAAAAGCCGAGTAGGGATTAAAGCCTTAATGAATTATTGGGACACATCGGAAGATTTGGGGAGAGTCGGGGGGTGAAAGAAAAGGGTCTTGGGTGTTTTGGGTACGAAAATTATATGCAGCGTTTGCCCGCTGCATGGTTTGAGCATTTACATTTGAGGCGGTTAGAACCAAAGGGGTGTGACAGAAATTTAGTTTGGAGTTAATGAGCCTTAAAGTTTGGATCAAAATAAAAATTCTGAAGTGTTCTAGAAGCATTTCTAAAGTAATTATTCTTTCTGTTAGTTATTAACGAACTTATATTTACAATTTCTATGGATTTTGTTTAATACATATTGAAATAGGATATTTTTCCAAAATGCTTACGTGTACTTACACCCATTTGCCACCAAATGTGTCACTTACATCCATTTTTCTTTGAGCTTATTAGATTGGAAGTGAACTGAAAATACCGTTTTGACATTCAGAACCAGTATAATGACAATAAATAATAATAATTAATTATAATAATAATAATTTCACAAGTGGTAATTCATTCTGACTCCCATGTGTCTTCGCAACTATCTGTACTGGGCTCTTCAATGGCATCTTGAAGCACTTTGTTTCTGGATTGTGTGTTTTAGATCCCTGTAAAACTGATAGTGGACAGGAGGTATAAACTGAAGCAACTGCTGTATATTCTTATATTTTGCAGTTGTTATTGCAAGCGATAATTCATTCAGTAACTGTATATATGTGGATGAACGTGGTCGTCCTTTCTTGGTTTTCCTGAGGTCGACTGATTCAAACTGTATGTCTTCGTTTAGAGTATTCTTCTAATATAGTGTGTATGGATGATCCTTTTCTAGATTAAACCATTGAATATAGCGCATCCATATAACGTTGTCTTTGATAAGATCATTCATAGATTGCATTGATACAAAATCATCTGTTGGCACTTAACTTTCGGCTGGAACTTGTCACAACCTTAACCCAGTCATGTGGTATAAACACAAACTGCTGATATTTCTCAGCCTTTTCAATTTGGCCGAAGTCTTGATCACATTCTATGTAGATTTGCCCAGAAACCAGGAACTTGTTATCCACATTTTGTAATAAGAACATCCAGAACAGTTTTTTTTTTATTTTGTCCTGCAGCATTATCACTAAAAGCCACTAGATGATTTGTAGAAGCAGGAAGTTGCTGTACACACGTACCTAAACAAGTCCCAATTTCTTGAGATCCTCCTTCAAGTCACATATACATTGTAGAACTGTCGTTAGCAAGGTCATGAATGGCGAAATTGTACGTCCATAACTGTCTAAGATAATAGACAGTACTACTTGTTAACATAGGTGTAGGCAATGTTTTTTGCAAATCAAAACATATCGCTTTAACTCTTGTAGGGTTCTCTTTTGCCAGTTGTTTAGCATTACTTTTTGCTGTTCGGGCTTTCTCTGCCTGTCGCAAATGATATTCCTTATTTATTTTACTTCTTTCTATCTCTTGCAAGTCTCCTTATCAGTACCATCTGCTGAATGTACATGTAAAATAAAACAATATTAATTTCTCATTTAGCATTTGATAACATGAACAATCATATAATACATGACCGGAAAAGAGAAAGGTTCCATTCAGAATCAGATTCTTTCGGGCACAAAATGAAGTAATATTACTTTTTGTATCAGTACTTCTGCTTCCTGTTTGTTCACTATTTTCCTCTTTGTCAAACTCATCACAAACTTCCATTGTAAATGTACAAAAATACCATTTTAAGTAATATAGCTAAAGACACGTCACGTAAAGTGTGAAGCTCCTTCGCGCTAAAGAGGTGCAACTGCACTTGTATCCCTTTGCCGCCAAATGCGTTTTGTTAAGTAGTTTTCAGAAACACCATTAAAACGCAGCCCAAATAAATGAATGCTCTTTCATGTCTTTGCTTCCAAACACAATCCACTTCATGCATCAAAGTGAGTGAGATACCTTATATTTCTTAATTTTGTCACTTACACCCCTTTGGTTCTAACCACCTCATTTGTAAAATTTTGGGGAGAAGGAAGGGCATGAGGGTGTTTGGAGCCGATTGTGAAATGAGTTGTTATTTCTAAGTGCGTTAGCATAGGAAAACGGGAGGGTTCTTCTGTGCTGAAATGACTTTTACCTTGCAATAAAGTACGGGCAATTTTGGTCTGGGACCTAGTGATTACCGCTACAATTGTTACTTTAGGAAGCTTGTTTGTTATGTTATAGTTTTCTGTTTCGTGATTAGCCTCAAGGGATAAAAGTTTCTCGCCGACTTCACGTTCGGAATAGTTAGGATATTGCGTATGATGGAATTTTTGATCTTACAATTAGGATCACGAAATGTGTAAACTAATAATTATTACTATGTAGTAATGTTGAGATGAGGAGGTTACTATGTAGAGATGAGATGTTATCAATAGTTTTTAAATTTCACTCAACAGTTTTTTTTACGTTATTTACTTCGAGAATGAATATACTGGAGACAGTTTTCTTAGGATCTCAGTTTCGGGAGTAACATCTGCAACCATTGATTCACTGCTGCCGACATTGGCTAATGGATGAAGCGGTTATGCGTACTACTTACAAGTTGAGATGAAGACATGCTTGAAACGCTGTGCTCTGAAACCATCTTTTTTAGCGTCATCAATCGGTTTTGGGGGCGCTAAAGTGTTTGCGCGGGCCGACTAAGGAGCCTAAAACCAACAAGAATTTCCCTGTTATATCTTATAAGTTAGGAGCATTGCTGGAGGGAGGAGAAATAAATAAAACACATTTGAAAGTTATTTTGAGTCGAAGTGTGGAGTTGAAAGTAATGGATATAGTAAATGTTTATTTTTGTTTCTCTGACCTTCTTGCTGTATTAAAAATCTCCATACATGGTAGAGTTGGTGCTCCTATTTGCCTCTGAAATTTCTTTGCATCTTCGGATCGCATTCGAAGGCAATTTCCACCAGAGCCAGTTGATGTTTTCGGATGTCATTAACAGTTTTGTCATTGAAGAGGCTCGAGGATACAGTTTCTTCTACCACTTTATCACCACTTTCGAGGTTTTCTAAGGTGATGATTTCCCGAAGCTCCTCTTCAATGAGGTCATTATGAAAGTGCGTCTGCGAAGATCATAAATGTCTTTTCTGTTTATGAAGTCAAAGCCCATGCCTCCAATTTGATACAAATGAATTGAGTTACTCAATTATTACGAATTGAAATTCCAACTTAAAAGTCTTGCAGAACGCCATTCTGTAGCCCCGTTGTCTGCTGAGTTCGGTCACCAGATGACGTTGTTGAACTTGAAATCTGCTCGCTTTAGAGAAAAGGGACGTCCGAATGACGGGCTCGCAAATGTAAACATTACTTACTTTCTCGCAATATTACAATGGTATCGTTATGTACGATAGGGCGCTCATAAATTCAATTAATTTCAATCAAATATTTCTCGAAAACTACTAGCTTTTACAAAAAAAATATACCTTTTATAAAGAGCTAATTTTGTACAACAGACTTTGTCTGAGGCAAAAATTTCTATCTTCAATTTTGTAGTTTAATTTTTTCAAATTTTTGAAAAAACTGAGCAATACCTGAGACTGGCGCTTTATTTCTTACCGTCCCTTACTACATATGCAAAGAAAATTTACAGAAAAAAATTGGGGCGGTTTTTTAAAAAAAATGCGTAAATTTCAAGCGCAAATTACGCAAAAACTGTTTGTGTTTTTCAAAAAATTGTACATGCTTTTTTTGAAGAGCTAATTTCGTACAACAGACTTTGTCTGAGGCAACAATCTATCTTCAATTTTGTAGTTTTTTTTCAATTTTCGAAAAGCCGAACAATACCTGCAAATGGGACTAGCACTACGTTTTTCACCGACCCTTATTACTAAGCTGCGGATTTATAGGCACGAAAAACTGGAGAAATAGGCAGGCAAAATAGGTATTTAAAAAGGCAGTATAATTTTGTCTTATCTGTATTTATATACTTGTTTGGAAAGTTTGTGTAGCAAACAATATAGTTACCTTCATAGATGTTTGCTTTCATGATTGTTTTGACAAATACTCATTCTGAGAAATCCTTCTTATCATTGTTGTGCACTTTGGACAAAATGGCTGAATTGCTGTAGGTACCTTTTGGATTTTTATTAAATTCAAGCTGATACCCTAATGCTGCACACCAATGCTAATGATCTTGTTTCTCACATTTCATTGAAACAAAATTGAAAACTTTGTTTGATTTGTTTTAATTGCCATGCATAAACCACTTGTTGTTCCTAGTGCTGCTTCAACAGCACAAACTTTCTTGCATTACATCTAAAATATATTTCAAAATTTTCAGTTTTCAAGAGAATTAAGATAGTTTACCAAAAATGATACCTGCGCCATTATTTTAAGCATCCCTTGTTCTGTCCTTAGAAAAAAAATTGTAGCAGTTTTTGAGATATGTTATAATTTTTATTAATTTCAAGCAGAAATTCTGCAAAAACAACACATTTAAAAAAAATATGCATAATCTCTTTTGAAGATCTAATTTTTTGAATAGATTTCATTTACGTCAAAAATGTCTGTATTCAAATATTTTATTTTTGCTATTTCGAAAATACAGAGTTCACAAAAAATGGGACCGGCGCCCATGTTTAAACTATCCTTTGATAAATATGAGAAAAGTTAAAGAAAAAATTTGGAGTTGTTTTTAGAAAATAGTTTAAAAATTGGAAGTATAAAATAACTCGACTACCACCAGTGATTTTGCATGTTTCATAATACAAAATATCCGCAATGTGGTGTCAGTACACGATTTTTAAAGTTATCGATTGTTATTCTATTTCTCTGACTCTTCAGAATAAAAACGGAAAAGCTTACATAAAAAAGATTAATGATAATTGCAGTTTGATCAATAAATACGAGAATAGGCAACATTTAGGCATTTAATAGTGAAATAGGCATTTATAGGCACTATAAAATTCACATATAATACTCGTAATGCCTAAAAATGAATAAGTAACCTAAAATATTGCCTTTTCCATTGGAGGAAAAAAATAGGCAAATTTGCAAATATCCGCAGCTTACTTATTACATAAGTGGAGAAAATTTAAATAAAAAATTTGAAGCGGTTTTTCAGAAAAAAAATCGTACATTTCTAGCCCAAATTACGCAATAACTACTTGTTTTTCCAAACAATTGTACATGACTTTTATAAAGAGCTACTTTCATACAACAGGGTTGTCTGAGCAAAAATCTGTACCTTCAATTTTGTAGTTTTATGTTGTTGTTTTTTTCAATGCTCGAAAAACCGGTGATTTCAACGAAAATGAGACCTGCACCCTTCTCTTAAACGTCCTTTGCACTATTCAACAATAAAATTTAATCAAAAATTTGGAGCAATTTTTTTGAAAATGTTCGAGGGGTTTCATGTAAAGTACCCCTCCAAACCAAAATATCAATTTCAAATTCCAGGGGCCGCGAAATTAACCAGAAGGTTTGGGGAATACCAATTTTGGAGAAAATCGGATGAACGGTTTATGGGTTAGCGTGCACAGACGGACAGAGAAACGTTTGCCGTCATTCGATTTTTACTTTCCTGTATACGTACGTATACACGGAGTGATTTACGTAGTATAGGGAAAGTTATGTAATGCTGCGCGAAAAAATGGCCAATTTTCGGCGGAAAAAAATTATTTGCCGGGCCGTGAAAACGAGTAAGTGGATAAAACCAGTTGCTAAATTAAGAAACAAAAATCCCCTTACACGTGGTGTAGCCAGAAACCTTGTTTTCTAGGTCCTTGATACCGAAAACCCAATTGAAGGGAAAACGTCCGTCTGTCCGTCTGTGAACACTGCTAGCGCCTAAACCATACGTACGATTTCTTCCAAAATGGATATTCCCAGGTCGATCTGATTCTAGTCAAAGCTCTAAGATTTTGAAAAACAGTCTTCAAAATTTGGGGGTACTTTGTATGAAGCCCCCCGGGGATTTTCAAACTTTTCTCAAAAACGGCTCCATATTTTTTCTTTAAATTTCTTGTATGGATAGAGTAAAATACACTTATTAACATGGAATAGGTCCGATTTTCAGGGATAACTCTGAATTTTCGAAAATTATGAAAGTTTGAATTTTTTTCGGCGTCTTTCTCCAGCTACAAAATTGAAGATAGAGATTTTTTCTTCAAATAAAATTTGTTCTGTATATTAAGTTCTTTCATAAAGGTCATGTAAAATGTTTCTCAAAATTTTAGTAGTTATCGTGCAATATTGCGTGCAATATGTGCAATTTTAAAAAATTACAAAAACAAGATTTTCTCAAAAACGGCTCCAAATTTTTTCTTTAAACTTTTGGTAGGGATAGTGGTAAACTTACTCTATTAGATGACATAAAAGCCATATTGGTCGATCGGTTGGTTTTTTTCAAAAATTACAAAAATGTAATTTTTTTTACTTGTCTCTCACGTCGTTAATATTTACATTATTGGCGATTTTTTCACATTAGTATATTTACGAGTATATATGCCTTAAATAATGTCAAGTAAAGTTTCTCGAAAACACTACCGTTTTCTGTGAAAAGTAGCTCAAATTTCGGCATTTTCAGAAATGCTCAAACGCTATTTTCTCGTATATGGCAGCAAATTTTTTCTTGAAACTGTTGTAACAGATAGTGATAATTACACTCTTTAATATGACGTAAAGTTTATTTTGAGTTATTTTTCTGTTTTTTCAAAAATTATATAAATATAAATTTTTTGAAAGATCTCTCACATCTTTAATATGCTAATTATCCGCAATTTGTAAAGATTATTATATTTGTGAGTGTATGTGCTTCAAATAACTTGAAAAAAAGTATTTTGAAAACTCAAAATTTTCTGTAAAAATGAGCTTCAAATTTCGCATTTTAGTAGTGCTAAAACGCCATTTTCTCTATAAACGGCACATAATTTTTTTAAAAAAAATTGCCATTGACGGCTAGGTTTTTATGTTCTTTAATATTCTAAAATTAATATTTTCCTTCTACCAATGGGAAACCGAAAAATTAAGAAAATGACAAAGAAAAATGTACTTTTGGCGGTGATAGATGGTACTTGGCAAGAAAGAGTATGTGGCAATTCCAAATAGCTAGCGAAGACCCAAGGAAATAGAAAACTAATACGAGAAAGTCTGTCCATTCTGTAGCACCACTAGTTACTTTCCCGTATACATACGTATACACGGAGTGATATACGTAGCATAGGGAAAGTTATGTTATGCTGCGCCAAAAAATGGCGAATTTTCGGCGAAAAGAAAATCATTGCCGGGCCACGATAACGAAAAAGTGGATAAAACCAGTTGCTAAATTAAGAAAAAAATCCCCTAACACGTGGTGTAGCCAGAAACCCTGTTTTGTGGGTCCTTGATACCGAAAAACCAATTGAAAGGAAAACGTCCGTCTGCCCGTCCGTCCGTGAATACTGCTAGCGCCTAAACCATACGTACGATTTCTTCCAAAATGGATATTCCCCGGTATATCTAGTTTTAGTTAAAGCATGGAAATTTTGAAAAAGATTCTGTAAAATTTGGGGATATTTTACATGAAGCCCCCCCCCGACATTTTCAAAATTTTCTCAAAAACCGCTCCAAATTTTTTCTTTAAATTTCTTGTAAGAATAGACTAAAATACACTTATTAAGGTGGCATAGGTCCGATTTTCACGGATAACTATGAATTTTCGAAAATTGCAAAAGTTTAAAATGTTTTCGGTGTCTTTCTGGAACTACAAAATTGAAAATAGAGATTTTTCTTTTTAATAAAATTTGTTGTCCAAAGTGAGTTCTTTCATTAAGGTCATGTACATTTTTTTGAAAATTTTAGTAGTTTTCGCGCAATATTGTGTGCAATATGTGCAACTTTAAAAAATTACAAAAACAAGATTTTCTCAAAAACGGCTCCAAATGTTTTCTTTAAACTTTTGGTAGGTATAGTACCTAACGTATTTTATGAGATGACAAAAACGCCATATTGCTGTATTGTTTTGTTTTTTAAAAAATTGCAAAAATATACTTTTTTTGACTTGCCTCTCACGTCGCTAATATTTATATTATCGGCGATTTTTTTACATAATTATATTTACGAGTACATGTGCTTTAAATAATGTCAAGTAAAGTTTCTCGAAAATACAACCGTTTTCTGTGAAAAGTAGCTAAAAATTCTGTATTTTCAGAAACACACAAACGCCATTTTCTCATATATGGCTCCAAATGTTTTCTTCAAACTTTTGTAACGGATAGTGCTAATTGCCGCCTTTAATATGACGTAAAGTTTATTTTGAGTTTTTTTTCAAAAATTACATAAATGTAATTTATGTAAGCAAAAATTACATAAATATAATTTATGTAATCAATAATTACATAAATGTAATTTTTTTCGAAAAATCTCTCATATCTTTAATATGCACATTACCAGCAATTTGTAAAGATTATTATATTTGTGAGTGTTTCTTACGAAGTATTCGTAAGACAAGAATGTTAAAAAAGAAGGTGCTTTCGTACACCAATAGTACATTACGAAACGTTTTTACATTCTCGTATACGAAATAATATAGGTAGTACAGAGAAAGTTGTATAATGCTGCAGAAAATCGATTTCGAGATTTCAACGGAAATACATCTGGGAGTCTCCTGATACCAAAAGAGTGTTGTTTTTTTCGAAACGTCCGTCCGTCAGTGAACACCACTAGCGCCTAAATCATACGTAGGGTTCTTCCCAAAATGGTTACTCTCCAGTCGATCTGCGTCCACTCGAGGCGTCACCGTTTTGAAAAAAACATCTTTAAAATTTCGGGGTACTTAACATGAAGCCCCTGGGACATTTTCAAACTTTTCTCAAAAAGGCTCCAAATTTTTTTAATTTCTTGTAAGAATAGAGTCAAACACACTTATAAAGGTAACAGAGGTCCGATTTTCACAGTAACTCTGAATTTTCGGAAATTGCAAATATTTTTTCGGCGGTTTCCTACAACTACAAAAATGAAGATCGTGATTTTTCCTTCAAATGAAATTTGTTCTCTGTAATTAGTTATTCATTAAGGTCGTGTACATTAAAAAACAGTCGCTTTCGCCCAATATAAGCAATTTTAAAAAATAATTCAAGTATGATTTTCTCAAAATTGGCACCAATTTTTACTCTTCCCTTTACTTACGCTAGCGACTAAACTGTTCACCCGATTTTCTCCAAAATTGATATTCAGTAATCGATCTGACTGATCTCGTGGTCCCTTGAATTTAAAACTTATATTTTAACAGAAAAACTCATAACAGAAAAACAAGTTCAATTTAGAGATTAGAAAACTAAGATGTCCGATAAAGTCTGTGCCATTCTATAGCACCACTAGTTTTTCTAAATTTAGAAACCCTGTTTCATCCACTTTTCCACCCATCCACAGCTGTAAGAGTTCTTCTGACGAAAATTCGCCGTTTTCCAGCGCACGATTACATAATGTTCTCTTCTTACGAAGTATTCATAAGGAAAGAAAGTAATAATAATTTCGGAATCGTTAGGGATATGTAAGTTGATCGCATGCGTTCTGGTTATATTGTATTTCAATTTAACGTTGAAATACTCATAATTTTACTTAACTTAGTTCATACAGATATACACAACATAACAATTGATTTGACAGGAGGAACGTTTCAGAAATTGAATAACAGAGTTGAAAAAATGTTTAAAAGATGCAATTTGGGAAAACACAGACAAGTTCTGTATATTTATCTGCATTGATTCTATTCGTGAGTAGAAATACTTCAAATGCTTTTCAATAAAGTTTCTACACTCTTCAATGTTTTTTCCTGCAACAACACATTCATGAAATTAAAATCCCTACCTGGGATTCGAACCCGGCATCTTCCGAAGTGAAGATGCTCAACCCCAATGTGCTTTAACCATCTGCGCCACGGGAGTGACACACGGACTAACGACTTATATTTTAATCAAAACGTAATTGTATCAGCTCTATCATTAGGAAGCCGGTAATATTATCCAATATCTTTGTTATCAATATGCGAAAAACGTCTTTCAAACATGACCAAGAAAGGCAGCGGTGAACGGCTTACTCCAAATAATTTATCCGACGATCGGCATTAGAAAAATAACTACTGCGAGAAAGTCTGTGCCATTCTATAGCACCACTAGTTTCTTTCTTCATTTATTTACCGTCCCTTATTACACACGTGGAGAAAATTTTAAGAAAAAAATTGGAGCAGTTTTTGAGAAATTTAATTTTTGTAAATTTGAAGCGAAGATTACGCAAAAACGACTCGTTTTTTTTCAGAAAATTCTACATAACCTTTTTTAAAGAGCTAGTTTTGTACAAGAGACTTTGTCTGAGGTAAAAATCGCTATCTACAATTTTGTAGGTTTAAAAGTATTTTTTTTGCAATTTTCAAAAAACCAAGTTTTTCCCAGAAGGAGGAATAAGACCATATTTTTTATCGTCCCTCATTAGATAAGTGAAGAAAATTTAAAGAAAAATTTGGAGTGAGTTTTGAGAATTTTTTTTGTAAATTTGAAGCGCAATTTACGCAAAAACAACTCGTTTTCCAAAACATGGTACATGACCTTATTTAAAATGCTAACCGACTTTGTCTGAGGCAAAAATCTCTATCTTCAATTTTGCAGTTTTTAAGTAGTTTTTTACAGTTTTCGAAAAATTGGGGATATTAACGAAAATGATACCTACATCATTCCCTTAAACGTTCTTCGCACTACCCAATAACAAAATTTAATCAAAAAATTTGAAGCCATTTTTTTAACTTTGAAAATCTCCGACGGGCTTCATGTAAAGTACTCCCAAAAATTAAAATATCGGTTTCAAATTCCAGGAGCCTTGACACTAGTAAAAACGATTAGGGAATATCAATTTTGAAGAAAATCGGCTGATCGGTTAAGGCGCTAGCGTTGACCACAGACGGGCAGACGGACATTTTGCCGTCAATTTTGCAGTATCAAGAAGAAACAGAACATGGATTTTGACTATACCACGAGATAGAGGATCTTTTTTTCTAAACTTAGCAACACGTTTTATCCACTTTTTCGTTACGAGACCCCTGCTATAAGAGTTTTTCTTGCGAAAATTCCCCGTTTTTCGGCTCACGATTACATAACTTTATCTTCTTACGAAGTATTCGTAAGGCGAGAAAGTAAAAATAAAAAACAAAATTTTCTCAAAAACGTATCAATATTTTTTCTTTAAACTTTTGGTAGGGATAGCACCAAATATACTCAATGAGATGACACGAATGCCATGTTGCTCTATTCTTTTGTTTTTACAAAAATTACAAAAATGATTTTTTACTTGTATCTCACTTCGTTAATATATACATCAGCGGCGATTTGTTTACATTATTAAATTAATGAATACATGTGCTTTAAATAATATCCAGTAAAGTTTCTCGGAAACTCAACTGTTTTCTGTAAAAACTAGTTCAAAATTCCGCATTTTCAGAAACGCTCAAACGCCATTTTCTCAAAAATGGCTCAAAATTTTTTCTTCAAACTTTTGAAACGGGTAGGGATAATTGCACTCTTTAATGTGACGTAAAGTTCAATCTGGGATTTTTTTTTTGTTTTTTAGGGTATCTGGGGCATTTTTCAAAGTTACACAAATGTAAGTTTTTTTAAAGATCTCACATCTTTATTATGCACAATTCCAGCAATTTGTAAACATTATTGTATTTGTGAGTGTAAGTGCTTCAAATTACTTCAAATGATGTTTTTTGAAAACTCACAAATTTTATGCGAAAAAGAGCTACAAGTTTTCGAATTTTCAGTAAGGTAAACGTACCAGTAGTTGACCATTTAAGTAAAAAATGTATCATTTTCCATCCACCTGACTATTTACATTTGCCAATTATATAATTTGAATAGCTTATACTACTTACCACACTTCCTGCTAACATGCAATACAACCATTTTCCAGTTTTTGGGGTTGATTTTTCAAAACAATTATTCTGAATCAGAAATTGACCACCCAAACATGGTGTTTTTTTCAGTAGTTGACCCCTCATAAATTGACCACATAATTATTAAAATTAACAAATAAAGAAGTTATTTTATTAACAAAATTATATCGACATACACAGTACAGACACGAAACAATATTTTAATAGAATTTTAGTATGCATTTACAAGATAATTACATTGAATTACACAAAAATATTGAATACTTTTTCATCTCCGGAATCAAGTAAGATCCACGCCGAGTGCTTCTTTGCGCCGAGTGCCGAACTTTCAGAAATGTTTTGGTGGATGCTAATACAAAGAAATAGATAGTTAATTAGGAGTTCAATAAAAACAAGGTTTCACCTTGTAATTGACCACTGTGGTCAATTACTAGAAATCTATCAATTCTTCATTCATTATTTGACCACGCTTCTAAATATTTTCAGATGTTATTAAACATGCAACCAAGCTCATAAAATTATTATCAGATATTATTATTTCGACATACAATTATTTTAAAAATGATATATAAAATATTTACAGCTTATTGTTAGGTTTATCTGTAACACTCGCTTAGCAAATTCTGGAAGAAAACAACGTGATACAGCGGCAAAAACACACATCAATATTCAATGTTCGCCAACTAATAACACGTGCCGCCAAATGCGCTCTTCTTTTCAATTATTACCTCCAGAGGGCAGGACATTAAGTTTCCGCGATTTGTGAACGTATTTCACTGAAACACTCATTAATTAAAAGACTTTTGTTCTAAATGGTCAACTACTGGTACACGGTCAATTACTCCCTCCGCTACCTTAGTGCTTAAAGCCATTTTCTTAAAAACGTCTCCAAATTTTTAAAAGAAAATTCCCAATTAGAATGTGGTTTTAGTGTCCTTTAATAGGCTTAAAATAATATTTCCGTTCTACCATTAGGAAAGCTTAAAATTAAGAAAATGTCACAAAAACGTATTTTGGGCGGCGATAGATGGCAGCTGGCAAGAGTATGTAGCAATTCCGAATAGCAAGCCCAGACCCAAAGAAATAGAAAACAAATACGGGAAAGTCCGTGCCATTCTGTAGCACCACTAGTTTCCTTAAACTTTATGTAAGGATAGTGCTTAATGTACTCTATTAGATGGCACAAACGCCATATTCCTCTATTCTTTTGTTTTTCAAAAATTGCAATGTATTTTTTGGGCTTGTCTCTCACGTCGTCAATATTTACATTATTGCATTTATGATTACATTTGTAGTAAATATTGTCATATAAAGTTCTTTGAAAAATTAAGTTGTGAAAAAACTCAAAATTCCGCACTTACACAAACGCTCAATTGTAAATTTCTTAAAAACGGCTCCAAATGTTTCTTCAAACTTTTCGTGCATCTATTGCTAATTGCATTCTCTGTGATGATGTAAGATTAATTTTGCTGTATAATTTTTTTTTTCAAAATTACACAAATGTATTTTTTTTAAAATATGGCTATGCCGTTAATGTGCACATTTCAAGCGATTTGTAAACACTATTGCATTTGTGAGTGGAAATGCTTTAAATTACTTCAAATGAAGTTTTTCGAAAACTCAAAAATTATCTGGGAAAAAGACCTTCAAATTTCGCATTTAAAGTAACGCTTTACATTTTTTTAAATGAAATAGCCATTTAGGACGAGTTTTTACTCTTCTTTAATGTTCTTAAAGTAATATTTCGGTTCCACTATTAATAAACCGAAAACTGAGAAAAATTCAAAAATATGTAAATTGGGTAGCGATAGAAGGCAGCTGGCAAAAGTATGTGGCAAGACAAAAAAGCTAGGCCAGACCAAAGAAATTAGAAAACTAACTAGTACGAGAAAGTCTATGCCATTCTGTACCACCAGTAGTTTTAACATTTTTTCTATGGTATAATCCAATTATATCACAGGATGTCACACTATAATGCACGGACTCCCGAGATGTTTGAAATTGGAAGTTTTGATTAGCTAGAATACCCAGAAGTGCGGAACCCCCCAAAATGTAATACAAGTATTCAAAAGAAAAAAAATATTATTATTAAGCGAGTTGTTTACGTTCTAATGACCGTTTCTTGCACTCTACACGCCAATGTTTTTTATTCCGCCAGACATCTTCCTCTATTCTTCTGCTCTTCATTGCCGAATCGAAGACTGACTTCCAAGATTTCCTTGGCCTTCCTCGTTTTCTTCTTTCGAAAGGGATCCACTCAAAGACAATTTTTGGTATTCTGTCAGTATGCATTCTCATTAGATGGAGTTGTTTGGATTCTACATTTTCGATTCTCTCTGTCTGCATTATCTGTCTCACCTCTTTGTTTGGTATTCTATCATATAGGATATACTGACAACATCGTCTCCAAAAATTCATTTCCAGAGCCTTCAACAGAGAGTTTATTGCATCCTTTTTAACCCAAATTTCTGATCCATAAGTAACACAACTCTCCACCATTGTCTTGTATATTTGTTTTTTGGTTTGCTTTCTAATATTCTTGTTCCATAATATATGATGAAGTCTACTAGTAATCGCCCTTCCCTTGCTTATTTTTTTATGTCATTCTCATCAGATCCATCTGCACTGAGTCACTCCAAGATATTTAAATTCCTTTACTACTCGAAATAATACCTAATTCCGTTTCTATATCATTCCCAGATTTCCCTATAACCATGTATCTTGACATATCATTATTTATTTCGAGTCCCCATTTTTATGTTTCTATTAATTTCTTTAACATGTATTCAATATCATCCTGATCTTCAGCCAAAATTACTTGGTCGTCAGCAAAAGGGAGATTATAAATCTTCTTTCCGACAGTCACTCCCATGTTTCTACATTTCTTGGATCATTCTCTTAGAGTTTCACCCATAAAAATCTTGAACAAAGTTGGCGAAAGAGGACATCCTTGTCTGAGACCCTTATTTTCTATACAACCTTCTGATGTTTCATTTTTTATCTTAAGCGCCTCCTCCCCTGGGGACACCGCCTTGAAGAAGCACTGTCCGTGCGGGCGGGGAGGCTTGTGTGCTTCAGTGAGGTGGAGGGCTAAGTCGGCGGTAGCATGCTTTTTTGCAATGCATGACTACTGGTAGGGTCACCCATGCCGGACAGGCCAAAACTGAGGGGCCAGACTAAGTCGTGTCCTACCACGTCCTGTCCATCCTAATCTCTCCCTATCCCATTCTTTCCTATTTTTTTTGTCCTTCCCCGAACGTGTTCATGTCGTTATGGTTCCTTCATCTACCATCTTTAACTTACTTGTGCCACAATGCTTTTATCTATTCTATCGGCCTCCCTTGGCCAACTCTTGTGTTTTTCTGACCCCGACGCTAGTAGGTTTCAAGGGCTAGAGAGTCCTTTCTCTCCTTCTTCCTTAGTTATTTGGAGTAGTAGGTAGGCCTGGTGGGAATCTTGGAGGGTGGGTAGGACTCCTGGAGCCGTGGAAAAGGCAACTCACCTAGGATTTGTCATACCAAAATAAATTCCATTGGTCCTCCAGGTTGGAGGTTGGAGCTATTAGACCGGGAGTCAGCAAGAAAATCGACGTATGATAAGCTCAAAGCTAAAATTTTTTGAGAAGTTAGCCACTGTTATGAGGAAAAAGAAAACGCAAGTATGGCGGCCTGCAGGTGTCGGCGTTGCGCCGCGCAATTTTTTAAATATGTCGGAAAAAATCGGCCATTGGGGAATGAGTACACAGCTAATTCTAGTTGTATATTGTTTGATAGATAGCCAAAGTGTGAAGGAATTGTATGCCATACCGAAGCGGCGCACAGTGTGTAATTTTGGCCAACAAGCTGGAAAAAATTAAATTTTCGACTGAATTGAAATAGTAAAATTGTTATATTTCTGTGTAGTAGTATATCTGAACTATGTGGGAACGTTGTTAGTTTTCTCTTGAAGGTCACAAGGATCCCATGGTGCATGTCCAAAGACGTCCATCGGTGCCGCTCCACCAGCGCTCAGCTGTGAATGGTCTTTTCAAGTCCGTGAAATTCTCTTGGTAGGAATACACTACTCGTCTCGTTCTGTGATTCCTGGGTTTACTATTAGTAATGTACATGCTTTTAAAATTATTTTATGTGGATAAAATTTAAGTATTTATTTTTGATGTGCCTAAAAACGTTAATGGAAAAGGTGAGCGATTTATATGGAATGTCAGCCTTCATACAGCTCGTTGTGTATATTTTGCCAATGTTCACTCCCGCCTGAGATATGGCATAATATTTTGGGGAAACTCATCTTATAGCTCACAGACTTTCAGATTACAAAAAAAATTGTACGAATAATAAGCAAATCCAACCCACGTGATTCTTGTAAGTCACTCTTTATTAATCTAGGAATTTTACCATTACCTTGTCTCCTGATTTACGAATCAGTAGTTTTTGTCAAAAATGACTTACTTAAGGGCGGGAATATATTTTCAGCAAACGCCGATGTCTTTACGTATAACACACGACGTAGTAATCATATTCACCAGGTGGCAGTATCAACAGCTCACTACAAAAAATTCACATACAGTTCATGTACATTACTCTACAACACTTTGCCAGAAGACATTAAACGATTAAATTCAATAGAAAAGTTTAAGTCCCAAGTAAAATATTTTCTGCTGCATAACTGTTTCTATACAATTCGAGACTATACCGAGCATCAAAAAGGAAAGTAGAATTAATTTTAACAATGATAGTTAATGTAATTATTTATCATTTGGACTGTATAATTCTAAAGAACCTGTAACAAGTATTGTACCACAGTTTCTGGGTTGATGGCCACCATCTCGATCAGGTTTTTCGTCCAGTTTCCCTGATCCTTGAGCAAATGCTGAGATGGTCCCTTGTTTTGCTTCTGGACTTAAATGTAACTTCATTATTTGTGCACGTCTTCTGAATTTCAGTGGGAAATATAGTTATTCAAATTATCGTTTTTCATATTATCGCGGCAAAAAGTATTATTCTTTCATGAAGAACATGAGGGTTCAGGGCAGGAATTTATAAGTAATTTACCTTTGAAAATATATTTTATTATATAGGAGCGAATATTTTGTCAACAAAACTCGAAAAAAAAACTCTCTTTTCTGTATTCAAAATTCGACTAGAATATGGTTTAGGATAGAGACCACAGAATTATGAAAACGTGCACAAAATTCACTTCTCCCCATAGCTCGTCATACGCAGTTTTTAACTGTTTTTTGACGTAAATAAATAAATGTATTAAACATTATCTAAATTCAATTAGAGTTTTAGTGTGTTATACACCATTATACACCTTTCGGGCCATATACGTTTTAAAGCTAGTACTTTTGGGTTCTTCATCGTAAAAAGACTAGCTGCTTATACCTGCTTATCTGAATCATATATAAATTTTTACAGAAAGGATCTTACAGAAAGGGTTCGAAACACCGCGGCGTGCAATTTTTTTCTTGAAACTTTTGTAACGGATAGTGCTAATTACACTCTTTAGTATAGCGTAAAGTTTATTTTGAGTTATTTTTTGTTTTTTCAAAAATTACATAATTGTAATTTGTTTTGAAAGATCTCTCACATCGTTAATATGCATATTACCAGCAATTTGTAAACATTATTATATTTGCGAGTGTAAGTGCTTCAAATAATTTCAAATTAAGTACTTTGAAAACTCAATCATTTTCTGTGAAAATGAGCTTCAAATTTCGCATTTTTAGTAGCGCTAAAACGCCATTTTCTCTTAAACGGCACATAATTTTTAAAAGAAAATTGCCATTTATAACTAGGTTTGTATGTTCTTTAATATTCTAAAATTAATGTTTCCGTTCTACTAATAGGAAACAAAAAATTAAGAAAATGACTAAAAAACTGTACTTTTGGCGGTGATAGATGACAGCTGGCAAGAAAGAGTTTGTGCTATAGCTACCGAAAACCCAAGGAAATAGAAAACTAATACGGGAAAGTCTGTGCCATTCTGTAGCACCACTAGTTTTCATTTACATTCATAAACAAATTAAAGTTTTGTTCACACCTGATGATGCATATAAATATTGTATGGTAATCTGCGTGTTCCAGTATTATAAGAAAAATAAAACTTTTTTAAAAAAAAAGTACATTGACCAAACTAAGAAGGCTATCCGAGTGTTATAGTAATGTCATAGAATTTATCCAGTAACCGTCTTTTACAAATATTAATACACATAAAATGTCAGCATAAATAGAACTTGATTATATTCACCTAATTTTTGAAAAATTTTACAAATATACAGGTTTATTCCTCTTCGTAGAGACATGATATATCGGTATGGCACACATATATTCGTATTTCATACGTTAAACATGTTTCAAAAACTTAAGTATGGCACGTGTACCTGTTATACGTCACACTTATAAATCTTTTGCAACTTTAGAGGTTAATTTCTCACGTTTGAAACATCCAACTGGTATGGCACTTACAGACTCGCCTTCTAGACATTAAAATCAATTGAAAAATATTTGTCTCAGGTGTGTACCTACCATACATGGATTAGAGACAAATTTGACATTTTTGAACCAGTATGGCGGCTACTTAGAGACGCCGCAACGGTATGGCGTGGCCATGGTCGTCAGTGAAAAAGAATTTTCTACCTTAAGACCACAAAAACAACTTTGAGCTAGTAATCCAAACGGGCATAAAAAATGACACTTTCAATTCAGTATGGACGCCGCTTCGGTATGGCATAAAACTCCTTCACACTTTGGCTATCTATCGAACAATATACAAGTAGAATTAGCTGTGTACTCATTCCCCAATGGCAGATTTTTTTTCGACATATTTAAAAAATTGCGCAGCGCAACGCCGACACCTTCAGGGACAGGCCGCCATACTTGCGTTTTCTTGTTCCTCATAACACTGGCTAACTTCTCAAACAGTTTTAGCTTTGAGCTTATCATACGTCAATTTTCTTGCTGGCTCCCGGTCTATGTGGGTCTGCGACCCATTCTTCGGAAAACGATCAAGTGCAAAAAACTCTACTAATATGCCTCGGAACACGATTTTAAAAAGAAAAAACAGTAACCTACAAAAAAAATTACTTTTTCACTAACTTTTGAAGTGAAAATATCTTTACACTGAGGTCCTATTTTCAAGCTTCTGGCAACTTGTTCTACGAGGCAAGAGAACCTTCCAAAAATGTAACAGAATGTCCAAATGTCTCATTTTGTAAATTACGGCATTGGAAAGTTCATAGAGATTCTTAAGGCAAAACAATCTGGTTTTAAGGTTCTACGATGTATTGTTTCCGCAATGGTTAAATGTGCTGCAGCATAATGGAGGTTGCAGGTTGCATGTGCACATTGTAATTTTAATAATAAATTACTAAATATGGATGATTTGCAAAACAATTTCCGTTGTTTTCTACTGTAGTCCTCATAAATACTTTTGAAATGATACCATACTTTTCCTAAATGGCTCAATACTTCATCTGAAAAAGGGATTACTCTGCTAGAAATAACATACACAATATAATATTACTGATACAGCATGAACATACAATTCATATCTACAATTTAAAAAAGATATTGAAGAACAATATTAAACTTTAGGATTTCTCATTATATTCCACACGTCCATTCAATGAAAAGAAATTAAAACAGCATATTTCCAGATTACATATAACCTTTCCTAATTTCTAACTTTCTGAAGATTGGCTGAAACTACGATTTCAATTGCTATATTTTTTACCAATCTTTGCAAGTCTTTATTAATTATCTGAGCTCATTACCTACCTTTCTCTCCCTTGCTGATAAATTTTACATGACAAATCCAATAAAAAATAATTGGAAAATGCATAGGTACCTTCAAATATTTGCACAAATCTCATTAAATGTTTTTACTTATCTAAAATTATACATTAAATGGAGTTTGGAAGTAATTGCATACCAGAAAATCATTTTAGAACACGAAGTACTTCAAATATTCTTGAATTTGAGTAGGATAAAATGTGTCAGGAAACTCCGGTGTAGAGGTTTGACCCTTGTTATATCTTTTTGATTGTTACTCTTTATTCCCAAGGGTCACATTTCATCATCAGAATCTCCATAAAATGGTAATGATGAAGTACGCTGTATAGTGCTTTTGCAGTGGTAAAAATTAGTTTGTAGGAACATCCCATTAAACTGGAAGGAGTACTTTGAACAAACACATCATGTAATATTACATCTATAATATTATATCTACATATGCAAACGTAAAGGCTAGAAAATATTTTAAAATATTAAAGTACAAATTTGTTCTAGGTTTAATAAAAACATAACTGTTGAATAATTATATATCGAAAATATGTATTAGCAATGGCATGGGAATTTATTACCCTTGTACAGATGAACCTATAAACTGAAATAAATATACTTATGAATTTGCTGATCATATTGCAACAACTTTGCAATATGTATCACTGATGTAGTATACAAAACTGAAAGTAATTTTGAAGCATAAATAATTACAACAAACTCAATGAGATTTTTGAATATTAACCATTTAATAGCAGTAACTTTGAACTTATTTTATTAAATCAAAACTAGTAAAAACAAAACAAACAAAAAATGTTATTTTTCATCAATTCCCTTCTTTCTGTTTTTTGGTCCCTTGCGCCATCATGTGTTACATGAGCGTTGCATATTTAACAGCACTAAATACCTCTAGCCTATTCTGTATTTTTGTTATTCTTAATTTATATTTGATCATTATAACACATTATTGAGATTTTTTGACTATTTTATATTTCATAAAATTAATAAAAAAAATAGAGAAGTATCAAAGTGTATAGATAACGAATTCATCGTAAAGATTCTTCATTCACCATTTTGGGCTGGGAATGCTTTTGCAATATTTGCGTCTTTGGATTCTTACTAATTTGAGATTTGCTCCACTTTGAAACACATCTTTCCCTACACAGGAAAAATAACCTTCACTATTAGCACCACCACTGTCAGATACATCGGTTGTGCTTTCACAATTATCTAATCTCCCTTCAATATATTTTTCACTTATGTCATCTTCACTCCTGTGGAGGATTTACCAAATTTGAGGCCGCCTCTTTACTGTCAACACAATTTTTGAGATTTGAACCTTTTTATTCAAAATTAATTAAACAATTAAAACATGTTTTCAAATAATAATTTTATTCCAATTTTGAATTTGAAAATTCTCAGAATCATCTGTGTATAACATTATATTAATTATAAATTTGTATATTTTCATAAAAATGTTTATCAAACTTGCCATTAAGTTTAATAAATTTTGAGGCCCCTTGGACTCTTGAAGCCCCAAGCTTAGCTTATTTAGTATAATGAAAAATATGCCACTGCTTCACTCTTGGAAAATAACATTAACATTAGTAATGTCATTTTCTTTTACCTGAAAGTTCCTGAAGAGCTTCCAGAATTTTGACACTTAGAAGTTCAGAAGACATTACAGAAGCACCGGATGAAGATAAACTCTGCCGAATGTCACTTCAGTGAAATTATTTAAATCCAATTTAACACACAAAGCAAGTGGAAAGATATGTGAAGGAATACAAAATCTGTTCATTCTTGTTGCAGCTAATTATGAAGAAACTATCAAAATTCAAATCAGTTGTCAAATTTATAACAGAGCATGTAACAGATGGTTAAACTTGTGGGACCCCCATTCCACTTAAAAGCAAACCTTTTTCTACAACTCCTAAAGCATTTTTTATTTTCCTTTCTAAACTTAGAGTCGGGAGGAAAAATATTGAAATCACATCAACAAATGTTCTGGACGTTTTGGTTGTAAGATCTAATAATTATGGTTCTTTGGAGCTATTACTCTGCACATATCAGATTTAAGTATATTAGTGCTTTTCCAAAGATGGATAAGATTGGTGCAAGTGGTAAGGAGATATAAGCAATTTTGAATTAAAAGATCAGGATAAAATCAGATTAAAAGCTTTTGATCTGAAACTTGATAAGTATCTCAAGAGTAAAATCTAGAGTTCATTAAGATACTTTCATTTTTGGGGACTTTACATGAAACTCCTGTCATATTTATGTTTTCTGGAAAAATGGCTGCAATTTTTTTCTTTAAATATTTTGCTTGAATGTAACTGCTTTTATAAATATGGTAACTTTGATTTTAATTACAATCACTAAAAGTTTAATAAATGGAAAATTTTAAATTTATTTTCAAAACTGTCCTATACCTTTAAAATTATAGACAGATTTTGTCTCACATTGCACTTTAACCATCAATTTTATAATTTTAAATGATATCATGCAGTTAAAAAATAAATGTATGTGTAATAACAAAAAGAGGACGAAATATTTCAGTAAGTTGAGGATACCTTAAAGCAGCAATAGAATAGGAACTTTCATCACATGTCACTACGTTTATAAATATATAGCAGGGAAGGTAAGGAAATCTAAGGAGGGATATGATATTGCTTATCATTTCAATATTTTAAGGAGGTGGTGTAAATGAAACACAGCAAAGAGTAATTAACTTCCGATTTTAATAAATAAAAATGGATATCCCTTTAACAAATATATCTTCTTTGCTTGCCCATCAACACACATACAGTGCAACCCCAGTTTATAAATGGCCTCTGAAGACAATTTTGAATTTTTAACATACTCATTTTCTCACAGAAAGAGACAAGGCAGTTTCAAAAGCGAGTTCAAGTAAAATATCATTTGTTTAGGTGAAAGACAAAATGACACATGGGGTTCCACTGTACCTGGCAGGAGTAAGTTAAAAATCATGATTTGTATATTCCAAAAATACTGACTTGCAGAGCATTTAAATAAGAGATTTGTGACTTGTTGAGTGGGAAGTCCGTCTTCTCTCCAAGATACAATACTGGACATGCATATAGGTTTGTCTCTATATTCTTGACACAGGTTAGACTGTACAAGAAACTGATGCTTCTTGAGCAGTGGTTCTAAATTATTCTTAAGTACACATTTCTTAAAACATTCATTATTCAACTTGCACATTGTATGATAGAAATTCTAAAATAATATTGCAGTGCTACAAAAGTTTTTACATAACATTAAGCACAAATAACACTATGTACTCCAGGAAGGTGAAAACCTTTCTCTACAGATAACAGCTGCGACAGATGGAAAACAAGATAATGTTTCCCTTCACAGTGTATACCATGGCACAGTTTGCACCCTGCCCTGGTTGGAAGCATATGGCAGTGCCTATGCCACCACCTGGCACACACACATTCTTCCACACATGCACACTTACATGCTCACACACACTAGGCACACTTTCTCCTGCCCATAAATGTGCACATGCCCAATGATGCAAAGTGCACACGCACAGGAAACTTGGACAACGCCCAGGGTGGCCTGGGTCTTCAAAAATGCGGTGAAAGATGAGAAGTGTGCACCAAACAGAAAAACAAATAGCAAACTGTACTCTAATTTGTACCACAATGAAAACAACAGCATACATTTTTGACTGAAACCCATTCATCTAATACTAGAGAACACAGAGCTAAGTGCCAGATTTCAAAGCAACTGCCCTTGCAAACACAACAACTTGCATTGTCATGGACTGGGATGACTGGTCCTATTCAATATTTGACCACTGTCTGAAGAAAACTAACATGACATAACAACTCTAGTGAACAAATGGAATTTTGTACTCTTTGTGTCACTCACTCTGATTGCTTTGGTAAAATGATCACAATATCATAAAAAATACACTAGCGAACACTTGAAAAATTTTGAATACTGCTGTTTTAATCTGATTTGCAATCTAGCACTTACATGTGGAGAGGTCCCTGTCTGATCATATCTCTTCACCATTACAAATTAATTGCACTCTTTTATGTAACACATTGTACAGTTCAATATTCTGATCTGACAACAAATTTATGAAAACTCTGCGACTGATAGAACAATGTAAGGGTGTTTCAGGAGATACAACCAGAAAAAGTGCAACCTCACAGCTACAGGAAATTGAGAAAATACTGAGAAATGAAGGGGTTGTCTTAGTTGAACATGATATACTGCCTGCAAGGTCCAAACCAAAGCTCCCACCTTACCAACCCCAATCGTAGCAATAATCTACCATGTACACCATTTATCTAAGCACCATTGGTCCTACTCATCACAAACAAAACACACTACTCTGCTACATAGAAACCGGGAGGCACACCAGGCATTTATTAATTTTTGTGACCATCAATGATCCAATGGTCATTCTGAATAAAAGTGACAATACCAGGTCATCCTGTTACAATAGTCATTCGAAAATTAGATACATCTAGAGAGAAAAACAGGACTTACAGGATTTCTATACCCTGAAAATGCACTACCCGGCCTGAGGAAGTTGTGGCACTTCTTGTAGAATATAAAAGCAAGAGGCCAGTCTCACAATGAAGCCTCACGTTTCCCACTTTTGTACATTTCATTCATAAACATTTAAAACTGAACCATTTATTTACATAGCAATAATCCATAAAAGTCATACGCCATGCTTGACAGCTTAAAAATTACCAAATATACAGATAGGAAAAAATAAAAATAAAATAAAAATAAAGAAAGTAAAGTACAAGACAGGCATTGAACCACGAGGCAGTGGGGAAACATTCTGTATTAACTAGCGCATTGATATTTTCAAGCATGATTCTACTTACATACAGTAAACAGTATACTGGCAAACTAGATTTGGTGACTGCTGGATTGTGCAAGGGATTGTCCCAGGAGGAGAGGGAGGAGGACGGGGCTCACTTGCCTCCCTAGCACTCTAATTCTCACTCAGCATGACACATATCCACCTCACTGATATCGACAATTATAAATAAACTTCACTGACATTAAATAAAAAAATATAATGCAAAAGATGTTTCACTTATTGTACAATGATTTGCTGAGTCCCGTAGTCTGCTGGCGGCAGCAGCAGCGCAGATGCTCACCACACATTGAGACGTGTGTCAAGACAGCAGAAGTGGTCCATCAGGCCATGTGCGTCCGGGCATGAGTGGGCGCTGCGGGCGGCCGCGTGGGCGGACGCTACCTGCGGGGCACTGTCAGCCCATTGCTGGCTGGCGGCACTGTAGGGATCATCTCAAGCTCCACCAGCAGAGGAAAATGATCTGTAAATATTGCACTCTTTAACACAAACTCACAAAATGCTCAATTAGGTAAGTAATGCAAAGGTATGACAAAGTATTCTCAAAATAATGATTTTTTGGTGTTAGCATATAATTACTAATTTTATTTATTTCTTGAATATAAATAGTGTATCATTTGAATCATCTCTTTGTGTTCAGTATACAGTTTTTATCTACTATGCTTCATGTGATAAATATGTAGTATATTTCGTGGCTTAAGTTGGTTCGAGATTATACAGTTGCAATCTTTTTAATGAACACACACTTTTTCACATAACAGATGACGTTAACATAGAAAAGGGTCACAATGTAGCTAATAAACCGCTGAGGATTTCCTTACAACATTTAAACTGACTTCAAACATTGGAATATGGTTGTACAGTAAAACCTGTCTAAGTCAGAATCGACTGATATCAACATTTTCTTCTATCTTGGCTAGGTTTCCGGCTTATTCAGGTTTGCAATGAAAATTAACAATTCAGAAAATGCAATTATTCAAAGTCACTACCCTCACCATCTTCACATGTATCAATGTTTCTTTCTTTTTTGGCCCTCCTCCTATGCTGTGACATCTTCTGACTTTTTAGGCTCCTCTGAAAGTTTTGCGCATTGAATTTGCAATGTTCTAAGTTTTTCATTAGATGCCACCTAAGAACATTCCCTTCTGTCTCACCACGTTTTCTATCTTCCACACTTGTTGATGGCACAAATGGATGGTTCAAAACACAGATTCACACTCAATGGGTATCAAATCCAGTGTGCAGCCCATTGAATGTGCATTGTAACAAAATCTCAGCACTCTTTAACTTATTACGTTTCATTTGAAACAATTCCATTTCTTTGAGATTCTCTTTAAAGGCTGATTAAAAAATACACCATAACAATTAACTGCAAAGACAGTGAAAGTATCAGGCTTATGTAAAAAATTAGACAATTTCGTGATATGAAATTTATAAACTTTCGTGATATGCAATTTAAACACTTAAACCTTCCCTGACTAGGCTTAATCTTCAAATATAAGATGACCCCACTTTTTCCAAGTGAGATATTTAGGAAAAATACTCGTCTTACATTCAGGTACATAAGGTAAACCCAATAATCGAAAAGGTTGCTGTAATACTACATGATAACCCCGAAAGAAAAACTAACAGAAATTTTGTTTAAAAATGGTGGTCTTCATGTATCGAGAAAAAATAATCAAGTTCTACTGAGAGATCAATCAAGTGTGGAAATGTACATTGATCCACAGACCTTTTCAGCATTCAAATATTGTCCCACAACATCTGTAGAAGAAGAGAAATCATTTCAATTTATAAAAATATTTTAACAAACTAGTTTTTCAGAAACAAATTTAGAAAGGTTTCTTGACTAAAATTTTAATAATTTTTTATCTTAATACAGAATATTCTTTGTTCAATGAATATATGTACTTTTTCTTAAACTTGTTCCATTACAAAATATTAAAACATGAACACATAATAGCATTCCAATACATGATTAATTAAGTGATATTAAAAATAAAATTACTTTCAAAATTGTATATTTTTCTATCAATGATTCTTTTCTTCATGTTTCAAAAAGGCAATATCATCGTAACACAATTCAAACTTTTCTACAGGTATTTTGCATTACATTGTAGTAATGAACATTATTTCCTTGTGATATTTATACAGTTTATTTACTGCATATTTTAAAGACTTATCATGCATATAATGTGGCATATTTTATGTGTTTTTACTGTGTAGATACCCAAACTTTAGTTATGAGTGTTATTACTGCAGAGGCAAATTTTAGGAATTGAGGCGAAGCACAGTAGAACCAAGATTTTTAATTTGGATGAGGCAGTAATAACACTAACATTTTGTGCTATGTTCAGCATTTTATCGGTCACCATAAAATCTCACAATTTATGCAAAAACTTACGACATTAGTGCAATTGTAAACAAATGAATTCTGTTGTTACGGCATGTTAGTACGATGAGAACAGTGGCGTGTTGACTTCCAGTAGCGACACCTTCACTCTGTCAGTAAATATTATTACTGTAGAAGAGTTTCGTTAGGCGGAATACCAGGAAAAAGATGTTAATTTACCTATAATACCCTTTTTTTGAACTATTAATAATTTTACAGTTAACAATTATTATCCCCAAAACTAATATGACTTACTTCTTTCTGGTTTGTTTTAAACATCACCATGCTTGTTGACTTATGAATTAATGATTGTTTAATTACGTTGCTAAGGATGTAAAATTACATAACATACAGGTAGGTACAAGTGCACGTTGTAACATACAGATAGGCACAAGTGCACATAACAAACCTGTAGGGTTGTATGTTAACAGAGGTTAAAGACACAAGTGACTGATAAAGATTATAACTTAACCCAGAGATTTTACTTGTTAAAAATAAATACAAATTGAAACATTTAAAAATTACTTCTGGATACGAGCACATGTTTGTTGTGTGAACAATAAAAGCAACAAATAAAATAATTTCACTTTTTCTGAAGAACTGAATTGTTGGGACACAGAATTCAATATTTTTTTTAAAGTTTTGACAAAATATGCATCTAAATATTTACACACATTGAAGAAAAGAAGCTGAATCTAGAGAGTTTTGTTCAGAAGTACAGATCATGCAACACGAGTATATGAAGTGATCCTCTGCCATTCTCTTCTTTCTCAATAGCAACTTCAGATTTATAATAATGCTGTAAGAAACACTTATTGTCATTTACAGTGAAACTCTGTTTATAAGTTTTGCACTTACACGCTTTTCACGTTTATATGTTGTTTGTTTTAAATCCCAGATAAATTCCTTTACTTCTCATGCTAAATTATTTCAGACAAGCATTTTATGCTTTTCACACTTATACATTCATAACGGAAGTCCCTTAAAGACTGTATAATGACCAAATGATAAGGGCATAGGTGACCACTAAGTGAGAACATTTACATTACTGTACAGAAGCCCAAGGAATTTTTGCGTCGAATGCAATATTCAGTAGTTTATATTTGCCGCTACGCAGGGCATTTCAACTAGTTTCAACTCTCCATTTTGGAATTTACCACAAAACTACTTGGATGAAAGGATAGGGGAGATAGTGTTTCTACCTCCACACTTTTTACTTCCCGTATACATACGTATACACGGAGTGATATATGTAGTATAGGGAAAGTTATGGAATGCTGCGCAAAAAAATGGCCACTTTTTGGCAGAAAAAAAATTAATTGCTGGGCTGTGATAACAAAAAAAAGTGGATTAAGAAAAAAAATTAAGAAAAAAAAAATCCCCTAACATGTGATGTAACCAGAAACCCTCTTTTGTGGGTCCTTAATATCAAAAAACCAATTGAAAGGAAAACGTCTGTCTGTCCATCTGTGAACACTGCTAGCACCTAAACCATACAAATGATTTCTTCCAAAATGGATATTCCCCAGTCGATCTGATTCTAGTCGAAGCTTTGAGATTTTGAAAAATATTCTTCAAAATTTGGGGGTACTTTACATGTAGCCCCCTGGACATTTTCAAAATTTTCTCAAAACCTGCTCAAAATTTTTTCTTTAAATTTCTTGTATGAATAGAGTAAAATACACTTATTAACATGGCATAGGTTCGATTTTCACAGATAACTCTGAATTTTTCAAAAATTGTGAAAGTTCAATATTTTTCGGCGTCATTCACCAACTACAAAATTGAAGATAGAGATTTTTTCCTACAAATAAAATGTGCTCTCCAAAGTGAGTTCTTTGTTTAAGGTCTTGTACTTTGTTCTGAAAATTTTAGTAGTTTTCGCGCAATATGTGCAATTTTAAAAAATTACAAAAACTAAATTTTCTCAAAAACGGCTCCAAATTTTTTCTTTAAACTTTTGGTAGGAATAGTGCTAAATGTACCCTATGAGATGAGAAACATCATATTGCTGTATTCTTTTGTTTTTTCAAAAATTGCAAAAATGTAATTTTTTTGACTTGTCTCTCACGTCTTTAATATTTACACTAGCAGCGATTTGTGTATATTATTATATTTATGAGTACATATGCTTTAAATAACATCAAGTAAAGTTTCTCGAAAACACAACAATTTTTTGTGAAAACTAGCTCAAATTTACGCATATTCAGAAACGCTCAAACGTCATTTTCTCATTAATGGCTAAAAAAAACTTTTCGATAGGATAGTGATAATGGCACTCTTTAATATGACGTAAAGCTTATTTTCAGTTATTTTTTTGTTTTTTTCAAAAATCACACATATGTAATTTTTTTAAAGGATCTCTCACATCATTAATATTCACATTACCAGCAATTTGTAAACATTATATTATTTGTGAGTGTAAGCGCTTCAAATAACTTCAAATAAAGTATTTTGAAAACTCAAATATTTTCTGTGAAAAAGAGCTTCAAATTTCACCTTTTTAATAGTGCTAAAATGCAATTTTCTTTAAAACGGTACATAAATTTTAAAAGAAAATTGACATTTAGGACTAGGTTTTTGTGTTCTTTAATATTCAACATTAATATTTTCATTCTACCAAAAGAAAACCAAAAAAATTAAGCAAATGACCAAAAAAATGTACTTTTGGCGGTGATAGATGGTGGCTGGCAAGAAAGAGTACGTGACAATTCCGAATAGCTAGCAAAGACCCAAGGAAATAGGAAACTAATACAGGAAAGTCTATGCCGTTCTGTAGCACTACTAGTTATACATGTACTTGGCTCTATCTGAGAAGAAAAAAATGATCCAACTATTTTAAGCTATTTTTGAGACAATTTTGACAATGTCATTGAGGTTTCATGTTAAGTATCCCCTAAATTAAAAACATTCAATTTAAATTTGCAGTTCAGCCAGAGTGATAGACAAATATCAATTTCGAAAGCACTAGTGTTGTCTAGAGATGGAGGGATGTTTTGCAGTAAACCAATTTTTAGATATCAAGAACCAACACAACTTATTTCAGGAAGTAATTACTATACATAGATGCAAAAACTTACTCACTTTCTCAGTATTAAATTGCCATTTTTTGCTGCAGCATTACAACACTTTTCCTTTTCTTTGTAACACATTGAGGAAGAGAAACTAAAAATTAAATACTTGTCGATTTGTATAAATGATATTTGAATTAGTGGTGCTACAAAATGGCACAGACCTTTTCATATTAGTTTTCTAATTTCTTTGGCGTAATTTTGCAGTTTTGTGCAGTTTTCACTCAACCATGCAGAATTCTAATATGCTGTAGAGATATTGTTTGGAACATTTCTCATTTTCGAGAAATTGAATCATCTTTGATTTTTTAAATAGAACTATACATTTTTCTCATTAGCAATGAATAGATCACAAAAAGAGGAATACAATGACGTACCATATGTTGGTAATTTGATAGCAATGCGAGTATAAAATTAGTTTCTGACATGCGATTTTGAATTAAATGGACAATACTTCCCTTAGCAACCCTCACGTTGTTGCCTTTGGGTAGGTTACATTCAAATCGCAGCACTGAAACTTACAAGGAGAGGAGTCACCGAGAAGGCACAAGCAGTCTTAACTAGAAAGATATCACTATTAACAATCAGAATAAAAGACTTTGCATTGATTCATCAGAATTGACCATTACTTTCACTGACTGAAACTTCAAGGCATTGATCATTGGAATTAACAATATAAAGAAATTGGTAGTGTACGGGAGATTCTAACAAAGGTCGTTTTCACACTTAACAGAAATCGAGCTCAATGTCTAATGGTTGTACGAACAAGCCAGGATTTTAAATACAAGCAAAGGAAATGAAAAGTTGAAGATTTTTACTATAATATCTCCAGAACATCAGATTATGAAAAGGTAGAAATTTTGTTATTATTGCAGTTTGTCCACTTCTCATTGTAAATATCTCTTGTTTTGTTCATGTCTCTTCGTACAGAAATAAAATAAGATGTGGATAACAATAGAAAAACAGAATAAAAATATGTACATTATTTACTTTATTACATTCTTTACTAAACTCTGTGTTCTCCATCAACTGCAATGCTACTCTGCAGTCATTTGTGCAAGGGCTAATAAAATATTGCAGTTATTTATGGCGCTAGAGCACATCGATGCTTTGGAATTTCAACCAGAAGAGAAATTTCATTCTGATGAATCAATGGACAAAAATATTTCATTCTCGTAGTTAATATCAATGTTTGTTCCTTTGTCAGTCCTGACAAGATCATAGATTGCTGTAATTACGTCTCCATCCCCCATTGCCACACCACTCAGTCACCCCTCCCCCTAACAGTCTCGATGCCGCAAAGTCCAACTTCCCCAAAGGTGACAGTTGCAAGGGCTACAAGTTTAGGAAATATTATCTGTTTAATACACAATCACATGTCAGAAACTCTAATTATATATTCAAATTACTATCAGAATACTAACGGGAGACATCATTGTATTCCTCTTTTTATGATCAATCCATTGCTAATTAGAAAAATATATAGATCCATTTAAAAAATCAAATATAATTCCATTTCTCAAAACCTAAAAATATTTCAAACAATATCTCTACAGCATATTACTTGCCCTATGACTCTGCATTGTTTAGTGAAAACTGCACTTTGATATCGAGAGCCATTTACAAGTTCTTGAGGTGGCCATTAGTTGATGGGACACACTGTATAATTACATTATTTTTGTGTGTTTCTCTCTCAGCAATTACATAAAAAATTTCAAGTTGGTTAACTGATTTTGAATTGTACAAATGATCTTGTTCTTCAACATGCATATTTATTTTTTCAAATTGTTCAGTTAAAGAATCTAACTTAAACAAAACTTTTGGAAGAATACTGAAACTGCTCGAGCACTTAATGTGGTAGAATTTCATCACCTATTAGGACTTAAGTTCCAGAGCTTTTAACCTCAGTGGCCATCAGTAAGGAGCCTATACACCGATTTGGCCTTTTTGCAGCTGTCACAAATGTAAATCTTAAATTTTGATCCCTTGCAAGACTTCCACAGTTGGAGAAGACAAACTTTCTCTGTTGTTAAAAACAAATCATCTGAAATAAGTGGAATATATTTAAACAACTGGTTAACTGGCACAGAAGAGTTTGTAGGCTCCCACTGTCATTGTATTCTTGACTGTCCGGTATGAGCCATGTCTGAGTCGATGGATCTATCAACTCAAAACACGACTCATCCCGGACAGCCAAGAATACAACCGGCTCAGAATATGACGCAAACAATCAGAACAATCCACATTGTACTAAGATTCAAATTATTGACTATTGCATGCAAACTAACAGAGATTTGGTTTTCTATTTACTCATACGAATGAAGAAGAGTAATTTAATCAATTCTCTCCAATATGACTCGATAAATGTGTACAATACACTGATCAGATTATGTTCACTTCTCCAAAAGACTGTAGAAATAAATCAGAATGGTGTTCAATTGATTCAAAATTTCATTGAGATTCGATCAAGATTGTTTGAGATCTTCAAAGTTTAACAAGTAAGAGTCTTTCAAACTTCTTGTTATGTTGTATAAAGCAATAAAACATGCATGATTTCAACACAATATTTCAGCCAACTGGCATTTTGCAAATTTTTCTTGAAAATGTTCTCAATTTTTCAGTTTTCTAATTGTACGACCAAAATATTACTTTAATAATATTATAGAAGAGTAAAACCTCATCCCATAGGAAAATTTTTGGAGAAACATTTGGAGCTGTTTTTAAGAAAATATTGTTTAAGAGTTACTTCACTGGAAATCATTTGAAGCACTTCTACTCACAAATGCATTAATGTACACAACTGCTAGAAAGTTGTATATAAAAGGCGAGAGATTAAAATAAAAAAAACTGCAATTTTTGAAAAACAAAAGAATGCAGCAAATGGATTTTACGTCATAAACACATTTAGATGAGATTTAGAGAGATGTCAAAAACAATTACATTCGTGTAAATTTTGAAAAGATGAAAGAAAACAGCAAAATGGTATTTACGTCATCTGTTACATTCAGCACCATCGCTATAAAAAATTTAACGGAAAAATTTGGAGCAGTTTTCGAGAGATTCTGTTTTTGGATACTTCTTAATATTGCACATTCTGTATTTCAGTCAATAATGAGGGAAACTACTAAAATCCGAATAAATGTGCACGACTTTAATGAAAGAACTAATTAAAGGGAACAAATTTCATTTGAAGGAAAAGTCTCTATCTTCACTTTTATAGTTTTAGGAAGACACCCCGCCCCCCAGCCATTTTTAAGATAATTTTGAAAATGTCCCAGTGGCTTCATGTAAAGTACCTCTAAATTAAAAAATGTTATTCAAAATTGCAGAGTGAGGCCAGATCAACTAGGGAATATTCAGTTTGAAAAAAAACTTATGCAATTTTAGCTGCTGGTCTTGTTTACATACATCAGATATTCCGAGCAAACTAAACAAAACAAAAAACATCACTTTTTTGATAACAAGGACACAATATTCATGAAACCTGAAAATATAACATGTTGTAGGGAGGAATTTACTAATATTAGAAAAGGATTTATCCCTTTTTTCCACATTAGGGTTTCCCAGTACGAGTTTTCCTCTCTATTCCCTCTCAATATGAGTTTTGCCACAGTATTTTCTCTATATTACATATTTTACTCTGTAAATACGTGTGTATATGAGAAAGTAAAATAGGAAACAAAATTTTAAGACAGCAGCAATTCAAGACTTTAATCCCACTTCATTAAACATGGTCAATAAATGAAAAGAGGAAAAATGAGGAGACATTTGAGAATCACAACATGAGTCTACTATCTGTCATTGAATTACCAAATATAATCGTGAAGTGCACCACCTCAACAAGTACTTCAATTACTGCATCATCCAAAGGAACTGCTGGTTAGTACACAAGACATATGTCTGTTGCAGCAATCTACTACATGTGGGTTCATAAAAAAAATTGTTTTTTTTTAAGTTATTGAGATCCCACTTTGATTTTTTCTGTAACTGTCAGTTATACTATAATGTTTTTACATTTTTTTTAAAAAATTGTATCTCAAGTTTACAAACATATTCAATTTTCAAAATTAATAAAAGAAAATTAAAATATTTATTTTTCTTATTTTAATATTATAAAAGAAAAAATAAATATTACATAATGAAAAAGTTCCATTTATTATAGACAATCCACAATCCATAATATGTGAAAATACAGAATCATTTAATTCATCAAATACAGTTGAAGTTCATACAATGTTTCAGAGAACTATTCATCTCCATCTTAGGGTACAAATTTCTTTGGCTAAAATTAAATTACATAAATATTGAAAAGACATCAATCTTTATAAAAATATGTAAGCAGAAAACCATATTAATGGAAGCTTACCTTATCGATATATTACACATAAATTCCAAGTTTAGTTCAGAAGATGGAGACGAACAGTTCTCTGAAATGTTGTATGTTGTAATGTTGTACAACTTTATTTGATGAAATAAATGATTCTGGATTTTCACATACTATGGATTGTGGATTGTCTATAATTAATGGAACTTTTTCTTTATGCAATTATGAAAGACAATCATTAAAAACTATAAAATAAATATTTCCTAAAGTGGATAAAATTAACATGTTTTTAAATTTCGAATGGAATTTGAACAGAGTTTCTAAAATTAGTGTATTCAAGTAAGTCACACTTTCAAAGTTAGTGAAGCATGTCATTTTTAACAAATTTCAACATAAGATATTTCCAAAAATAAGACAAGTTATAAAAAAATAAAAATACACATGTTGATGTATTTGATCCATATAATAGAAAAAATTACAAAATATTTAAAAATATGAAGGTCAAATTTTGATCTTTTTTGTGTGATTCAATGTATAATGGCTCACGAGTGTAATAATGTTTCTTGATTTTTAACTTCACATAAATTTATCACAGGCACCTGCTCATTGGAACTAATTAATAAAAATATTAAATTATGATGAAAGGGTTTGATTCACTGTGAAAAGATTGAAATTGCTGAGAAGTGACAAATTTAGTGTGCTCATTAATTGTATTATGACATAATAACAGGATAGAGGATTATTACAACATAATAACAGGATAGAGGATCAAAACAATGTCACACAAATGAAAATACCTGAGGGTACATGAGGATGTGGGCAACCCACCACCTTGTTTTCCCTCAACCATTCAGGAGCAAGTGGCCCCAGTAATCCCAACGGCGTCATACTGTTCTTCGAATAGAAGATATAGTCAATTATACCCTTGAAATCAAACCTGTAATCAACACAGACAAAATGTTCCAAATTACAAAAATTATACCCATTTTCACGAACTAAGAAGTAACAGAAAAGAACATACGTGTAATTTGTAAAGGGCATGATGTCTTCTGAATAAGCAGATGCCAGTTTAAAGGAATGTGTAAATTCATTGGCTTTCTCACAGCCTGAGATTTTTTGTAGACATGCCTTGTATGCAAGAGACTTGAAGTCCTTGTGGTCTGCAGGCACACGTCCAGATGTCAGGAACTCAATCACACCTACACAAAAAGCATCAGGATTAACCACATTGAAAACTTCCCAACATGTTTACTTTACATATGGCTGGAAATATAAGTGATTGGAATTGGCAGGAGGGTTGGAAGCACTTCCGGCCCTTGTTTGACCACGCTCACACCAAGGGAAACTGTTCACCAATTTGACGACTTCCACATGGATTATGATAAACCCTTCCCACAATAAGCTGGATATCTTAGAAGTCCCAGTCTCATGTATGTTTTCATAAGGTAACAGATGTTTACACCATTGATCACCTGAAGATGACAAACAATTTTTGTAAAAACGTGGTGGTTTTAAAGAGTATGTGTTTTAACAAATGGAACTTTTTTTTTATATGGTTTATGTAAACTGTTTTAGTAAACTGTCTTTAATCAAGTTGGGGCTAATTCTTCAATGTGAATTAACAACAGACAGTTTATACAAATATAATGAAGAATACCAATTAATGGGCAGGTAGAATTGTACTAGGTCTTGGTCTACCTGTAATTCTTAATACACTAAAACATAACATACCCAATTATGTCAATAATAAATTACTGATAAGCATTAAATGTCTGAAGAGAGTAATGAACACAAATACACAAAACAATTTGACAAATGAAGTTATAGAAAACTAATTTTATGATTTGTGATATTGGGATCATTCATTTCAAGTAAATGATGGCCTACTTGCAATAGAGAGACAACTATTTGATAAGCAGTCTTTTATATCATGTTTTCAATTCTCTATATTTTGCATTGCTCCCTAGCAAATGTAAAATCTTTTGAAATATAAATAACTGTGTGATCGTACATGTTTACTTGCACATCAAAAGCAACCACATATGGGAAATGAAGTTAACTACAAACAGATTTGAGTAGATTATAGCTACCTGAATCAGGCAAACTGTTGAAGTCTCCACACAACAGAAGCTGGATTGTGCCAGAGTCAATCTTGTGACCGGGCCGTTGAAAACCTTGAAGGTTTGCAGCTTCCTGGTCCAAGATGCCTCTCAGCTCATTGCTCAGCATCATAGTTTGGATGAGCTTCACATCACAGAACTCGGGGTCCCAATGAATGTGGGCAGTGCACACCAATATAGGTTGTTGTGCCTGATTGGGATCTGGTCCTGAGGAACATAAATTCTTCATTAAACATTCATAATATTTCTAAAACAAAGAGTACATTATAGCTACTCAAGAATGCTAAGCTTGACAGAGACACATTTCAATAGCAAAGATAGAGGGGTGTAGACACAAAAGGTTACCAAATCTCAAATGCTTTGAAGGCAATGGATTATAACATTGAAGGCACATAAAAATAGGAGTTCTGGTAAGCAAATTATGCTAAAGTTTGTGAAACAATGGTGTAGTCTGATCTATTAGATTTTGGGATCCCAAAATTAATGAATTAATAAAAATTACAATACATATAATTTATTAGTTATATTCAAATAATCATGAGTAAAGAAATCTAACGGGGCTATTTGTATCAACAATTTTCTTTTAACATTGTAGTCTGTGTATTCATTTGTTGACACACAAGATCAGGAGAGATCTGTTATTTGATCACAGTTGGGCAGAATTTTGTGATACAATTGTTATCTTATTGCAGTTGACTATGACATTGCAGAGACTTGTGTAAACACTTAATTTTTTATATACTTTTTCAATATCATGAAACAATTATAATTTTTAATAGTCATTAATCAAAATTGAATACAGACCTTAACTTTATCCTATAGAAGACTTAATGTTAACAAAATGCTCTGAATTGTTTTGGGTATTTCCTGGATGTTGTGAAGAAAACAAAAGGAGAACCTTAAATTGAAATCTTGTTTTTTAGCAAGTACTAAAACAAAAGTTCTCTGACACATCTATTTAGGCCACTTTAACGTTTCATGAATGCATTATCTTAACTATTTTAATCTTTTCATTGAATTGTAAAGCATATTTTACTTATTTCTTACTTACTTACATCATATGTATGTCCCTACATATTGAGGTACATATTATTCCATATAAATCCTAGCCATGATAATATATACTCTCAGTTTATTTCATTAGTGCATTCTGAACCTTAACATTTACTTATCTGGTTACTATCTGAGAATTTTCAAAATGGTCTAAAAGAGGTAATATAATAAAAACAAAAAAATAGTTCCCTATTGTACATTTTAATTTTTCTAATATTTTCCTCCAAATACTAGGAAGAATGATTAATACTATGATTTTGTTGTGTGAAACTTCAGGGAAGGAAAAAAAAGAGTAAATTATTATTGCAAGTTTAAAATTAAAATCTGTTGACTTTGATTACTTTTTGACCTCTTCATAGCATGCAGGGGAATCGAAGCAGTGCTCTTTCTAGAGTTCAACAGAAGTTAATTATCAGATGGAAACTAAACACATTTCATGCAAATTTGATAAATAAACAGGAAGATGAATTTTTTTTTGCGAAAATATTGTAATTAAGGATTTGTTCAACTTTTGCAGATCATCTTTTTAGTTAATTTTTAATCCTCTGAAATATAATACATTTTAGATGTAAATGCTTAAGTAAACTTTAAATCATTAGTTTTGGTAAAATATTTTTAAGTCAGTAGATTTGAATACCAATTTAAAGTGAATTCTACACATTCCTCAAGAATTTTAAATAAGGATTCACTATTGTAATAAACAAGAGAACCAATTTGCTTCATAATTGCCTTCCTGGAAATTTCTAGTAGGCTCATTCATGCTTTTAGACTCAAATATTCATGTTGCATAATGTTGAAACATTACTGAATGCAGGGAATGTAAACTCTAGAACCTTCCCACAAACATTTACATGTACCAATTTACAAGGCTTTGTTTCAAGTATATGATCCATATAATAGAAAAAAATTAGAAAATGTATGGATGAGCTTAGGCAATAATCACTGTGAAAGATTCAACGTGGAGAGAATAGATTGCAGGTACCCCAACGCAAGTTGCTGAGATATTGCAGCTTTGTGGTCCAAGATGCAAGTACTAAAGCATGAGTTCTTTGACACATCTATTTATGTACCTTTAACCCAACATCCCTCATAGGCATTTTCAAGAATTTTACAAATGCTAGTTATCCCCCCATTAAAAACAATTTTCACTGCTCTTATTTGTATGAATATAAGCTTTTCTACATTTTTTAAACACCAATTAATGCTCAAATTTTATAACCATTACATCCAAATTATCATTTTACTTATTTTTTAATGCACTTTGTACTCACAATTTGAAAAACCTGCAAGGGCTTACAAAAACGCAATTTATATGATTTCAATAAAACTGACAGTAACAAAATGGAAAGAACCACTGATACATAATGAAGTATTTTTATTTTTTCCAGATATAAGTACCAGGTAGCATAACAATAATACAAATTTTATACAAGATAAATCTTTTGATGCTCACAACTGCTTGAAAAAATTTGAAGACTTTCACGCATGAAGAAATATTACAAAAGTTAAATATTACCAGTTGTACAATATTGCACTTTTAAATTATTGAACAACTATTAAAACAACTTTAGAAATTAATGAATATATAACTTAACAATGCAGGGTTATTGATCACTTCAGCAGAATAACTCCACAAGTCCTTATCCCCATTCCTTGACTTCTCTTCACTCCAAGAGGACTCATTGAACACCACATCAATGGCCAAAAAAATGTTGACAAAAACACAACAGAATACAATGTCAATTTATTTACTGAAATTAACTGACAAATCATTGAATGACCATGACATCAATCTGCACCCCGTACACATTCTATTCCTTCAATAATTGAAAATCACGTTACACAGGTCAAGAAAATACAACACATTTTTTAAATATCTTGAGGTTTTGCAATTGTCTAGGTAATGTACATGTTGACTAATGTATACGTTGTTAGAATGCGGCAAGTAAAGCTAATGCGATGTACAACAATGCACAAGGATAAGCGATAAGGGCACGGGCTGATCGAGCTTGGGATGCATCTGCAAGAGCTCTGGAGGCCGCAAAAGCACCAATCGCAGCTGCAGCAGTAGCTGTCAGTGGGGCAACAAATGACGGCAGGGAATTAGCTAATCCCAATGGGTCCGGTAACAATCGAGCAGCCGCCAATGCTGCCACAGGCTGCAAGCAATATCCCAATGCAGATGCTACGTCCACTAACGCAGGCGGGCGTTCGCCCAATGCTCCTGCCAAATACCATATGAGTAGAAGTCCGGCCAACGACACTAAATACACGGCATTTGCGCGGCCTGTTGCCAGGCCCACTGCTGCCACAGCCAACGCAACAGCAGCTGGTCCTGCTAAGTCCGGATCTCCCGTTCCGCCTAGGCCTAACACAACAGCCGAATCTTTACGCCACACGCCCACTGCACGACGTAAAGTCAACGCTGGGTCGACACCTAATTCTTCTAAAAGCGGTGGTTCGTCCTCTTCTGCCGGATCCAGAAAAGTTCCGCCTTGTTGGTTTGGATTCAACCACGGTCCACCTTCAGTTGCAGGATTTAACCATGGCCCACTATCAGCCCCTGGATTCAACCAGGTTTCTCCTTCGACACCAGTACTTTGCCACTGTTCTGTCTCGGGACCAGAATTCTGCCACATTCCATTGTCCGCACCAGTTGTGTACCACTGGTTCTCCATGCCGGCCATGATAACTCCAACGATGCAAATTGCAGACCGGATATTGACAGCGGATGTGACTGTCACTTTAACAGAACACACTCTACCGGCGAAAGTTTCAACGAAAAGCACACGAGCGCGAGTGGTGGAAAGACATGACACTAGAAGCTTTGCAAGACGACCGCGAGAGTCGCTGCTTGGTACGTAGCTTGATCACCATGAACAAGGGAGCGCTGATTGAAGGAGACGGCACGACGGCTGCACCCCCCCCGTCAAGAAGCAGTCACTTGTGCTGTGGCACAAGAACGAGCCCAATTAGGTTCCGTTTGAAGTGCTTGCAAGCAACGTTACACGAGATGGAACAGGGCAGCAAGAGGCGATCCGGCGTCCCTGTCGACCTGCCGGCCGAATAGCGGCGGTGTTTCCATAATTGAACGGAGCACGACTGTAATCTTAACACTGCACTCGTCAGTTCTTTTCGCTTTTCCACTAATAAACGGATAACGTTCGCTATGTATGCCATTTGATTTATTTGGCATACAATATAAAAAAATGGTAATAGAATAATATTTACACGCTCAATTCGGGAGAGAAACTTTTAAAAATTAGAAAATAGAATTATTAATGTAAAATATTTGTAATTAGAATCGAGATCGCTTGTCACGACTAGTTTAGTTTATTTTACAGGCACAAGTGCCTTCAAATTAAAAAAAAAAGTTCCATCAAATACTTATTGAAAACGGTATGTACCTGTCTTGGGAAATATTCATACACTTTTGAATGTACCTAAAAATTAAAAAAAAAAAAAAATTAAAAAAAAAAAAAAACAACTTAAAGATTCGACATTAAGATAAGTTATACCAGAAGACATCTGAACACAGAGAAAAATAAAAATGTCACTGAAAAAGAGCGTAAACTTTCTGTCCTGAAACTATTGGTCAATGCTTTTTTTAAAAGAAAGAAAGTGAAAAAATCGTCGCGTACATCGCGACCCATACGTTTTAATTAACTGAACTTTATTTATGAACCAAAAAATATGGCGAAATGTGAGAAGAGATAATTCTTCTGAAGATGTTTCTTCTCGACGCACTACTTGATTATTGTAGAGCGACTCTTTTATTTGAAACGATGTAGTAGAAATAGCAGATTCACCAGGGTAAGAGAAATCAATTTATTGGCGCTGACAACAACCTAATTTGAAATTACGATTATGGCAAACTTACTTGCATTCTAGAAAGCTGCCTTTAACATAAATGTTCTAGCGTTACTAGTTTTACTTTCCCGCTACCGCTACCGCGGTAGAAAGTACAAATAATGTAGTGTTGCGCGAAAAAATGGCGAATTTTCGGCAGAAAAAGTCTAGGGCACTGGTAACGAAACCGGACCTATGCCCCTAGGGCACTGGTAACCGTGAAAATCGGACCTATGCCACCTTATCTTATCTAATCTTACAAGAAATTTAACAAAAAAAATTGAAGCCGTTTTTGGGAAAAAAATTTAAAATGTCTGAGGGCCCTCACGTCAAGTACCCCCAAATTTTGAAGAAAGTTTTTCAAAATCTCAAAGCTTCGACCCGAGCCAGATGGACAAGGGTTTCTTTAATTCGGAACAACATTTACGGATGGTTTAGGCCAGGGCTTACCAACTGGCGGGGCGCGGGCCGCATGGGCCCGTCGGATCTTTCTGTGCGGCCCGCGACTGCTTTGAAAAACTTTATTATGCCAACCAAATACAATACAATTGCACAATTCATCGTATTTTTATTTAATGATATACTAATTTTCTCGTTGGAAGTACATTAATTATTAAGTTGAATAAAAGTTGTATCTAATGTAATGTATGTTTCAGTATTATCTTAGTAGTTAGGGTAAAGAAACATCTTTAAAATACGGTGCGGCCCGCGGCTTAACATGAATTTGATATGTGGCCCATACGCCCTGCTAAGTTGGACGCTAAGGTTTAGGCGCTAGTGGTGTTCACAGACGGACGGAATTTTTGCCGTCAATTGGTTTTTCGGTATCAAGGACCCACAAAACTGGGATTCTGGCTTCACCTTGTATTACAGGATTTTTTTTTCTTAATTTAGTAACTGGATTTATCAACTTTTTGGTTATCAGGGCCCGGCAATGAAATTTTTTATGCAAAAATCCGCCGTTTTTTCGCGCAGCATTACATAACTTTCCCTATACTGTGATATACACAACATGGCGCAAACAGTCGACGGTAAACGCCGGGAAATAGCTGTACATGTTTGTATACAAGGTTGCCAAGCAATTGTTATTATCGGTGGTGAACAATTCGTAGGCTGGCAATGGATGCCTTATTTGACTAGAGAACTATAGGGGACGAGGTATAAGAAATGAAACCGGGAAGACAGAAATTATGGGAGAAAACAAATGGTAGATTACTTCCATCTACGGGGCATTGAAAATGGAACTCGGTTTGAATCTCTCTCTTCATCCAGCCGTGGAGGCGAACAGATCGCTCGTGAACGACGAGAAATCTAACTTCGATTTTGTTTGTATTGACGCTGTGCCGTAGTGGCGATACGTCATATCAGTCAGGCAGTCAATTCGTGACGTATTATTTAAATCAATTTGTATCAACAATTTTTAATTATGTGGAATAAATTTATTAGAGAAATAATCAGGATTGGGACTATAAAATATTTCCGCAGTGCCATGGCGGAGCAATTAATTTGTGGATAGATTTAGCATTGAACATTAGACAGCAGAGACATTTTCCCCGATACGTTAAAATCGTGAATAGGCGTCCATTCGTGATGCAGACAGGGAAAAGTAACTCTAGATGACAGGTTAGCTGCAGATGCTAGTCAGATGCAGGTGCTAGGAGGAACATTGAAGAACGAAACAGACATCGGGGCCCGGCCCAGCCGAACGAAGATCGGAGAACGTCGTGGAAGTTCCAGGTTGGTCCTTCGGGGCGCCATCCCACGACTTTCAAGAGAGTTCGGGGATATTGTTTTGGCGATCGTTATATAACAGTCGTAGAGGTCACGACCAAAAGTTTTTCCATAGAAAAATGTTTAAATTTATTGAGTCAAATTTGAATAAAAGTCGATGTTCTTTTTCCAAATGAACTAAGAGATTATTATTGTGCAATCTAGCACGTTATTAGTGCATACATTAGAACAAAAAAAACTTTCAGATTTCGTGCTTCTCCGTTCGGAGGGCAGATCCGGTGACAATTTGGCAAATGCAGGTAAGTGAACTGTCACTGAACCCGACGACTGAGCCGGCAAGGCAGTGTTGTAATTAATAATATTTTTTTAATACTTGGAATTGTTTCCTGGCGCCCGTAATATAATTCATGATTTTTCTTGAAATAAATTTAAGTTACAGTTGGGGGTTTCAAGTTTCAATACTACGTATATTACTCCGTGTATGGTATGTATACGGGAAAGTAAAATGTATTTCTCAAAAAAGGTCAGGTTTAATTTTTTGAAAATATTAGTTTTTTTTTTGTGTAATTTGGCGACAAAAATAACGCCCGCTCCGAATTTACTGCGCTTGATGCACGTAATTCTAGACAGTTGAATGCTTCGTAAGTTAGATTTTGTATACTATTTCATATTTGTTAGTTCGTTTCTTACATTCGACCTTTTGTTATATTTACACAATTTTTTAGAAATAATTTAAATCCTGTATGAAATAAAAATTGCTTGCTTTCAGAGAATATCAGATAGGAATGAAACAATGACTCGGGAGCTAATTTTTGTGAATTACGTCTTATTGTTGGGTCTTGATTTATCTGCATGAAAAGCAGTTGTAATTGTCAAATTTGTGTTGATATTTGGGCATGTGTTTTAGAGATTATTTAAGAATATAAAGTAGGCGTATTTAAAAAAATACTTAAAATACTTCAAATACAGACGAAGAATATAGTTTAGAACAAGGGTAGTTTCTTTTTGTTTGATCCCACTAGTGGAGGTACCTCATTGATATACAAATAAAAGCTCCTTTCATCAGTTGAATTTGGATTCTCATTTTAAATGATAAATGTAAATCATTAAAGATGATGGACAATTATCCGGCAATTAAAAAAAGCGTTTATTTGTTATAACAGTAGTTTGTGTCCATCCACGCCAGTTGAACTAGAGGTTTATTGTCTAATGATTTATTTAAAAAAATAGTCGTTTTAAAAGAAAATTCCATTTATTTGCGTTAAGACATATTTTTGATATCATTTAATATTTGAAAATGCTTATACATATGGTTACAATACATTACAATACTTTTTGTTCAGAAATTTGTATGACTGTCAATTACTAATTTACTGTAATTGACAAATACAATATATAATACAAAATTATTATATATGTACTCATTATTTTACGTTTTTGAAGTATTTTAAATACATATGTATTTAGCACATCACGCCCTATTGTATTTTGAGTATTTAAATACTATATTTAAAGTATTTTGCTCAACTCTAGTAATGAGTTTTACAAAAACTGATGACTGAGATGCGTAAATTCGGATGGATATTGGTATAAATAGTATTACATAACTATTACTAAAGGAGAGAAAGAACGTGCTGTTTGAGCATCACCCGCAGTTGCGTACATGAGTTTGCGACGAGTAAAGAACATTGTCAACAGGCGTGCGCAGCCTAAAAGAAGAAAGGGAGGGAGGGCTACATTCTGCCCCTCCCCTTGTTTCCATTAAATTTTATACTGCATACACACACAACACACACACACACACACACACACTTGTTTTACTAGAAAATAATTAAGTCATGTAAGTTAAATGAAATTATAACTCGAATTATGCAATTAATAAACAATTGGTTTTTTGCCGAACCATTTACAGAATCGGCAGATTATTTGGAGAGCTTCTTCCCCAATTTCCCGAAATTGTCAGGTTAAAAAGAGAGAAATTAAGGTGGAGCATCTGTAAAGAAAATAATAGCTCTTTCACGGTCTTCTTTCCAAATTCGTACATAAATTACAATATTAAATATGAGAGGAATGGGGGTTGGGACGCACCTACTAATTTTGAAGCACGTAAGAAACTTGGGCTCGTATCTGCTTTAAGCAAAGAATATCCCCAATCACAATAGCGGCTTGAGGCTGAAAATCGGCTGCCACTGTAACATTCTTGTGCACTAGGGGTGCGTATACGTCCAGTAAAATATGCGATCCCGCTTTTCTGAGTTCGTCCCGCTGTTCGGAAAAAACTTTGTCGGAATGCCAAAATGTCCTGTATTTTGCTTCGTCCTGTTTTTCGATATTTTTTGCCACGATAAAAATAGTAATAATAGTTTATTACATAAGATCATGCGAAAATAAAAATATGGACGTGTACTTTTTAAGTGCCTTCTTGTACCCCTTAAATCTCGTACATTTTCGGAGAGTTTTTAACACGTTGTCACCTTGATCATACCCATACACAACTGTGAACATTCTTTTCGAACACGGCGCAACGTTAGCCAAAAAATTGCATTCAAATTTAATGCTGACAAAATTGCCTATTAAATGGTTTCTATCCATTATTTTATTCCCAACAGCTTTAGAATTATCTTCGGGTGAAAATAAAAAATTATTGCTTCATTTTTTGGGATACACTTTGCCGCTTCGCATCTTAAGGTGCATGTCCACTAGAAAGTAACTAGCGCCAGCTAGTCCCGACAGAAGCTCGCAATCCCCTATCCACATGCGAGCGATTCGCAGAATTGTCTGTCTCTCGAGAGAACACTCGCCGTCCTTTAGTGCCCCTTTAATATCCCTCATAGGTGAAGTTGTAGAGAATTAAAATTCCTTTAAAATGAGCCTTTTTTTAGTATTTTATTTTGAAATGATCAAAAGTTAGAATTGTAAAATTTAAAATGTTTGGACAGTTTAAAAGTTTAATTTTTTACGTGCCCTGATCTCAAAAGGAAAATTTTGGGCGTGTGACGGCACTTTCCCTTCACACCACAACAGGAAAGAACCAGTTATACAGCCCAAAATACAGGATCCCTGTCGACCAGTAATAATAAAAATAGAAGAGTACATCCAGTTACTAGACATTTCTTTCGTGATTTTGCAATACTTTCAGGAGAAAAACGATGTATGAACTCCAATGCACACAAACCAAAGTTGACGTCTCTGAGTCATCTTAAGTGAGTAGTGTAGGCCTACGGCCTCTTTGAGCCCAAATGTATTATGCATGTAGTACGTCACAATTTCGTGAAAAAGGCAGTTGTGAAGTGAGGAGAGGCGCAGCGGAGAGGAGCTGGTCGCAGGGAACTGTCGGGGCGGCTCCGTCTCCGACCTTCCTGTTCACCTTTACCCTGTTCGACTTTTTCTCTCGACGAGCCGCGACCAGTTTCCACAGTCGACTGGCGCCGGGAGCCTTCGAGCGGGCGGGCGGGCGGCGGGCGGGCGGGCGGGCGGGCGGGCGGGCGGGCGGGCGGGCGGGCGGGCGGGCGGGCGGAGCGCCCACGACTCCTGGCTTCGTGCCCTTGGCGCTGTTCTTCCAGTCCATTGCAATAGAGCACGAAATGTCGAAAGTGGAGAGCGACCTGGCTACCGAATCTCCTTTTCAGATTCCTTCAGTTCCTACATTTTAGAAGTTACACAGTAACCATTAAATGCTCTCGCTCAATGATACAATACTCAAGATTCTAGAAAAGAATAATACACCACCCCACGTGATTCTGATTCTGAAAAAAGTCAAATCGTCGCTCAGGAGACAAACGTTTTGGCAACACACACGATGAGTCTCCCGCCTCCAATTTAAACAATTTCACGATATGATTTAGTGGGCTAAAAATTAAATGTATTTTAATTTGTTTTCCATAAAATAATTTAGGGATATAATCTATCAACTATTTCATGTACTAGGAACAAATAATTTTGAACGAAAACGATCGGAAAATGTCAGGAATAGGGTGAAAACAATTGTTGAAACACATTCAAACATAAGTAAAGTACCCGTTCAATAAGACAGCGTGATCTAACATCACTAAAATTCATGTCCTACGAAGTAGACATTGAAATTCATTACACAGGGTTGTTCTTTAACATGACTCAATACTCGTATCACCACTCAAGGAATACGAGTTTATTCGGGGGTGGAACAGAGGCGGCATTGCTTGCCTTCGCTTATCTGGGAAATCAATGAACTTTGAGAATACATACCAATAAAAACAAAGAAAACGACGCGTGAAAAGTAGATTTTTTTAATTGAAAAGTTTAAAGAGAATTAACAGGTGTTTATTTTATCTTTCCCCGAAGGTGACGCGCTGTTTGCCTCAGCAATCGAGCCCTCGGTTCCCCGGGGATTTGTCAGCAAGGACCCCGTTCATCCGGCGCGTTCGTCGTTCGGCGCGAACGGGCGATTCACACCAGTGTCCCGAGAGCATTCAACTGTGCATCATGAAATTTTCTTTAAAGCAGAGAATATTTCTTTACGACACATTCGTTCGACTTAAGTCTGCCAGTAAGTGCCAAAAGAGATTTATTACCAAATTTCCGAGAGTGAATATTCCACATCGGTCGACAATTTTGAAACTTGTAAATAAACTTCGCGCACCCATTGAATTTTAAAAAGAATCGAAAGCGCCATGTTCTGACAAAAGAGAAGGTGAACAAAATCTCTGCAAGACTACAACCTCCAAGAAAATCTTTGAGGCGTCTATGGCTACATTCAACTGGCATTTGTCAACTGCTCACACTGCCGTTCGATTCATGAACTTTTTAAATAATACTTATAGTGACGAGCGAATAATTAGTCGTGGGTTATGGCCTCCTAGATCACCTGATCTGACTCTTTGTGACTTTTCCTTTGGGGGTACTTGAAAGATCAGGTGTATGCAGAAAAATCCGCATTCGGAGGAAGAGCTCCGGCGCTCTATTGAAGAGAAAACTGTAGCAATTCCTCAAGACTTACTTCAAAGGGTAAATCAGAATATGTTCCGGAGGTGCCAAGAATGCATTCGAGCCGAAGGACACCGCGTTCAGCATCTTCCCTAAGGTAAGAAAAGCTCAGCAATAGTTTCCGTGTGTCAGCGCTTCGCTGGTCGAATGAGCCCTCGACTGCTCGGGCGACGCACGGCCCGAATCTTCGGCGAATGATAAAAATAACATACTGTATATTTCTAGCACTGAATTCAAAGTATTAAGGTATTCAGTGAATTCACGAACATATCCGATGCACATTTTAGACTTACAACATTCTACTGCCAGTAAGCGAGCAAGTAAAAAAAAATAATACAACAATAAATAATAAGATCCACCGGGCGGCGGCTACTTTCGCTGCAACTCGTTGCGGTCAGCGCGGCGTTGTTAAAGTAATAATGGATACAATTGCATATACACTTTACAACGCAGGCACGCACATTCATAGCGCTGGCACGCAAATGCAAATAGTTAAAAAATTATAATAGTAATTATTAAACACTATAATAGTAATTATTAAACACTATAATAGTAATTATTAAACACTGTAATAGTAATTATTAAACACTATAATAGTAATTATTAAACACTATAATAGTAATTATTAAACACTATATATTCTCCAAATCTGCTCGTTTTAACACGAATTACACGTTACTCCTTGTCTGAACACGTATTACTAAAAGCTCCATACGCTTTCACACTTAAGAAAATTCCCCCAAATTGTCATTACTAATCGAAAAACAAACGCTCGTTTGCATCTCTATTCAGAATTCAACGTGTTCATGAATTAGGGTAGGATCCCTGAATTTAAGAAAACGTTCACAGAATACATTTCTCCCAGTACTAACGACACACAGTTTTCAACTGTGTGTTTTTTTTTTACGTTAAACCTATCCCTATAAAGTATTTGCGACTGTGCGTGAGTGTGGATGTGCGGTTCAGTCACTCACAGACCACTTCCCGTGCTCCAATCGAGACATTTGGTGTCATGAGGTGTCATTCGACGCGTCTCGATCTCCTGGTGGGGAACTGATAATTTGTTTTCGGTTCTGGTCAGAAAATTCAAAGAAGTTTCCAAAAACGTGTTTTTGCGTGTTTTAACGCTGCCATCTTAGTGAGTATGGCGGGAATTAAACCATTGCCACTGAAATACATGTAGTATGTAGGTGGCGTTGAAAGCGACAAGAGGATCACCGCGTGACAGATTTCATTTAATTTGCATCCTTATTAATGTAACTTGCAAAACCTACGAACAGTATTGCCTTAGAACTTATTGAACTTGAACTGCAAGTAAATACACCGAGAAAAATAAACTGTATCAGAAAAAGTGGCAATTTCATCATAACGTACAATCACACGTTAAAAAACTATCAGATAGTTTCATGTCTTACCAAAAGGAAGGGATAACAGCAAAATAAACGGAAAATTGACCACACCAAAGTGGAAATTATGTCTAGCAACAGTACAACAGACTACGCTAGAATAGAAGAAGCAAAAACAAGACAATGCTAGAATACGAGAATTAAAATGACAACACACATATTTTAAAGAAGTTATTAAACTAGATTGGAACGAACGGTGTTACAACAGCACATACTTTCTCACATTATTTCTAAATTTTCTATTTTCGAAAATTCAGTCCGAGAGTTCAAAGAAAATGAGACTTGCCTCATTTTTTAAGAGTCTCTTCTTCTATCCGTGGGGAAAAAAGAAAAAGAAGAAAGAAAGAAAAAAATGCGTAAGTTTCAAGCACAAATAACGCGAAAACCATTACTTTTTTCAAAAAATTGTGCATGATCTTTTTTAAAGAGCTGTTTTTTCAAAAAACTGACTTTGCCCGAAGCAAAAATCTCCATTTCAATTTTGTGGTTTTGAAATGTTAGCGTTTTGCAATTTTTTCAAAAAAACAACGGAAAGTTCGCCAAAAAAAGCGAATAGCACCATACGTTTTACCGTCCTTTCATAGAAATAAGAAGAAAATTTACCGAAACAAATTGGAACGGTTTTTAAGAAAAAAAAAATTAAGAAACGGCCGGCCGGACGCTCAGACAGGCGTTTTGCCTTCAATCGATTTTTCGATACGAAGGACCCTCAAAACATGGCTACACCACATGTTAGAGGTTGTTTTCTATAGATAGCAACAGCATTTATCCACTTTTTCTTTGCCAGGACCCGGCAATAAAAGTTTTTTGGTCGAAAATTCGCCGTTTTCCAGCGCAGGATTACACAACTTTCTCTTCTTAGGAAGTACCTTCGTAAGGGCGAGTGAAAAACTCCACCGTCTAACAAAATGGCCACAACAAAACAATAAATCAATTCTCACTTGTCAGATACTACAGGTTACATTTAACAAAATATGTAAATCAAGGTCGAAAAACAAAAGTGAAATACATTACAAAATGTATAGACAGACACGAGTCAGAAGCTGATTCTTTTCTTCGAAGTAACAAACCGATACACGCCAGATAAGCGATAGACGTGTCAAATTTACTACCGAAAAAAACCCTCTAAGATATATTTGCACACATAAATAAGTGATATATCACAATTTTATTTAAAAAATCGATGGAGTATTTTGAAAAATTAGGGACTGCTATTATTTTATCGATATTATGTAAGAAGGTGAACTTCCTGGATTACGTGAAAATTTCGTTGTTCTACTAGTACCAAGTTTGAGATTGTTACTCAAATTATCCAGCAATCTTTGGTAATGTTGCTAAGAAAATAAACCATGCGATAATAAAAAGAGGCAGTTTTTCTTGAAAGCAAGGGAAATCGAGTGTCTTTTGAGTCATAGGGATGGCGGAGCGATCTCTCAGAGAGGATTTAGAGGAAAGGAGAGAGGAGAGAGGAAAGGAGAGAGGAGAGAGGAAAGGAGAGAGGAAAGGAGAGAGGAGAGAGGAAAGGAGAGAGGAGAGGAGAGAGGAGAGGAGAGAGGAGAAAGGAGAGGAGAGAGAGGAGAGGAGAGAGGAGAAAGGAGAGGAGAGGAGAGAGAGGAGAGGAGAGAGAGGAGAGGAGAGAGAGGAGAGGAGAGAGAGGAGAGGAGAGAGAGGAGAGGAGAGAGAGGAGAGGAGAGGAGAGAGAGGAGAGAGAGGAGAGGAGAGAGGAGAGGGGAGAGGAGAGGGGAGAGGAGAGGAGAGAGGAGAGGAGGTAGAAGAGAGAGGAGAGGAGGTAGAAGAGAGAGGAGAGGAGGTAGAAGAGAAGAGGAGAGGAGGTAGAAGAGAGAGAGGAGAGGAGGTAGAAGAGAGAGAGGAGAGGAGGTAGAAGAGAGAGAGGAGAGGAGGTAGAAGAGAGAGAGGAGAGGAGGTAGAAGAGAGAGGAGAGGAGGTAGAAGAGAGAGGAGAGGAGGTAGAAGAGAGAGGAGAGGAGGTAGGAGAGAGAGGAGAGGAGGTAGAAGAGAGAGGAGAGGAGGTAGGAGAGAGAGGAGAGGAGGTAGGAGAGAGAGGAGAGGAGGTAGGAGAGAGAGGAGAGGAGGTAGGAGAGAGAGGAGAGGACGGAGAGGGGGAGGGGGAAGAGGCGTGGGGAGAGGGGGAAGAGGAGTTCGAGAGAAGGAGCGGTGGGGAGAGGGTGGAGAGGGCAAGAGAGAGGGAGACAGAGGGAAAGAGTTCTGAGTGTGACAAGTAAAGCACAAGAAAAACGATTGGACGGCAGGAGGCTGAGCGGACGCATTCTTTTAAAAATCGGAACCAACAGCCCCAAATTAAGCCTTTTCATTGGTCAGAATCTTTGAGATTTTTCAAGTAGTTGGTATGGTGCTCACTAGGAGTCGCTAAGACGATTGTGTAAGCTGAATGAAAAGTTACTGAAATGTTTTGGCTGCCACAATAGTTACGATAATGACAAACTCTCTGGCCGAGCTAACTTTAACTCATCATGCCTGAGAATTAACTTGTAGTATTTGTAGTACTTGGAGTATGTGATGCTCAAAGCCATACCAATCAAATCAGTGAGCATCACGTTATGCTTTTCGCGGCAGCCAACGTGTTAAGGATGCAGTGACGTCTCGGCAATTTTCACACAAACATGAAGCATTTAGCACATTTACTATTTTCTGAGCTGAAAACATTTCATTTAATTCTAATATGTAAAGAGAACCTTCGAATACTTTTTAATTGTCAGAATAATTCTTAATAACAATATTATTAACTGCCTCGGAATAGTCACCTTCACTAATTCTTCGAACAAAAAGAGATTTTGCAAGTAGTAACTTGGTAGAATGGCCTGAGAGAATATGTAGTAGGATTACTAGTATGAGCATGGATAAGTCTTGTACTATGGTGTCTGGTAAAGTACCACAGTGTAAATCCAACTAAAATAAAGAAAGATGACTAGCGATCAATGAAATACTAATACTTCTTCTCTACTGAGTAATAACATTTTTTGAAAGTAGTAATACACATAAAAGCAGTAATTTTTTATACATATTTCGTCATGTTTATGCATTCCTAGGAATTGAAACTTGTTTCCTTTGTATTGTACTCGAATATTTAATTTCTTTGCTCCGTGTATATATAGTATGTAGCATGACTATTATGTTGTATGTTTGTCATGAGAATATACGTCAGTAAAAGGGTGATTAAAAAGACATTTATTTAGTGAACTTATATCATATCAACAAGACCATATTTTCCCATTCAAGTCATCCCTCAACGATTTGTTTACACGTGAAACCTAGTGTGCGACATTCCAACTTCTTGGAACGGCTCCAAGAAGCTGACCAATGAGAAGTCTCATCTTAGGGTTGCTGTATACACATGGTTACGATTTAGAAATCTGCTGGGCGGGCCGTGAGGTGAGGGAGGGGGGGCGGTGGCGGGGGGCACTCACCGTTCTCCCACGCCGCATCCTTGGTGCGGAGCAGCGCAGCCAGGCCGATGTTGTCGCGCGGCATCACGCGGTTCAGCATGTTGTCGGAGCCTTCCGCGTTCGCCATCGCCAGCTGGTTGAACTCCACCAGGTGCTCCTTAATAAGGGTGAACCTGCGGCAACCGGCGTCGCGGGGGAGCGGGCGTCAGAAAAGAGATGATGGCAACGTCACACAGACTCGGCGCAGGCGTTTCAACCGCGTGCGCATTACCCACCGTCAGTTCGGACGGGCGTGCGACATACATCGCTTGAAATGCGAAGAAAATGCGAATTATACATTTTTTTGGTCTCATTTGCACTGCTATAAAGCGATTCCGTTTCAATATTCAAATTTCCAGACAGTTTATGACAAAATCTTAAACAATCGGAATCCCTATAAAATCTTTAGCACAGAGTAAAGCGAGGGGACAAACAAGTAATTTTGCACATTAACGATACATTCGCCCCGCTTAGGCAGTAAGGAATTGTAAAGTAAGGAATCGCACTTTTAGCAGCATAAAGAAAGAAATATGGAAAACTATGTTATTTTAAATGGTGAAACACGATACAAGCAAGATAAAGAAAACAATGATAGTGTGATGGGTCAGACAATGAATTCCACAAGAAATATAACGAAACAAACGCGCGCCGGGTAATCATGCAAGAAATATCATCACAGAACCCTGTAAGAGTTTATGAAGTCTTGTGTAATGAAAAGAGGAAATTTTGACTCCAAGTGAAACGAATGGGTCCATAAAATAAATTATCAAGATTTCACACACTGTCGAAATTTGATAAAATCAATTTCTAATAGTGTAATAAAAAGTGCATGTCATACTTTTTACTGTAAAAAACAACATTTAAGCTAGATATAAGATTGTACAGTGTATAACAAATATTCCTGATTGTCTATACACTACGCTTATTGTTTTTTGAAGTACAGTCGTGTCACAATGGCAAATGCGTTACTGATGATCAAACACTTTTCACAAATCACCAGCTGTGACCGCATTTCAGAAGGAAATTTCTTGAAAAGCATTATTGCAATCTAAACTACCCCAAAAGAATTGAACTTTTTGTAGATATTTATAAAAAATGTATGAATATCGTTGTGTATAAAGTCATCCAAATAAAGTATTTTTAATTCCTGAAGCGAGTAATCTGAAACATATTCTATCCATATCACTCAATTCTTTCTCGTCATTTTCATCATTCTCTATCAGCAATGCAACTTCTTGTGGTAATAGTTTACACGACTTTCTCCCTGAGATGGGATAATACCAAATTGAGTAAGTTTCAATGCTGCGCCCATCAATTGAATTTTTCTAGTTAGTACACACATCAACACTAGTTTTATTCTAAATTTTATATTTAAATTTAATTTGTAATTTCTACTTTCAGCAAGAAGCTTCTTTAAAAAGAACATAGTTTTGTTTTTGAGAAATACTACAAATTAATCTACCTCAGAAGCGTTCCAATTGCGATCACGATCCGAAGTGTCATTTCGTGAAACCGTCCAAAAGCAAACCGTGGGCCACCCTCGTTCGGCGAGTGGCAGCGTCAGCGCAAGGCAACTCGAGCCAAGCCCGCGCGCCCGTGGTCGAAAGCGCGTGCGGGATGCGGTGGGCGCTCGCTGGAAAGAAAGGGCCGAATGCGCGCGTGCGAGAATGCACACAAAGCACTCCTTCCTTCCCTTTTCGTCGCGTCGGCGTTCGCGACTGTGCGCGGCCTGCAAACGAGAGAATGGCGACGGCCGCCGCGCCTCGGCGCGCCGCGTCGACGCAGACCGGCGCGGCGCCAGCGACACGCGTGCAAGCGCACAGAGAGGAACGGAAGGTGTCTGGTCCTCGTAGGCAGAGGGACAGGGCCTTGGTTGTGGCTCTGGGCGAGGAATGAAAACGGCCACACGAATTCGGAGTTTCTCAGCCGTATCCACTTCGTTAGAACGAAAGAGAGACAGAAGGGAGGCGTGTGAGCCCGCCAACCGCGGGTGGGGTTGGAAATTCGGTCCCACGCATTTAAAGCCCAAATGGGGAATTGGAAACTCCCGCCTACCTGCCTCGTCTCTTGGCGGAACACACGTCATTACAGCCAAGTGTACACTGAGAGCAATCGGGTCCGCGAGAATTCGATTGTCTCCTTACGAATTGGACTCGTTGTGGCCTCTGGTCCTAAACCCAGGAAAGTGAGTAGGGCTTGACCCAAACCTTGGAGTCTAGTCTTACTTTTCGCTTCACCAACCATTCGAATTATTCTAGCTGGGGAAAGTCCCACACCCAAATTTCTAGGCCGAAAGACCTAGGAGTTGACAGGGAGTTGCGTCCTGGTGCCAACCTACTTGTCAATCCGAGGGATGCGTGCGCCCACAAGGGTGTAGAGAACGTGCACGCAGCTCGCCATGCAGCTCCGAAGCCTCAACCTCCGGGTACCCTGCGCGGTGCATGGCACACCCACAGCACACGATTAATTACTTTGCCAGGTTGCGCATTCTAATGACCCTCCGGCATTCAGTGGGAGTGGCCGTTCAATACTTCTCATAAACAGTCGGCTATCTGTTCTCCGTGAATTGTGACGAAGTCGCAAATACTGACGAAACACCGCTCGGGGCTGCTAATTCTTATCCTCCTCTTTACATTATTTTTCTCACGTACCCTCACACACTGCACTAGGTCGTACTTTCGAGTAAAATTGTTAATAAATTTGATAATCAAACACAAGAAAGGCACTGTGCGCAGAAAAACCTGTCGAACATAAAAGCTCGTACTTTAGGCGCGAATAATTTGCTGGAAACCAGTACAAAAATACAACAAATTGAAAATTTTAACTTAATTTTCTTTCGAACGTTACTCACGAGATGAACAAGTCTAGTATGATCAACTGTAACGTTTCTAAACTATCCCACTGAAAGTGGAAACATGTTACGACAATATCTCCACCCCAACCAACTTATCTTTCAAAAAACAGTTTTTATTTGTAGAAAATAACTTAATCTAGAAATCAATCTTCCGGGTTAGTTACGATGCACCTTCATTAAAACAGTTTCTAGTTTGGCGTTGAGCGAATTCTTGCGAGACTATTCGGACAGTGCGGCGAGGTCAAAGCAGAAGCAAAATAAAACAAACACGTTCCGGAAAGAATGTCCACAACAAAAGTATTTGGAAAAGAAGTAGGAACTCGTCACGTCGGTCACGACAAGCAGCGGAATCAATGCGGCGAGGACGGCGCCTCCCCGTCACGATTCGACTCGTGGGCAGAGCACCTCCAGACGGTCACAGCGAGCGGGCAAAATGTGGGGAGGCTTCTGCAAGCCACAGCAGCATCGACCTGGCTCGGCGAATGAGATGTTTCCCCTAGTGTGAAGTACAGCTAAACACTCTTACACTCCGTAAATGTGTTAAATTCCTCACAAAAATGACGCTTGGATACATTTTAAAACTTACAGCGAAGACAAACGGATAGTCACAGTCTATTCGTATATTGTTACTGTATCTATGCTTAAAGTATTATTGCCTTTCTGATTAGGGGCAAACAATTTGACAAGTTTGGACGTTCTCCTTCGTTGTAAAAGTTAATATTTAAGAGTCAATATATGAAAAATTCTAAAATGTTACAAAAACTGCGAAATAAATGAAAATTGCACCAGGTGTCCCTGCAGTGTAGCAGATGAATTCGGGGCAAACGCGTAAAACTTTCAAATGTGCTCTTGAAATGAGGTCAATTTGGACCCGATCTCTCATAGAAATTCCTAAATATGCGCCAAAAAATTCAAATTCAGTCGAAAACGGCTAAAAATGTCGAATATACCAGAAAAATCCCCCCCCCCAATGCGGAAAAGTCTGAGTCAATCCTTCCTACAACCACCCAAAAATACATTTCAATAATCGACTACAAATTGGATATGGAGGATGCCCCCCACCCCTCTCCTGTTTGACGCTGCGCACGCCTATATTTTCAACTATTCAGTAACTAACGAATGAAGAGGGCGCAACTGGAAATAATAATAATAATAATAATAATAATAATAATAATAATAATAATAACGTAGAAGCGAGATATTTTCGACAATTCAAATTTATTTAATTTGGATGCATCAATTTATTTATTGGAAATATTTAAAAAATGCATGACATTTTAAAATTAAAGATTCAACAATAAACGTTAGAGGTAAGGAATTCAATTTTTTGTTGAATTTCTATAAATAAATCACACGATCTTTTAGCAGAAGCTTTTACACTAAAACAGCGAATTTATTTAATTTTAAGAAATGTGATTTTTGAATGTATTATAAGATTATAGTTATTTCATTCGAATTCCAAATGATTAATGATGATGCCAATAAATGGTTAATGATGCCAAATAATTAATGTTGTTCTAAATTCATCTCATTGTAGTATACACATTGCAATTTACGAGGGAGAAGTGGAATTACCTGGAGTAGTTTCATAATACCAAAACTTTTACTTCTGCTTAAAGCTTTTTCGACCGCCTTACGGCCACCTTCAGTGCAATTCTATGGCGGCTGGGGGCACAGTTTAAACAAAACACCACACTAATACGAGGGCGAGTCGAAAATTAAGTTTCCTAATTTATTTGACTACCCAATAGTCACGCAACGCGGTACCGACAATAATGGCGGAAGTATTCGACAGCCATCCCTAAATCATTTGTAGATCTACGCACGCGACTGCAATCAGGCAGAACGGTGATCGCAGAAACCAAGGCGGTGCGGTACAGTCATGGCCCCGCTACGATGGAGCAACGGTATCGCTTGAAGTGCTGGTCAAGGCAGAAGTGCGCGCGACTGTACGCTGAGGACATCGCGTGCGGAAATCCTCAACCGTCACGTGGAAGTGAACGGTCCAGAGGTCACGCCGAAACCAATGATTACGGCAGTTAGTGAGGGGAGTAGGCTTATGATGGACTTATGACAAACATCAACTGTCACTGACGAGATGTGTACGAGTGAGGACGATACGATTCGCGAAAAAACTTCCCAATGATTCTTCTTTCGGACGACATGGGTAACCGCATTCGGAGGCCTCTAAGCAAAATCGTCTTGCCACCCTCGCCAGGGCGCGGCAAGGGGCGGCGTGTCGATCTACCTCATCTCTTCCCGATTTCGAAGAAGGCTCTCGGAGGTCGGCGCTTTGCAACGAATAACGAAGTGAAGGGCGCAGTTCCGCATGCAGGACACGATTCTTTGCAGGTGGATTTTTTCCAACTTCCACAGTGCTATGACAAATGTAGTAACATTTTTGGTTTGTATGTCGAAAAGTAAAGAGTGTCTTGTTCTGGTTCGCAGAGTATTACGATTCGTATTTATTCTACATGCCCATGCCTTCCCACACCCGCTAGGGAAAACTTATTTTTCGACTCTCCTTCGTTCTTAAGTCAAACGATTTCAATCTGAAATAGTTCACTTTCCAATTCACTCATAATCTTCACATTAATGAAGACGAATTGAACTTTGTAAAGCCTTAAACCACGAGAATTCTTAAAATAATGAATTTCTCCGACACATCTTGTGTAAGAATATCATGTACTTTTTTAAAAGTAAAAATAAGTTAATTTGTTCACTTTTATTTGTATTTAATGCATTTTTTTAGTTGACATATTAGGACTAAAACACTGATAAATCAAAATCAAAAAGTTTCAAACAAAACATATTTGACATTTAAAGCACCATCATAATAATTAAGAAAATACATATAAGAATTTGATTAGCGCAAACAGTACCAGGGGTAAAGGATGAACCCAAAGAGGAAAAATAAAGGAGATGTAAAAGGGAAGAAACGTTCCAAGTAACAAAAGCACCCAATCTAGACCCACGCACACCCATAGGAAAAGACCATTATAACAAAGCGAGAAAAGCAAATATGAAAGCTAAATTCAAAGGAAAAAAGAGTGACAAAATAGACAAGGAGTATCAGGAAAAGTGAACACTGAGCACCATGCGAAAAAGCGAAACAAGTAGTGGAGAAAGCTTGGTGATGGCGGGAGGGTCGAAGCGAAAGCATACCGTCGGCGAGGTTGGTGTGTGGATATGGGTATGGACAAGGACGGGGTAAGGGGGATTGGGTGAGGGTGCGGGGGTGACTGAGGGCGGGGGGTTGAACATACTCACTTGGCAGTGCGGTAGAAGATGGCGCAGCCGTCGACGAATTTGCGCTCGCTCTCGGCCATGGTCTTCGCTCGCGACTTGGGCGAGAAGATGCCGTCGTACCCGTCACGCCGCAACTCGGGGAGGAAGAAATTGTAGAACTGCGATGTCTCCACTTCCTGCAGCGAGATGAGATCGGCGGCGTAGTGGCGTAGCTCGTCCAAAATGCCCTTCTTGCGGTACTCCCATTGCAGCGCCCAGCTCGGGCAGTAGCCGTACATCTGACGCGTGGCGTACTTGTCGCACAGCACGTTGTAACACATGACGGTGAAGATACCTGTGCAAAAACCCAGTGGAGCTGAAATTGTACAAACTAAACATCTCAAAATGAAAGACAAATACCACTTTTAAAGTAGTATTTTACAGTACAAAAATGTATAAATAAAAACGGCCTACTTGAATGGGGCTAAATATTACATAAACAATAAATATTTTGCCTAGATAACTTTGAAAAATTGCAGTGAGAAATTCGTTAGATGCAACATCAATACATTTATACAACGACGCTTTCTAAATTTTCCTTACTAGAATCACACGCATTTTATAACTTCGTTAATTATAGTGAATCCACTTTAATTCAGAGTAGGCAAGTTTTACATGTGACGTATTGAGATTTCACTGCCATAACATAATCATGTAACATATTTACGTATGTTACATTCTATGTTTGCGAAGCAATGAAGGCATAGAGACTTGTACTCAACTTGCTTAATTCGCGTGAATTTGAGAAATAGAAACACCACGAATGGCTAGAAATTACTAACGAAAACATTTCTCGAAATATTAGCGCCTGGAAAATATACAACAATAACACAATCAAAGCACATACGTGTATCAAAACTTACTACTATCCTTTTCTTTCGATCCAACACACGAAGAATACTCACTATGAAAACTCCTCTCGATTGCACTTTTTGGGTGTACAGGGCGGGAATTTAAGGATAAAAGTACATCGTTCGTATAGTGCGGCTTTAATGGAAGACGACAATCTTGGGTGTATGGGCATTAGTAGTTTGAAGAGGTTAATCAGCTCCCCAGCGACGATGAAGCAGCAAGAGAAGAAATAATATTATGAATCTGGATAATTGATACACATAGAGACAGTAAGACCAAAAGTAACATAGAGAAGTCTCCCAACAAAATTACACAATTGAAATGCAAGCGAGTGAACACAACACAGCACAGTACACCAAAAATCAATGAACATACATACTAAAGACTTAATAAGGAAAATTTAACATTCGCTTGTTTGTGGGTAGTTTCCAAACTTCTTTGTGCTTGATGTTTGACAGTCATGTGGTGACACCGATAGTGGTTTCTAGAGATGCGCAATAGCAGCCGCATTCCTAGAGAGGTTACCGCATCCTGTTGCCACCTACTCGGAGTGAACAAATGAAGCGGATAGAGCCATCGCATTAGCTTGTGTTTCTGCCACTCATTGATGATGCCCAATATCAAAATATCACACCACTGAAAATACCCAGACAGGATAATTTCGGAGTGAAAATATGAAAAGTATACGGCTGAAATCTGGTATTAGCTTTAGGATGTCCACGATCTATCATGCAGCTCATACGTAGCAAGAGCAGAAAAAGTGCGGCAACGCTGTCTCTGCAGAGTTCCACATGTCCAGCACAAAGAAGAATGGTACAACGGAGAAAATCTTTAACACTTTAAAGTCTTAGACAAAGTCATTCTGAAGTAACAAATTACCTGTCTGTATAATAAACATTAAATGGAAACAGAACGCCTTTCAATAATTTTTGTTGATTTATTTTCGAAAAGAAAAGTTTGACACTTTATCACATTATTGTTCCTTTTCGAAAAAATATTGCCTCATTCTAGTACTCAATATTCGAGTCCCATCTCCCTCCCAAAATGCATATTCTTGCTGCCTTTCAATTCCTTTCTTTAAGTTTCAGCGAGCCGAGAGAAAACTATTTCGAGTAAGGATCAAGTCGTCATTAACCCTATTACTTTTCAAAACGTAAATTTCGCGTTCTTTTACCCTCTGCCCCAGCACGCAACACTTTTACAAACTGTCTTGAGACAAACGACCCACGCCCTATTTTTCGAAAGCGGAACGCACGAAAATATGCTGCCGGCAATTACACGTCGCACTCGTCAACACAAAGCGCGCTCGCCCATGGACCTCCTCGTTGTGACAAATTCAGCCACTTAGCGCGGCGCCCGCGCCGACCTCCAAGCGCCCGACCCGACAGCCATCCCAATTAGCGCAGGGGCGCCGACGCGATGACGCGGCGGCCGCTCCGCGCAGCAGGCGCTCGGCAACGCCCGTCCGGGGCTGCGCCAAGTTTTTTGCGCCAATTACAACCAGTTTTTTTTAAATGTAACAAACATTACGAAAATGTAACCGCTCCTGCGACATTGATATGAAACCCGAAATCTGAATGTTGACTGCATATCACTTGTAAGTACTGTTATCACTATGGAGCGGACTTCGATGACATAAAACATCGCCAAAAATGAGCAATAACATGCTATTAAAATGTTTTAAATCTGCCCCCAAAACAAAGAAAAATGACGTAAAAAACTTTGATCAAAACCAGTTCAGATGGACAACTCAAGCTGTTGAATACGAGACTGATGTAATTCTTCCTTTCGTTCAAGTGAATTCAGCTTGTAAACTTTCGGTTTGGTCTGCTCTTTACCAGGAAATCTGTTTTTAGTCATCGCGAAATCGGCCGGAAGCGACAATGGTGCTGTTAGGCTCCAAAAGAACCTCAGATTACGCACAATGGCTGACATTACAATTTCTGAGCAAATAAATCGAATAGGCTACTCAGGAATTCTGTGGAGAACACTTGTTGCATTTAGTAAATATTATTTGAAGCAAGTACCATTAAAATCTATTAAATTAGCAAAAATGCGTTTAAAATGAACGGGAAAAGGTAAAAAACTGACTTATTACTCGAAATAGATGCAAAATGCAATAAAAAGTCGTATAAAATGAGTTCCTTGTGTCATAATATAAAATTAATGTCCATACTAAACGGTATTGTTCTAAAGTGAAAAGAAAAAAAACATCATTTCATTAAAATCCGCCCCCTACTCATCACTCTCATGCATTATATTCGCAAAGGTTGATATTTTAAATCTCTTAAAAATAAAGATCCTCGTACGAATAAGAATTATAATAATACAGGAAGACGGAGAAAATTCATATTATGCAACCGAATTGAACAGCGTGACAGACAGTTTACACAATAGCTAGCCGTAGTATCTCTAAACTCGTCTTCTGGTCAACTCTTTCATTTGAAAAAGCAGAGACTACACGGGGCACCAAAACGTACATTTTAACTGTGACATGAATAAAATCGATTTGACTTTGCCTAAGCAGAGTCAACGAAAGTATAAGTTTGATTCTGGTCTCCCTAGCATTTGCAATATTTATGTTCACAACGATTTTTCCCCCCAGATGGTATTGCAATGGCAAACGATCACATTTACCTTGCCTAAACACTTTGATTTCCATCCAAACATTTTGATTTCCTCTAACATTCTAATTCAGAAAAATATCCTACGAACGACTATCAATAGACAACATCATCAATAGACAGCGTATTCACCTGATCCACTTTCTTTCATACCATTTTTTCGAGCGAAAATACTGACGAAAACGTTTCCATCGCACACCGTTCCACAACTTTTACGAAGCAAGTTACGACGATCATCTAAAATACGTAACATTTATTTCACTTGTTTTTATTCGCTGTCAAATGTTCTTGCGAAATGAAATGCTCTTACTCTACTAGTATAAAAATCACATACGCAACACAGCTTTTAGTGTAGACAGATGGATTCTATTTAATAGAATATTTACTTTTAAATTTCCTCATATTGGCCATTTATTTTTATTAAAATTCACGGATGTAACGTTCAGGAGTGCCCTACAGCATATAATATGTTGCAATCGAGTGTGTGGAAAATGGGAATCTGAAGCAGGAAACTGCACACGTGAATACTAAAGCTTCTGCATAGTTATTGTTTTTTTTTCATTTCTGCGCTCTTTGGAAATTAGTAAAGTAGATGTTTTTGTTCCTGGCTATTTAATGAAACAAGACACTTCTCACACAGACGGGAGCTCCATAGTTTTCTTTAAATATTAGCTCGTATTGGAATTTACTAATATAGACTAGTTAGTGTCCTCCAGCAACAAATGTACTGCTGTAAAAAAAACCAACATAAAATGGTTTTCTAAAATGCTACACGCACATAGCTCAAGAACAACAAATAGTTTTGCACATAGTTTAACATAGTAGAATACATTTATACAGTACATTAATTTGTAGGGCAGTACAAACCAAGGATATAAAAATAGGTTGTGTTCCATAACCAAATACGTAAATAACAAATATCTAATGGCGAGAAGGCTCTTAATTAAGAGTTGCTGTCGCGAGATGTCAGCTGTATCATAGGCCCCCTAAGAATTTGTCGTCACGCATAGTACAAGAATAGGTAGAACAACACAAACCAATACTTGTATTTTTTTGGTCAAAATCGAAAATACTGATCAACTGTTTTTGTATTTTTCCTACGAGTTCGTGGGAACTGTGGAATCACATACCTTTCACACTGCCGGAGGATGAATAGTTTCCTTTCAATTAATGCACGCAATGGAAATTTATAACCGAGATTTGTAAGAGAGTTCATAGATTTTTACTTTCTCGCCCATACTAACGTGAGAAGAGAAAGAATTGTAATCGTGCGCTGGAAAACAGCGACTTTTCTACACAAAAACTCTTATTGCCGGGCCCTGGTAACGAAAAAGTAGATAAATCCAGTTGCTAAATAGAGAAAAAATTCCTCTAACACGTGGTGTAGCCAGAATCCATGATTTGTGCGTCCTTCGAACCGAAAAATCGATTGACGGCAAAACGTCTATCTGTACGTCCATCTGTCCGTGCACAACGCTTGCGCATAAACCATTCAGCCATTTTCTCCAAAATTGATACTCCCCAATCGATCTGGCTGATGTCGCGGCCCCTGGAATTTGAAACCGATATTTTAATTTTGGGTTGTACGTTATCTGAAGCCCCTCGGACATTTTCAGTTTTCAAAAAATTGCTCAATTTTTTTAAAAATTAAACTTTATTGTTGAATAGTACGAAGGACGTAGAAGAGAATGAAGCTGGTCTCATTTTCGTTAAAATTCCTGTTCGTTCGAAAGTTGCAAACAAAACAAAACAAAAAAACCTACAAAATTAAAGATAGAGGTTTTTGCTTCAGGAAAGTCTTTTTTCTTTAAATTTTCAATTTTTTTTCTTTAAATTTTGTCCACATATGCAATAAGGGACGGTAAAAAATATGGTGCTAGTCCCATTTTCCGGTATTGGTCGTTTTTTTCGAAAATTGCAACAAAAAAAATCAAAACCACAAAATTGAAGGTAGAGATGTTTCTCTAGACAAAGTCTGTTGCCACAAAATTAGCTCTTTAAAAAAGGTCATGTGCAACTTTTTGTAAAAATTAGTAGTTTTAGGACAATTTCAGTTTGAAATTAATGAAACATATCTGCGTTTCGTCGTCCATAACAATAACATTGTAATATTGCGAGAAAGAATGTTCTGTTGCAGCGCCACTGGTTTCATTAACATATGTATTACACTACTGGGTGTCTATCGAAACAATTGATACCTTTCACATGACTGGGGACGGCATAGTTTCCCTCCAAATTCTACGCGCACTGGAAATTAGTAATATGATACTAATGATTATGATTAGGGTCTGGATAATTATGTAATTACATATTTTCCTAAGGCAACTCTATCAAGTCGAATCAACGATATGTTCACGTTTTACATCGGTTAGTGGCCAAAATCGTTGAGTTTTTAGTACATATATTTACATATTTTGCCCGAAATTACATATATTTACATATTTTACACAAATGAACATTTTTTACATACTATTGATTTCTTTCCATTATTCTACATTTAAAAAAATAATTCTTTACTTTTCCTATCTGATTTTGATAAGAAATCATCCAAACAAACAATTCAGCATTGTCAAACATTTTTTTCTGTAGCCTCCTCACTAAAATGAAGCTATTATTACGTGCTGAAATGAGTGTATCCATAAATGCCAACGATATTGGAAGCAAAAGGAGAAGGCGACGATGCAATCCATAGATTCTGTTCTGTTAGTTTCCAGCGCGAGTATCGCAGAGAATGGAAAGGAGGTTTGAAATTTGTGAAAATGAGATCTTTAGCAGCCGATGTCGCGCACCCACTTCGCTTATTTTAGAGGTCTCCTTTGACCTTGATACCCTTCACCAGAAACTACACGCACCAGCTCAAGAAGGGCTATTGACATTTGTTGTCGACTACCGTTGTTCGTAAATTATCTCTTTGGACCAAAAATATGAAGTAAAATCTCGCTATGGAACTGATGTGCAACGAAATTGTATTGGCAAGGTTGTAATAGGTTTAATGAACGTTTAAAAGTGTATGTCTTATTTTGTTAACTTGTGAAGTGTTACCCAAATGCAACCATCAAACTATTACAAAACTGTTTAACAATACAACGGGATTTTTGTGACCTAATGAAGTTAAACATAAAGTCATCCTTCCGGTACTAGTGCAGCGCCCGTACATGTGCAAGGCAGCAGAAGCCCTGCAGGTATTGTTCCAAAATTACTACTTCTAACCTATCTTGTGCCTGCGTTGCGTTTGCAGAACTGATTAGATCTCAGTTTGATAAAGTTGAAACATTGATTTACAATACAAAAAAGGATTAACGAGATTGGGCACCTGGATCGACGCTATGAGCTACAATACTCAAAATTTTGATTTTGTAAAACAAGTTATACAACAATTTCATTGTGAAGCTGCAGGATCTATAGGCATATCGAAGCAATTGTTTGATACTCAAAAAGTTGAATAACTTTATTGCCTCGTTTTTCAGTAAGCACTACAATTAAATTTTTGTAAACATCTTACCTGAAACTTCTGGTAACTTTGATATTACCCAATCAGCAGTTGCTTCGAGAGTCAATAGAGGGATCTACTGAAGAAAAAGATGTTTTGTTCTGGAGAAAAACCCAGGATTCGAAACAATTTGTGCTATTAGTACGGTGCTATGAGAGGACAATTCCGTCACACTGGATCCAGAAAACACGGAGAAGAATAGAAAATGTATTTTACATGAATATTTAGATACGTTTTTAAACAAATCCTTCATACTTTTAAAGTCAAAATGCAATTCGTCACGTCTCCTTGAAGTTCCCTTTCTTTAGACACCTCATTTTTGAGACCTTATTGTTTGCGTGTTAGAGCAGCAAAGGGAAGGGATACTACTGAAATAATATCGGAGACGATTTAGGTTTCTTATTGATACGGGATCTTTGTAAATAATAGGATTATGAGAACTCTAATGATTAATTCTAGTCTTTGTATTAAGTCTACAGAACAATATATACTAAGATAAAAGTTATTTTAATAAAAAATTATTGATATAATGATATTTATGTTACATATTTCATACTTTTGAGTACATATTTCTGTATATTATGAAAACATATATATGTACATATTTTCCCAATTTTTAGTACATAATTATCCGGGCCCTAATTATGATACTACACGACTCTACCTGTGATCTGCAAAATCTACATGAATAGAGAACAGAATTCCTTCTATGCAGTAAAATAGCTTTGAGGCTTAATTTAAATGTCTCTATGGGAAGTCTCCAATCCTCGGATATGCGTTTCAAATGCATCACTTCTAACAAGTCAAATACAGCGTAGAGCAAAAGACCTTCATTTGTTAAAAAATATTTCTCGATCGACTTATAACGGTCGTGAATAACATTTCGAATCTTCAGCGAGATCGAATCACCACTTTTGGAAATTCTAGGGTACGTGGTCTGCCTTGTTTTCCAGAAGCTCCAGCTTTTGACTTTGGTTCCGGTTTGCCCAGTCTTACGATATGTAATGAATAGGGGGTGGATTTTAATGAAATGTCATTTTTTTTTCTTTTTCACTACAGAAAATGACATTTAGTATAGAAATCTACTTTATGTCATGATAAAAGGAAATTACTCTTTTGTTTTTGCATTTTTCATCGATTGCAACTAATAAGTCATTTTTTAACTTTTCCCGTCATTAATGCATTTTTCGCTGATTTCATTGGTTACTTCGCTCAGAGTTTGTAATATCACCCATTGTATGTATCTAGGTTCCTGTGTCGCCTGTCAACGCCATCGGCGGTTTAGCCAATTTCAAGATAACTAGAAATTTTCTGGTAAAGAACATAGTCCAAGCCAAAAGTTTGAAAGCTGAGTTCACTTGAACGAATAGAAGCCTCGATTACATCAGTAACGTATCCAATAGCTTGAGGTGTTCATTCGCACTGGTTTTGATCAATTTTTTCCGTCATTTTTCTTTGCTTTAAGGGCACGTTAAAAACATTTTAAGATCATTTTATTGGTCATTTTTGGCGATATTTTCGGTCATCAAAATCCGCCCCTAGTAATGAATGATAATTCCTTCAATAGAAGGGTATATAATCAGTTTTCTGTTGATTGTTAATCTGTATTTTCATGTGAGTGGATAATTCGGTATCAAGAACTCATAAAACGTGTGTAAACCGGATAATTCTATACCGGTAAATGTGTCTTAATTTTTTGAATCAATTTACTGTTGAGTCTCGTACGATTTCACAACCATTTTCCCCTACATACTTGCGTAGCGAAGAGCAATTAGTACAATATAGCTAATTTCGTAACAGAAAAACTCATATTGCGGGGCGCTGGTATCGAAAAAGTGAATAAATGAAGTTCGTATATGTAGTAAATTACTTCTTCCAGTACGCGGTGTTTCCAGAATCCATTTTATTAGTTTTTGATACCGAATTGTTTAACAGCAAAACGTGTATCTGTCCGTCCATCCGTCGTCCGTCTGCGGTCAACACTAGTGTCTAAACGGTTGAGACGATTTTCTCGGATATTGCTATTCCCCGATCGATCTGAAAAAACACGAGGTCCTAAGAGTTTGAAACAGACAATTTGATTTTTGGGGGCACATCAGTACTTTACGTGAAGCTTCAGCAACAGCTTCAACATTTTCTCAAAAAGGAATTCTTGACTGAACTTTTTCTTCGGATTGCGCTAAGAACGCCTAAAACAAGGCGCAGGTTTCATTTCCGTTAAAAAATCTGAATTTTCGAAAATAGCCCGAGTTAGAATTTTTTCGGCGTTTCCCTACACTAATGATATTGAAGATAAGAGTTTTCTTGAATGAAATCTGTTCAACGACAAATTTTTAAATACAGTCACATGCAATTTTTCGAACGTATGAGCAGTTTTCGCGTAATTTTACGTTAAATATTGGCAATTTTTAAGCAATTATTTTCTCAAAACGACTCCGATTTTTTTTCTTTAAATTTTTTTCTCTGATAGAAGCTTAAAGAACTGCGCAGATCCCATTTTTCGCGAACTCTTTGTATGTTTGAAAACTGCGTAAATTACAAATAACGCAATGAACTATATTGCTGTAGTAACATTTTAATTGCTTCTGAAGAAGACTCCAAACAAGGGTAAAAGGCTTGAAGCAAACACGATGTGAATAATTACAGGAACTGTATATAATTTTAATTTTTTCGATTACTTAATTTGGTCGTTAATTATGTTGAACCAAAAGGCTTGGGCTGCAATCCTTTTAACTTTTTGAAAACATTTAAGCAAAATGCAACCAACTTTAACATTTTCTAACCTCTCTGGGAGGCTTGTGCTCTGCCACCGCTCCGCATACTGTTAACCGACGATGATAAGCAACGACAGAGAAAATCACGACACAATTACACTATTTTCTTTTATGTTGTCAGTGGAGAGCGAACATGACACACGTTAACACGAAACTGTGTTTACTCCTTCGTACATCGCGTATTCTTCTTCCTTATGTTTTCTCCTTAACTTACATATCCACTAGAGGCGCTCTTGTACCTCAAAAGAATTAATGACGCGGCGAGTTTTCTTATACAAACAGTTGCTCCTACATTGAGTTGCTTGAGAAATTTGGGAAAGTCAACAATTAAAATTTTGTGCAAAAAACCGGAATTATACATGTATTTTTATACTTCGAATCACAATTACAATAGAGAAGCGAATTATATCTGGAGATATGAAATAAGGGAAGTTCAAGTGTTTCGGAGTGTATCAAATATATTCAATTACAAGATTTTAACGAAATTAGAGATGGGGAATATTCCACATTACTGTATGAATTTCCTGGAGGTTTCCCCGATACTGAAAGGATCACCAACGAACATTCTCCTACAGACTCAAGTGGCTTTGCTGCAGAACTGAGTTCTACTATACTCGAATACAAGTCATTCAATCATGCTAAAAAATTAAGTTAAAAAGACGATGTAAACTTTTTCTTACTTTTGATTCCAAAACATAGCACAAATACATACCCTATCTACAACGAACATTAGACGCGAAGATTCGCAAACTGTCAAAAAATGGCCTATCGAACAAGGTAATATGGCGGATAACAGCGGGTTTGAGAACTTGATTAAAATAAATATAAGCTAAGTGTTTTATTAGTGCTTAGAGCATGAGGGGAAGAAATAAACATGCAGGAGACCGCAGAAACATATGTCATACACAGAAATATTCATCAGGAGCAGATTTGTAGTATGCAAGGAAAAGCGCAAGTTTCTTGATTATGAGGATTTAGAATATTGGGAAAATGACTTTACGAATGAAAGTAAATTTATAATTAAAAATACAAATGTTCTTACTGATGCGCGAAACAGAAGGATTTCACTGACACTTCCAACTAGGGAGCAGTGTTTGTAGTACACGGGAAATACGAGTGGGAGCGGGTTGCGAGATTTGCTGGGCAATATTAAGGCGTAATTAACATGAAACTATATTGTCTTGAAAACGCACCTAAGACCAAGAGTTCAAAAATTGGGGAAAATGTATTGGATATATCTTATCCCATGCCAAAGCCTAAGAACTATTTTGAGGTTATTGCACGAAGCATCGCATCGGATGTTGCCTCTTTTAAGCAAAATGTAAATTAGTTCATAAGAAAAACTGTGTCATGAACTGTAGGAAAGGAAGTATTCAAACGGATTTGCATCATATGATTTGTCTTTCGGGATGCTGCGGAATAATGTCCGAAGTGTGCTAATCAAGTAGAATAATATTATTTATTTGAAAAAAAAATTTCTCTCCTGTATAGCAACAATTATACACGGAAAATGTAGTTGCATAAAACTAAGTTGAAAATGGAATCCAGAATGATGTAATGTACATTGTAGATTAATATGTTTTCGAAATGCTTATTTTTACATAAGAAAATATAACTGGCTCGGGTTTGCTTCTAAAATTGTGATTGTTAAATCTATTTACCTACATATGTATTGTTCTCATTTTTCATGATAAGTTTAATTGCTTCTGATCAATCAACAAAACTACAGTAAAACAAAGACAGAAATTTCCGACCCCCAGAGGAGTTTATATGCTCCACGCAGAACACTCCATTGTGATTTGAAAGAGCCAACTGACAACTATTATCGAAGCTCAATAGTACAAAATTACTATTATTGTTTTAATGCGCAATTCTGACGTCCTCAATTTGGAACGCAACCTGTTACTCAAATTTTGGTTTGCTATGGGAAGGCTAAGATTGGTTCCTTCTTTTAAGTACTATTCACATTCGGATACACTTAAAGGTAGGAAACTGTTACAAACCGCAAGGTGACCACAGCACGATTTTTTCGTCATGATTAGAACGTGCGTCAAGGTTGGTCTCTGTCTACTACAATGGCCTCGAAAATCTGAATGCTCGTATCCACATGTGAGTTTTTTTTATCAACCACTAAACCATCTGCAAGAAACAACTCACGTCTGCGTGATTATTCATTTCTAATCAACCTTTTGGGCGACGAATAATAACGCCAGCCATTAATCTTAATACACGATAAAAAGTAATATTTTTAGCGTCAAGTATTCATAAATGATTTTTTTAAGAGATAACTTACATGGAAGAATGATTTCAACTGAGAAGGTAAATGCTAAGAAAGCCATGGAAATATTAAAATGTTATAGTTTAATGATAAGAACCTAAAAAATATAATTTGCTGTTATGGACCTGACTTTTTTTCATCTTCACCCAACTTAGTGTTTATTGCAAATGAATAAATAAACTAATAATATTTGAAACGTATCATTGAAAACATTCAATAGATAAATCCTAAGTGTCATGTCCTTAACAGGTAACATGAATTTTGATCACATAAACGGTAGAGTCGGGTTCATGAAGGTCCTCAAATTAATTTTGTAATTTGGCATATTAATTCTTACCTTGCAAACTAGAAATGAAAAGGATGAAAGACACTGAATTAAATAGCGTTCCTCTTTCTAAAGCCCTCCCTTTCCCCACACTTGATTTTCTGTAAATCTGCTTGGGTGGAAGTAGATCTTTATGAAATGGGAATGCAATTTTCAAAATACAAGGGTCGGATAAAAAGTAATGAGAATTTTTTTCTGTCTGAAATGACTTTATTGACAGAGGTAATCTACATTTTCACACCTTTCGCCTCCGTTATTAATGACTTTTGCCAAATGTTCGGAAGGCATCGGATACCATCTGCACGTCTATTTCTATTGACGTTCCATATTGAGCGCTCTAAAACATGAGTAATTTCTTCTCTGGTCCTTATACCGGGTCCCTCGCAGTGGTTCTTTCATTTTCCTGAAGCGATCATAATCACAGGGACTCATATCGGGTGAATACAGTGGATGTTCCAGAATCCTCCATTTCCAGTGGCGCAAGAGGTCCTGGACAGCAGCTGCGATGTAGCTGCCACCCGCGAAGCATCTCTGCCTCATCTGAACGCTTTACCCCATCGTCGAACTGTGGAGTACGACAACGCTCCACACCGTCCCTGAAGACATTCTTGCGGACTCGAACCTCGTGCCATTTCAATTTTGAGCCAGGAAATGTTGCTCTATCTTCGTAAACTTGACGTTAGGTCGCTTGCACTATTACTATGAAGTTCCCGCTTGCTGCATACACTCGTCCAACATTTCTTCCTTTCGTCACCATAGATGGCAGCACACCGACTCACAGGCTTTAAGTTTCAATAATATTCTCATTACTTTTTATCCAACCTATATACTAGAGTTAGTATACTGGTATGAATTGAAATTAAGAGCTAAAAATTGTTTCAACATAATATAAAGAGATAGAAACGACCATCATTGCAATATGGATACGATACAATGTCTAAATTCTTGTCTCTTTATGATGTAGTATGTTAAGTTAGTATGCAGTAATTTATACATACAATGTTTATTGCAGTTTCAAAAAAGATGTTCTTGCAAATTTCTTTCTTAAACATTTTTTTTCGTTTGCAAACATTACATTAAACTTTTAAGACATTCCTAAATGTTGCTAACGAATTAGTAGTATCTCCGAAGTTCAAAATTTGCTTGTATGTGCATGTGATAGAAGTAAATATACAATATACTTTATTCTTTCAACTTTTCCATAAAATTCTTATATTGTTGAATACATTAAAAGCAGACACACTATAATAAAAAGGTCAAGGTCAACGGTATTGTCGGGTCTCCAGTGGTCCCGGGCCCCTACTCTGCGAGAATAAATCAACTTCCTCTCACGAGTTCAGAGATGTTACTGACCAATTTTTACAGAGTAAAGCAAGGAAGTGAGAAGTGCGCCACATTAATATTTACACATGTTTGATCAGCTGAAACCTACCACTGATGCTGAAGTACTTTGAAACACTAAATTCAATTATTATTTTATACAAACTTTAAAAACTCAGCATTGCTCGGGCATTTAGCACAGTTATGTGTTAGGTGTAGTGTATGTAGTTAGGTGTAGTTATGTGTAAGGTAGCCGGCCTCTATGGCCAATTTCGCATACAGTTGATTGACGCTAACACCAATACCAGCACTTTCTCTGCATATTTAGGTGAAAAAAACATGAAATATAATCGAATTTGCAGTTTTATTGATTTTTATTGATATAATTTTATTAAATTTGAATTTTATTTTATTTGATTGGTTGATTGGTGCTTCTGGGCCCATCAACTACTAAGATCGTTAGTCTCGTAAGTGTAATGCATATTTTTTCAGCGGGCGGTGGCAGTGATCTTCCCCGCTGGATGACGAAAACCGAGTTTTTTCCCAGATCAGGTGTTTCTCACCAGTGGGGCATCACCCAGCCGGGACAAGCTCTAAGAACCCAATTGGTCTACCCACGTATGAGAGTGCGTGTAGTGTGTACGTGTGTGAAAGTAAGAGCTGGGATAAAACAAGGAATGGGAATGGGTAGATCGCTCGCGATCCGTGGCCCGTTTGTTCGGGTGCTGCTCCGGCATTCTCCTTGGTACTGATCGGAGAAACCACGGAAAATACCGATCAGAGCAGCCGGCCGCTAACAGCTGCTCCGGACAGCGCGCATAATTTCCTCCTAGGCTCGTAATTAGTGTCGAAAACCCTGCCACCGTGCGGACTGGAGCCCTAGGACCTTCCGGTCACTGGAGTTACATCAAATGATGCCCGCAGCCACCTAGGCAGAGATATTGAAGATATAGTTTAATGTGTTATTATCTGAAGTGCCTCCTGCTGCTCTGGTATTCATTTTTCCTCATCTATTAGGCAGAAATTCTACATAATCACGCTCTGTTCGTCCTCTTCTACATATTCTACAGCATCCCTGCCTCACTCGGCTTTGCCCCACCTTGCCCTGCTCCCGGTCTACTTCACTCACTTTCTAACTAAAATGATTAAGATATCTATACTATTAAAAGAAAACGAAAATACCTTTACTCACAGCTATCTTTTTTTTTTGTTTATATCTCATATCAATGCAAGAAAACATACTTTACTTTTATTTGAGAGACTACGAAGCGTCTCGAAATAATCCCTGTAAACATTCATTTCTGGCGATTTGTAATTAAAATCATCAAATTACCTTTAATATACGACAAACATTGCATATAAAAATATATGAGAAACACGAGTCCCTTTTAGAAACTATTCCAAAAATACGAATAAATACGGCTCCCTTAGAGAATTGTATTCGGTCATGCGTCCGATACTTTCAACTGCGCATGTGCACATCCATAACAGAAACCTCCAAGCAAGTCTATTGGGCGTGCAAGACCTAGTTAAATCCCTCTCTTGTCATCCGCGTCGCTGACGCCAGACAATGACATCCGAATTCAAGCAACAGGGAAAGTCTTCGCCGTTCACAGAGTTTCCCTGCATTGCGCTCTGAATCGGTTGCAAGAACGCAAGACCATGGAGACTTGCTCGTCGCAAGAGCAATCGCGAGCCGAACAATGGCTTTCCCGCTTGCAAATGCTCGCGAGGAAATTCGAGTTCCACAACTGGCGAAACACCTTTTAATCTCGACAGTACCGCACGGGAAAGTAAAAGGTACTGCATGGCAGGTCTTATTCATGGCTAGGAGAGTGTATAGCTAGGAAGCTAGGAAGTGGGGGGGGGGCGATCTAGGGCGGAAGGAACGTCTGGTGCGTCAGTGTGCGCTCTGTGGAACGGCACGCAGGAGGTAAGTGTAGAGTTTATGAACGTGGGAGCACAACAGGATACTCGAAGTTGGGGAAAGCAGGAAGAGTCCAGGAAGCCACAGGTCATTGGAAAGGGAATAATACGACGCAGCTGAGAGAAATGTACTGAAATTGGCGAAGGAATCCGGACGCTCAACAATGGTTTGGGAAGAGCAAAATACATTTGTCACAACATGAAGATTCCATTCACGAACACTAGTCGACCAAAGCAAAATAAAGTGAGAAGCTTATCACACGAAGGCCAAGAACAGAAATGAAGCACAGTGCGGAGGCGTGTGGGAGAGCAGCGGAGTAAAGACTACGAGTATTAGGGTTCGAAAGAGAGAGTGATGAATGGAATTGCGAAAGACACGAGTAGTAAGCGCGTCCCAAAGAACCCGGAAATTCTCAACTACGCAAGGGCTCTGAAGGGCGCTAGAGCAGGCGAATGACAACGGGCGTGTCAAGCAGGCGCATGAATAGGCGAGAAAGCGCTGTTCATTCACTCACACGTGGGCCGCGTGCGCGTGGGCCGGGTGAGCGGGATCCAGGGCCGCTGCGGTGGCGTCGAAGCAGTCACTGCAACAAAAGAGAATCTGGATTAGAACAGACACCTGCGCACATCCGCACTCGACCCACATCGCCAAGCGCTAACGTATTGGAACCAATCGGCAAACGATGAGGAAACTACGCCGTCTCTACATTGCTAATTTTTCCAAACATCGTGTTCGGAACAGAAGGAGAGCAAGAACTTTTTTTTTTACACACTACTTAAATGGGATTAGAAATGACTATTACTCGTTTTCAACAAATTCTACCAGATCTTTCATTTAATTTACAAAAGGTATTTTAAATCTTCATGAAATGTGGCACTGAGCCAAGTTTTTCAACAGTTTTAGTTAAATTCAAAAACTACGATGTAGTGAATTTAATAAAAGAACAGCCTCACAAAGTTATATCGCACTTGAGATATAATGAAAACAGTAAAGCAAATCTGACTATAGGACTTTTTTTTGATTATCCTAATACCTACTCACAATCTATGAAGAAATAAAATCAAAACTATCATTTTACATTTACTTCAGTCTGCTAAATGTGGCCTCATTATGAATCTTCCACGCCACTCCTATTGGGTCCACAAAATGTGAGAAAAGTGGAAAATTTTAGTTTCGTTCCCATTTTTAGAAACATGACTCTTTGCAGTAATTGTTTCAAGTTAAGCCAAAATAGAAATACAATAATACAGAAGTCTGGGAGTGGGACATAAAAAGTAATTGAAATTGTTTTGAAATCTTATGATTACTGCACGAATACAGTACATCTACGATATTTTTACTGCAACAGTTAAAACGCGGAGGAATTTGAAGAATTCAGGTCTTTTGTGATATTTAATCTACTGTAAAATACCTCTCAACACAATCACTATACTTACTTATAATACATAAAAAATACTTATTTTATTCTATACTCGTACAATACCCTTTAGAAAATAATTATTTGGTGTTATGAGAAATTGGATCGAAGAATTCAATGAAAATTAACTCTTATTTACTTTTCATTTTTGAGTATCTTATGATTTGATACTCATAAATATCATCATGAAGTTTAAATGTAAATTCAATCAGAATTCAACGAAAGATAAGTCGCATTTTTTCAACCCATGCACACATTTCCAATTAATACCTTATAATCCATTTATATTTCGAAAGCAAACTTGAGAAATTCAAAAATTGTTATATTGTTATAAAAAGTCATTAAGTATCTGCAATTAATGTTTATAATTTATTGCAGCATCAGTACAAAATTTACATGGAGACTATTTTTCAATATAGGTACCATGCTTTTCAACATTCTTTGTCCATCATTAGTGCCAATCATTCAGATTCCCTCAGGAAAAGGTTTTCAGTTTGGACATCAACGCATGTACGCACTGCTTCCTCGCTTGTAGGTCGGAGGCAAATTATAGGATTGTTAAAGCATCTTTCAGTGGACCAAACATGTGATAATTAGAAGAAAAAAGAACGGGAGATTTTGAAGAGCGTGGGTTGCGTTCTGTGGATGCGCGTTGTCTTAAAAAAATTCCTTTCGACATTCCATCTCGGCGGTTTCATAAGCAGAACTTAACATGCATTTGGTTTGTCACTTTATCAATAGTCACTCGTCGGTTTCTCAGAATCAGGGCATGGAGATGCTCAATACTGGGATCAGTAGTGGATCATCTCTCATCCTGCATGCTCGCTTGAGTGCTCTAGAATGGTTCAATTCATTGGTAAATTCACCAAGGAAAAGCATCTCACCCGCATACTGAAAGTCTAAAGGAATTTCAACTTTTGGAACCCACTCAGATACACACACACATATGAATTTCGAAAGGAGTTCTTTTTTATTGAAAACAGAGAGTGGGGAAATCATATTTACGTCGGAATAACTCAAGGGAACGTTAGATGATAACGCTGAAACGTATCCCAAGCGAAGTGAACGATGTCATCGTAAGGCTGGCAAGTGAATAAAGCTGCACTGTCAACTAACAGACGATTAGAACGAAAGTACGAGTATAGATTCTCACCAACTTACCCTCGTACAATAAAAGAAAAGCCACACGACCTTGTTTACTACTAAGAGTATTAATTACTCAATAAATTATTACGTTTATCAGAATAGGAAAACTGAAATGGACATGCTTTCTCACAGTTTAATTCTTTAATCTTTAATCTCCTCCTTAATAATTCTTTAATTGTTTTCAGCATCAAGAACATTTTCGACGGAATACAATTCTTCTGTCCGCCACTTCAACACAATGCGGGTAACTGAGCGAATGAATGCTAACGTAAGTAAGCTAACACAGCGCAGTAAAGATGTAACATGATACAATAAAAAAAGCTGTCGTAAGTGAAGGTCTACCGAAGAGAGTCGCGGTCTGAGAGAGCAAGAGCGTGTCGCGTCTCGTCGTCACGCCCCCGCGGAGAACACGAGGACGCGCGCGCGTGCGCGCACGGCGACTTCTTTTCGCCCCGTCACCGGGAGGGGGGGGGCGTGCTGAGCCGCTCCGGGCCGCCGGGCCGGACGAGCGGGCGGCGGGCGGGCGAGCGGGCGGACGAGCGGGCGGCGAGCGGGCGGGCGGACGAGCGGACGAGCGGGCGGGCGGACGAGCGGACGAGCGGGCGGGCGGGCGGGCGGGCGGACGAGCGGGCGGGCGGGCGGGCGGGCGGGCGGGCGGGCGGGCGGGCGGGCGGGCGGGCGGGCGGGCGGGCGGGCGGGCGGGCGGGCGGGCGGGCGGGCGGACGAGCGGACGAGCGGGCGGGCGGACGAGCGGGCGGGCGGACGAGCGGGCGGGCGGACGAGCGGGCGGGCGGACGAGCGGGCGGGCGGACGAGCGGGCGGGCGGACGAGCGGGCGGGCGGACGAGCGGGCGGGCGGACGAGCGGGCGGGCGGACGAGCGGGCGGGCGGACGAGCGGGCGGGCGGACGAGCGGGCGGGCGGGCGGGCGGGCGGGCGGACGAGCGGGCGGACGAGCGGGCGGACGAGCGGGCGGACGAGCGGGCGGACGAGCGGGCGGACGAGCGGGCGGACGAGCGGCCGGACAGCCGGACGGCGCTGCGTGACACGGGAGTCCCGCATGGGTAATTAGGCCCCCCATTATGCAAGCGGAAACGGCCGCGCGAGGAGCTCGTCTCGCCTCTCGACGGCTCGGTGTGTGTTGGCGCCCCGACTGCAAACAGAACCGCGGCGGCGGCGGCAGATAGGACAGGGGGGCTGTTCTGGGTGTTTTCGTGCTTCCCGTCCGCGTTGCGTCACCCGGGCGGTTTTCCTCCGCCACCTGTTCGCCTCCGTCCCCTGGCCTCTTCCTCTCCTCCGCCGTGTGCAACGCGCCCGCGGGAGACGAGGCGAAGCGAGCGACGCCTCCGCGCGGTACGTGAGAGGAGAGATGTGAAGTGGAGTCCGCGAAAGCTAACTTATGCCCAATGTCGAGATCTACCGTGTACGCTCCGCGCGAAGTCGACGAGGGAGAAGAGAGGCCGCGAAAAGGAGCACTTACGCTTCTTTCGAAGACAGTAGTACTCTCAAGAGGACACATTTCGAACGTACTTATAAGAACGTAGTAAAGAAGTGCGCGGGAAAGCTGCAATAGGCATAATAGAGAAAGTATTTTTAATAAACTAATATATTCATGCACACATTATACACACACGCACATATCTTGTGCACCCAATATGTGCTTTTATGTTATACATAAGAAGTACAACACACAGTACGTAATAAACGAAGATATATTTTTTCGGGGAATTCATCTCCTATTTAATCTTCATGAATCATCTCATTAGAAGATATATGACATCCTGTTTCGTCCGCCACCAGTAATGCATGCGGCTATGACGAATTACCTTGTCCATCCTTCCACACTGTTTAGGGAAACATTAATTTTGATATCCTTTTCATCCTCTTGATTTTTAAGTTAAATTAAGTCTCCAACTTTTGGCGACTATGGACACGAAAAAGGAGTATTATCCCGTACTCACTGAAGTATTTCTCCTGTTGTACGACATCTTGTACCATGGAGAAAGGAGTGTATCTTCCTTGCTTTATGCTTGTATATAATTATCTTAATAGATTGAGCATCCAAAAGATATACGAGAAGTGAAATAAAAATTAGTTTGGGACGTGAAATTAAACGTAAGGAAACTGGTCTTCCCAGAACAGAATCACAAGGATACAAGGCAAAATTTTCCTACTATAAATATTCGAGAACTTTTCCTGTTGTTCCGTCTGTAGGCGCCAGTAAGCTATCATTCGGTAAATGAACCGTTAATATCTAAAAGTGCAAATCTCGTAGACTCATAAGTACAATAATATCGTAACGATACCAATAAAATCGCAGCTACTTGCTAATGGTGATGGTTACAGAGAGGTAGAGGCACAGCGCAACAACTTACTTTCTACCAGACTTTCTTTTTAAACCTTTCAGAAGCAGCCCTTCACTCGCTAATGGGAAGTAACGCGGAAGCAGAGCGAAGGCTCGCAGCATATTATAAAACTGACAGCGCAGTAAAACAATGCTTGTGGAAGCACACCCCGAAGAAATTGGCGTTACTTCGAGAAACCGGGAGTTTTTGGTACACCCGCCGCTCTCTCCATTTTCCTTGGGCGCCACCTTCGCCAGAACGGAGAGACTTTTTCGCGGCAGACGGCTGCGTCGAGGGCCGGATTGCGGGGCCTCCAAGCACAAAATTGTGTTCCTCCCGCAAAAATAGTTCCATCTTTATTATATTAAAAAAACTCATCTTAATACTGTCTATACACATAGAAATGAAAACTAATAATGTTTATATAAAATTGTACATATATATATATATATATATATATACATATATTAATGCATTAAATATATTTATGATACAAAGGGTATAGTCGACATAAGTGGAGTGAAAAGTGCCCTCAAACCAAATCGATAATCGCGACACTCATGCAAAAGAGAATACAAAATATCGTAGATTCCCACAAAATCATCACATTTTGGCGTGAATTTCAAATTTTTAAACTGATGAAATTGGTTTTAATTAGTTTTGGCTATCGTCCACATTGTTTAAAAATCTGGAAGAAGAAAAAAAAGTCATAGAATGATATGAGACACATTCAAGGGGGGAGGAGACCTGAGGCAGTACTCAAACGCTATCACATCGAAAATCAATTTCAAAATATTTTTCTTTCTATTTGAGTTTGGCACCAAAATTAGTAGAATAAAATATCATTCAAATTCAACTATTTTCCCCCTGTCCCTATAATTTTTTTTCAGCCTCATTAATGCAATAGAAGCTGGGAAAAATGAAACAAACACGTTTCTCATTGTATTTCTGCAACAGACTTGTCCTAGGATTTTTTTGGGAATCTACGACATTTTTTTAATTCTCTTTACACATGAGTATCGCGATTATCGATTTAGTTTGGGGGCACTTTTCATCCCCTTATTCGGTCTTACTCTTTGTTATACATATTTGCCCAAAGCGCGGGGCCCCCAAGCGACTGCTTGTTTCGCTCGCAGGTAAATCCGGCGCTGGCTCCGCAGGGAGCCTCCCGCGCCATGCCTTCACGGAGAGCGCGAGGGCTGCCGCCGCGCCGCGCCGCGCTGCGCTGCGTATGAATGGGGCGATCCGCGGCGCTTATGGATGCGCCGCCCACCGGACGGCTTCGTCAGCCGCCCTTTTGGGGCGACAGGGGCGCTCCCTCCCGCCTCGCACGCCTTGCCAACTCGCGCTCGGCAGGATGTGGTCCTGGCGCGGCGCGCGACGGGACGGCGCAGGTGGCACGCTGCGCTCTGGAGCGTTCAACCACACGCAACGCGGCTTTACCGCGTTCATTCGGATTTTCGCACACACACACACACACATTGAACGGCAAATGGAATGGGACAAGCTTCTTTGTTTGAGAACACATTAAAGGTAAGTATTTTACACGTTGTGTCTCATCCGGGCGTATACCTACTCCATCCCGCAGTCAACTTTTCCTTAGCCGTTTACCTACAAGTACCTCTCCCAAAAGCCGAAGCTCAACCGCATCCCTTTCCATTTTCTTCCTTAGAGTAAGGATTGATTTCTTCGTTTACCGTGGGATGCTTAGTATTATACTAATCGATTATAATTAATCCACTTTCGTGTTTTCACGAAACATTACCACGTCCTTTTAGAGCACTGCCAACGTTGAGAAAAACAGTCTAAAGTTCGTGGAAATAAAACTTGAAACCACCTAACTCGAGCATCTTCTAACCCCGCTCACTTTAAATACACAATTCCGGATTGTCTGCCACGTTCACCTATATTCGAGGTTTTCTCTGGAATGGTGCAAAAGCATCTATTTGTGCTACTTATGAATGGAAACTTAATAGAAATGTTTACTCTTTCCGAAACACCGGATGAACGAATCGAGATGCAGTCGGGTTACGCCTCCTCAGGTAACGAAATGTTAAAGGGGATTGGCTGGGAAGTCGTGATGAGAGAAAACTGAAAGCGGGATGCACTCGGGCGATTCCTTGTCATCCCATACGAGCTGCTATCACACGCGACTGACTAAACTCTATTACATTCGGCATTCGCCATCGCTCCACACATACGGCATTCGCGGAGCAACGCGCTACTGCTCGCCCGATCCCGAACAGCTGATGTGTTCGGTGAATGTTCATCATTCGGCAAATAACAAGCGACCCATCCAGACTACTCGGGATTCGGAGAGCGGTTGCTCACTGTTCGCCGAATAGCGAATGTGGGGAGCCGCCTTTAGACCAACCGAAAACTGACAGTAAACGAAAACTGCGAATTAAGAGACATATTACCGAAAAACTTTCAACAATTTTCCATAAAAAAAATGAGGCAGTGAACGACATTTCAAATCATGCATTACGACACTTCAGCCACCCCTCCAAAATCAATAATTAACCTCTGTTCTAAACTGACTGTTGAACACCAAAGATTCTCTTTTCTTGGCGATCTACACCGTGTTCCCAACTTACTGAAAAATTGGTGATATTAAAACCACAAAACCAACAGGAAACGCGACAATATTTCAGAACGGTGTAAAATGTACAAACAGAGAACATACTTTTGATTTATAGCAAAGAAATAAACAACATTTCTGACACAGTAGCGCACGTTTTCTCAACCAATTACCGTATTTTCTCGAATATAAGACCTGTTTTCTCTTAAAAATTAACAACAAAAATGGTGGGAGGGAAATATGCGTGTAGCTCAAAATGAAGAGTAATATTTTTTTTCCAAAAATTATCTTCAATTTTCCAACGTTACAAATGGAAATTTTTATTTTCGACACCCACTAACAATTTTCTTAGGACTTGCTAACGGTAAAAATTGCACAGAATCGGCAGTTTTTAATCAATATTATTGTAACGAATAACATACGAAGACGATACCGAAGTTTTCTGAAACTTACATAAAACAACTGACAGAAGCTTATGTGCGGGGGGAGGGGAGGTGGGCTATATTCGAGAAAATGCAATACTACGTAGTTAAGTTCCTGCGCACGCGCGCGCGGGGGAGGAATCGGCCGGACGCGCGTATGACGTCAGCGCGGGCACGGTGTCTCCTCCTAGAGGACACGGAGCTGCCCTTCCCTCAGGCGGGGCGGGGAGGGGAGAGGAGAGGAGAGGAGGAGGAGTGGTGGGGAGGGGCGGAGGCGGTAGCGGTGTCAGATGAAGGAGAAGCACCGACGCGAGTCCCCGAGCGCCAGCGCCGCCAGCCGTCATGCGGCTCAGGTGCGCAGCCGCAAAGGTTCACCGCAGACGGCCGTCCACGCAACCAGAGGGCACGCCGACGCGGGGGCAGCATACAAAGAGCCGGCAATGGAATTGAGGATCAAAAGGACGGAAAGAGGGCTTCGTTGCTCTCCGCATCAATTACTTACTAATGAACAAAGCGCTTATTTGTTCGCTCGGATTCATTCCTGGAGAATCCGACGTTGTAGAACTCAATAATAAATTATCCATGAGCAATCACCATTTTCTAACAACTTTGTTATGACTTCAAGGTTTTTCTATTACTCGAGAGTTAATAATCTGCATTCACTAACCAGAAATATTGTTTACTGAATATGGAATGCACATAGTAGGTGTGGAATTGAGTCCGTACCCAAAAGAGAGGCAATACAAAATTGATATGTTTTTTTTTTTCATTCCTGCTACGACAGTTCTGCATGATTAGTCATTGGATATGTCTTTGCTCTCACTCTTCCTTTCAATTTGAATCGTAAACATGTTTGAGTGACAACAGCCGGTTCCATTTCCAAGCTCTCAATCGTCACCTCAAGGCAAGGGCTAACGAAGACTGACGGGCTCCGTTCTGGTCGCCACCGAGGGGAGATGGGGCTGCTGGACGACAACGAATCATCGCCGGATTCGAACCACGAGGAGGCGGCCGGCTTGCGGGGGCGTCCCGCGCCTGCCTAACCAAACGAGGCGGGAGGAGGAGAGCCAAATACGCCGGAGGAAGAGGAGGCGGCGGCGCGGCGCCGAGCACGTGGCGCGGCGGGTGCCGGGCGAGCACGCGCTCACGTCGCGCGGGCCGCGTGCCGTGGCCTTGCCCTTGGCCGCGCCGCCGTGCCGTGCCTTGCCATGCCGCGCCGCGCCGTGCCCTCGCTGCGCAGATCCTCGCGACCCCCCGCTCGTCCCATCCGACCCGTACATCCGCCCGCCCGCCCACCGCCGCCACCAGGGGGATCCCGGCGGGCGCCACTGCCATACTTGGGGCGCATGCGATGGGCTCGACCACACAACTCCCGGAGGGGGCCTTCAGATCACGCGCTTAGAAAAACATCTCAAAACATTGCTCACTTATTGTCACTTCAAAACAGTAATCCCTAACTCGTGTTACACTGATTATTCATGTTTTATAATTGCACATCACTGACAGCCATCTTTGCTACGTAACATAACATACAACAAAGAAAAAACATTCACAACAACGCCCGTCATAATATAATTGTAACCAGTTGCAGTGTAACCAAAACTGCAAACTTACCCGGTATAGCATCGCTACACATTTCATTGTAATCATGTCCCACAAAATATAAATAAAACTGTTATGTCCATTTCGAGGAGAAATTGTGGAAATAAATTTGATGAAAATACTCGTACAGCTGCGTCGCTCGCACTCTCAAAATCGTGGCCATAACCTCACAAACTGAACTCGAAGGATTCAAATAATCTCACCTCACGAACCATTACGTACAAACGTGTTCAATGTTTTTTTCGCAGTTCACCAGAGATTGCTTAACACCGTTCTTTAAACTAACAGATCTGTTGTTTAAAATGAAAGTTCTAACTTTGATTAACGGATTGTGTATTAAAAAATATTGATACAAAGGAATTTCAAATTTGACTGAGTCGTTGCTACGTTGTTGACATTATACACTCTTTTCCCTAAATTATCCGCACAAAACAAATGATAAATATCTTACAAGAAATTAGAACAAATACGTCTCCTAACCAACGCCCCTACAGTCGTTACAGCGAACCCGCACACTATTAGTAATATAGTGTCAATTAAAATGAAAGTAAAGTATGAAAAATCACGCCAAAATACAGACGTATTATAAATAATTTCATTGCATTTTTACTTTGAAATCTCTGCAGTAACTTGTAAGAGTTCACCGGAAAAAAAAAAATAATAATAAAAAACTGGCCAAACGGCACGAGAGCGGTAACATAAGGATTGAGTTTATCGCAGGATACGTTGCCATGATTTCTAAATATAATCTTCGAATTAAAAGCGGAAACTGCCCGCGGTAACTGCCCGAACAACCAAGTGGTTGACTACAAATGTCTTAGTTTTTATTTTTAACTATGACCCAGCTAAAAAAAAATCTGGAAAATTCACAAGCATTCTGAGATGAAGTTTTAAGATTATCTTCGTGCCAGTGTCTGTGTTCTAAGACAAGTAGTAAAACAGTTCTTGTAAATCTTGGTCTAACCTCTCCCCCCTCATTTTTCCACATGTCCCCCAATTATCCCTCAAATATGGCCGAATTATTATTTAATAAACTTCCAAACACTATTATCATTCATTAGCGTATGAATCCTCATACAAAGAATTAGAAAGCTTTAAAAAATTATAATTTTTAAGTATATTTCAAATCAAAACTTTTATTGGGTTGCTACAACAATGTATACAAATGTATAATAAACACCTAAAATAAATGCACAGAACCGTTGCAGCATTTTTCAAAGTATATTGAAAGTCCAGGTGTTTTAAAGGCGGGAAAATGGTTTTTATTTTTTTAACTGCAGCCCCAGCAATCGCAAAAATCTGAAAACAATGCACAACAATTTGGGTCTTAAGGGGAACATTGACATTTTTTTGAGCCTGTTCCAGGCCTTCTAAGACACAGTAAAAAATATTTCTTGATATTTTCTTTGAAAATATTTTTTGTGTTTGAATTTGAGCATGAGAAAATATTGAAAAATGTTTTCTGAGAGTTCAAATTGTGTTCTTATTTATCATATTTTTTCAGTCGATAAAATAGTGTTAAGTTCTAGAAAAAAATGAAATTAAAAAAAACACGTTTTTGGCTGTTATAGGGGCGTAGTGGTGGCGGCGGGGGAAAGAAAACCTTTCAAAAATATTTTTATGTTAGAATTATAGTGTAACCACTCATATGTAATTTGGTTGAGGGGAACTTTTACCATCTTATCGGGGGTGGGGGGACCCTTTGTTCTAGGAAATGAGTACGCAATCCGCAACACTAGTAAGGGTGGAACGGGACAGAGCTTGGCATAGCCTTGGCAGAGCATTGCCACAGCGGGGCGGGCGCGCAAGCCAAACTTACGCCATGTTTATTGCAAACAATGAGTTTGTATGTTTATTATATCCAAGGATAATATACAAAATTACAGAATCTTCAGTACTCGTATAACGAACACGTTTGTTCCACTCGCAAAAGGCCTGAAAGGGTCTCAGCCCCGGAACAATTGAATGTGCAGCACGCGCAGGTATTCGAAAAAGGTGCGTTTTTCCCACGATCGTGAGAATACAATTAACAAAATCAAATCAACGAAGAACCTTCTACCATCAAATTGACTTCCTGTACTTTTGGGAAGCAGACGTGCTTTCGTCCACAAGTTTCGAAGTGGGAATGCTACCTAGCTATTCATACGTGAAACAAACGGACAATCTTATGCAAAAACACGTAGCTAGATAAATAATAGGCAGCACAATGAAACACACATGTCTTCGTCGTTTAGCATGCACACCAAGCAACGGGTTATAAAATGCTTTTCGCTGTGCGTTTACTTCAGCAGCCAAAGCAGAAGGCCCGAAAAGTTCACGGAGGGCCGCGACTCCTGCGCATTCCGCAATTCCGTAATGCAGCCTTGGATTTCAAACCCGACAAAGAAAACGAAGCTAGAAAAGGCCCGCTGATTTAGATCCCGAAAGCGTGCGCGCTCAAGGGTGAGTGTATAAATTCGAAGCCGGTAAGTCAGGACGAGCGTTGAAGAGTGAAAGACAGACTATGAATCTAATAAATAACAAGCTCAAAAAAATATAAAATGAATCATTTTACAAAATTTCGGAAAGACGTTTCAGGAAGGAAGAATAAAAATACCAAAGACCATTTATATAGTCTTCTTTTTTAGACATTCGACATGAGAGTAATTTAGAACCAGAAATAGTAACCAACAACAGAACATTATCAGGAACAACAACAGAACATTATCAGGAACAGAAGTTACTCTCAATATGGCAGATTTATTATTCATTATTATTATTATTATTATTTATTATTATTATTATTACTTATTTGATTTTAAGATATAACACTGCATAAGTGCAACACTTGCGCCTTGAAATTTCACAAAGTATTGTAGAAATTTTTACGTATGGACTCCAGATTACGACCGAAAACTTTTTCACAATACTTTATTTCATCTACTAAATTGCCTCTAAATATTTTGGAAGTAATAAAAGTAATCTACGATAGTAGAAATTTCTCAGATGTGCAAACGCAACGTCGCCAACACTCGTTAATTTGACTCCACTATTTTAACGTGGAGTCCCAGCAGGCCGCGAGCGTTCCGGTCCACCACCGTGCGCGCGCCGGGCGGGCCCGGGTGAGGCTGCGGCGGTGTTAGTTGCAGGGGGGGGGGGGGCGGCGACCTTGATGCGAGGGCGCGGGGGAGCGTTTCCGCCCGGAGCGGCGCGGCGCGGAGCGGCGAGCGCCTCCTCGTTCAATGGGCGCGCGCGTATCCTGCCACGCCGCCGCCCCGCGCCGCAGCGCCGGCAGCAACAGAACAGCGGCTGCGGCGTTGGGGGTTCACGCGGCTCGCCTTGTTATGGCCACTCGCGGGACGCGCTTTGTAAACGCATTTACAGCTACGTCCAGGGAAGCAATTGCCACGCGAGGAACGCCACTCGCCGGCCAAGTCTTACTTCGGAAGAGGAAGTTCCGCTACACACTAATTAGTGAATAAACCTTTTGGAGATGGTCTCACAGAGGAATGTGACACAAAATAAAATAAAGCAAGCAATGGAAATGCAATAAATTAAAAGGGAAAAAACGGTGGATTACGGTACAAAGAACTTCCCCATTAAAAATAATCGCAAGAATTTCGCGAAATGTCGCAAAATATATCTAAACGTTCTCACAATAGAATCTTATAAAATATCTCGTTTCAATTTCATGAAAGCTAATTAAAGAGGCAAGTGCTTACAGACTCAAAAATATTTGATTTCGTTGGGCACAGAAAAGCATTTCAATTTACGAATTCATACGCAGGAAACACACGAGAAACTCTACGAAATCCAATTACTCCACAAAAAATTAATAAAAACGACATCTGAATAAACACAACTGTGTGAAAACGAGAACACGACAAAAGAATTTCGGTGAAAGTCACGAGCATCGCCCAAGTTCCGAATTCTGACGCGGCAGGCAAACCATACCCAACAGAAGAAAAGCCGCGCAAGGGCTAGAAAGCGGGCTCGAACGACTTGACGCCGGAATGGGCAAGGGGCCCAACGCGCAAAATGAGAGAAGAAAACTTTCTCGTCTTCTTCCAACAATTGCACAAACTAGAGCAAGAGCGTCGTCCAGCGCACGAGCGGCTACGCGAGCGGGGCGCGGGCGGGGGCGGGGGCGGGGCCGAAAGGGAGCAGCACAACGGGCCTAGTGGGCGTTGAGCGTGGACAGAGCGCAACGCGCGACTGGGCTGCGCGCCCCGCAGCCCGACTTGGCGTCGCCCGCTGGGCGTGCGGAGCAGAGTGCGTGCGCCCTGTTTTCGCGACGGGACGCACGCACGGCACTGCGCTGCGCCGCCGACAGGGCTGCTTGTCGCTTTGAGTAGCCGCACAACACTTTTAAACGCGATTGCTAAGCGGGCCTTAGCGAATGGACGATTTGGAGGCCAATGCATTAACGCATTTATTTGTTCGATGATGCAAGTCTTACTGACAAAACATTAACAGAATTATCGAATCGATATTCATTTACTTTCGTCTATATTCGACTAAATATATACGAAGCCCTCACCACCCAAAAAATAAGTGAACCACACAATTCGTATCAGCATACCATACGTCGATAAGTTTTTACTCGACATGTGCTATTATAGATGTTATGATGAAAGAATATTGCGTATGTGTAAGACTATTGAAGATAGACCATGACAAACATTAACGTCAAATCAATTAATTTTCACAAGTGAAGTACATTGATATTTAATATAAACATATAATACAAGATAAAACAGTTCTATAACAAACATTTAAATATCTTCCAAAACAGTAGTGACAAAAAATATTGCCTGTACAATAGTAGCAAATAACGTATAGTCCTGTACTTCTTGACACTGTCACCGTAGTATTACAATATGGCAAATTTCATTATATTATAATCGCACGAAACAAAACCTTTTTTTTTTGAAAGTTAAAACTTTTAATGAAAGGCACTTTTGCCTTAGAATCCAGAAATATTGTGCTCATTACTTACTAAAGTTTAAAGAAAAATGCCGTCTCTCCGACTTCACCCTACTACGTCACGATTTAAACCGTGGGCTTTCGGGTACTATTATATCGAAAGAAAAATTCTTTTATCTAAGAAATAAAAATATTTACTCCCAAAACATTTTTGAAATTTCTGAGAAGGTTCATTAGAAGCATTTAGCTCCACAAAAATGGATTAATGATGACCTACAACCATAATGTCAATAATATATGTGAGATGTTAAGAAAACTACAAATGTGTTGATTATTCAAATGGTTTAATCTTAATAGACCTCATGCTATTATTGCGTCATAGCACTGGCTCGACGACCGCACAAGTCGTGCAAGGGGGAGGGGTTGGTCTTCTCGTGTCGCGCTGGCGGCGGCAGGATCCCCGGGGTCTCTCGAGGGTCTCTCAGCTGGGGGCGTGTCTGAGGCGGCGGCTGTCCGTTCGCCACAAGTGATGTGTGAAGATAGAAATCGTCTGCAGATGGATGGCAGGCTCTATCTGGAGCCGGCCCAAATCTCGAGAGGAAATGACGCTTTGTGCGTGGGAGGTAGGTCACGTGATGCCTCGCAAGGGAGGAGGGTGGAATAAGCTTCCATGGCATTCGAGGTTGACCGTAGCGATATGCGGAGGTGATCACGAGCAGCGGTCTTGCGAGGTGTGGCGTTTTCGCCACGGGACAAGAGACCAGGGGCGGCGCTAGTGTAGCGAGCTGGGGTTCTCTTGGCAGATACTGTGGCGGCTCGTCTCAGGAGTCGGTGTGCTGTGGATAGCAGCGTTCCTTAGGAGTGATACATACTGTAATAAACTATTGTAAATAAATATGTTACAGCAAACTCCGTGTCTGTGTTGTTCTTCATCTCATGACGATGTCACACAATGCCAATTTAGTGCGTTGTGCTCTGTATTAGATGTTAAATAATAGAATTGGTGCGGAATGAGGAATATCTTGTTTACGTACTTTTGGAAATTGACAGGATTTAACTGAAACCTACACGTATTCGAAGAAAGAAGAAAAAAACTGAACAAGAAATTATTTGATGACAAGGAACAGATAGGATTTAGAAACAAATATTAGTCTTTTAGGTTCTAAAGGTTCGAACCCATTTAAGTTCTGGAATTTTAAAAATGGCTTGTTTTAATAATCCCAGCAGAAACACTTAGTTAGACCATTTACCGGGCCGCGAAATGTTGGTGGAATTATCTTGATTTATAAATATTTTAATAGAGAAATTTTCTGTAAATTATTTTACAAGAATAAAACCCAGAAATATTGCCACCGGGAAAAAATGGTGAAATAGGAGGTCCAAGAAAGGTCCTCACAAATTTAATGAATCAGAAACGGCGAAAGATTTCTCTCAAGTCAGAAATTCAACCAATTACATTTATAATAGCACACATCGTCAAGCTTACAGGAAACTTGAGATTATCCAAGGTAACTGGGAACGATACTACATCGATTACAATAATCGGAGATCATTTTCAAAAATGAAACTGCAACTCTAGAACATAATATAAATAAATAAGTTCATTGTAGTCCACTGAGAGAGGAGGACTAAAGTTGAAAGTGGCAGTGAATGTACGACCAACACAATGTTTGTACGTGCGAAGCCCTGAGGGAAGTCTACGTGTTCCTAGAATGGGTGACGGCATCGGCGAGCGCACACACGGGCTTGCTATTACAGCAACTAATTTATGACCCTTGTGTGTCGAGTCTTTTAATGCATGTTTTGTTTTTCTTACGACTGCCTTGGATAATACGATTAACACACACTTCGATAATGCACCATTTTATTAGTATTTGAAAATAATATTTGTACTATCATTAATGTAATTTCCTTAATCAGCAGCACGATGCTGCTGAGTAGTTGTTTCAATATTGGCGGAGAATCACTATTAGATCGTGAATTGATGATTTCACAACGCACGAACATTGCTGATTTTCCGCCAAGTAGAAAGTAAGAATCGCGTACGCAAATTCTATTGACCTTTTGGCTGTTGGAGCAAGTTGCCGCCTCTAGGACAACCCGCAGGTGGTCAAGCTAGGCGTAGGGACTACCTCGCCAAGCTGCCTGCACATAAGCACTGCGCATCTGTATGCACCTCTTCGTAAATGCACGTTTTGCAAATACAGGCTGCCTTCCCACAGCATTACGTTCTTGAACGCTTCCTCATTTCTAAATCTTAATAACTAGACCGCACAATTCATTTGTTTTACTCGTTCTCATTCTGAAAATGTCATGACACAACACCTATCTTGACTTAGGTTCTACAACAAAATCAAAACAACAGTTACTACCACAGCTTCGGTGTGCAAAACTGAATAATAAATCCAACAACACCGCACAAAAATAACGTTCATGGGGAACTTTCCTAATGATCATTTGAAATTGGATTCTACAAGGGTCACGTAATGTGCAGCGAAACTTTCTTCCCAATAAGCTCTGAAAGCTCGTTTATTCTCCAACCTGTTAGGAGGAGTTGGGGTGGGGGTGGGAACAAACGCACGAGCGCCGACCACCGCGCGCAGAAGCCGCCAGCCTGATTTACGTCCACGCGCAAGTGTTCCCATGGAAGCTTCTCGCAACCTGCCGTGCGCTGCCACCGAATCCGGCCTCTGCCTCCCACTCCTCCCAGCAGTTGCCCGGTCAGCCGGGGCCGCGTCGGACAGGCAATTATCGTATTTTTTATTTCATATTATTTATTAAATATAAGCAACCTCGCGGTTTTCCGGGCCCGCGTTCGAGCCGCTTGCCCTTCTGGCCGTTGCACAATACGCGAACAGCAACACACACACTTGCGATTCCCACCGCAGGGGAGTGTATACATGCAACACGGCGATGTGCAATTTCATCATAAATCATATAAATTAGTCGCCTCAACAACCAAACTCTTACAAAAGGAAATCCATCGCATCACAAAACTACTTCGAACGTACGTAACACATATTCAAGAAGTTTCTTGTCAAATCATGACACTCTTCTGTGTAGTCTTCGCATTGTAGTATCTACTGTTCTATTTCTGTTGTTCTCGAAAACGACGAGGGAGATTTATGCGTGTATCTCGTAAACTGCCTACTTAATATGGCAGTGAAGGTGAAACTTATAGGTCGAGAGAAAGAACAGTGGCTGAATTAAATCGTCATGCAGCATTAAGAGTCGTGTAAATGTCACTCGGAAATTTCAAGGAAATCCTGAAGTAAATGCTGTGCTGGTAGCAAGAAATTTAAAGTCAAAGAATGTTAATTTCTTAAACCAAAACACTTTGCAATTGCAAAGAAAGTATATAATTTCGCTCAACGGTCTTAAAATAGTTCATTCTTGCTTCAGAGCGGGTTCTCTTTCACAAAATCTTCCGAATTCAGCTTTAAATTAACCTCTTCACGCTCGACCAGAACCAGGATGTTACTGGAATCTAATGAGAGATTAATTTTCTAGTTATTTTATACGTATGACAGTATAGTGATGGACACGAAAGCATATGCAAACGAAATACCATTCAAAACTCGCCAGATGTTCTGGCAGACAAATACATCAACTTATAATTTCTTCACATTTCAAAGCTTCGCCAATGGAACGTTGCAACGGGTAACGGGCGCGAGCGGGATTGTCTTTGCGGTACGAGAAGCCTCTCAGCGCCAGATGGAAGACAGCTCACAGGGCAATCAACCTGCTACACAACACCTCCGCTTTCTCTTGGCGGGACGAGTCACGGCCCGCGTTAAAAGAAGCACACGCCAGCGGCCGCAGAAGCAACGGTGGCGGCGGTGGCGGCGGCGGAGAGCGCCCACGCAGAAAGGAAGGGGAAGGAAGTTTACAATGGCGCCCTCGGAAGGTCTGCTGAGGGATTAACGAGGGGATTAGCGGACGGATAGGCGGGAAGCCAAGTAGCTGTAGGCGTGTCCATGGAGCGCTAACTCGGCTCTCTTCAGCCCGTGGAATACAAAGGCGGAAGGACGGGTCGCATGCAAGACGACTCCCCGGACAGAAGAGCAACGAAAGAAAGTCAGCGTTCAGCAGAGCGCAGAAGCAGTCGCAACCGTGTCGCTGGCAAAAGACGCAAGGATCTGGTCGAATAAGATTTATGACAAGATAATGGACAATAGTGCAATGAGTAACGAGAAAGCCGTTTTAATTCGCATTGAGTGTGGATTCGTTTGATTCTCCAGACCCACAGAATTGAATAGACCGGCAATCCTAGGATGGTCTCACGGTGAATGTTGGCAACTTTCAGAAGTCCAATTATTGCTAGTACAATTGTTTCAAAGTCTGTGATTTAAAAAAGATGAGAAGAACGAACGGAGTTTTACAAATAGTACAGAAGAGACCTTATGCAACACGATTTATCTACATTTGTATGGCTAATACTATACCATCAAGTTTAACGAATGTGTTCTTCCGTTACACATCCATGGACTCCACGTTCTCTGTAACTACATGTAAAATAGGACAATTAATAGATAAACAAATTATTGATCACGTCGGAAGTTTTTGTCGCATTTTAGGATATGTTCTTATGAAAAATATTCTAAGAGAACAAATTACGAGTGAAAAGTTTCTTCGCATTTATATATCATTGTATTAAACAATTATCAGGAGATGCATGAACTATAAAAAGACAAACAACGATTAATTCTGTAAGATATTCCCTCACATTGACGAGCACGTTATCCACATAAACGCATCCAACTTCCCCTTTCATTCAACCTGCGAAACAAATGCTAGTACCGCCTGTGAATGTGCCGAGTCCATTACAATAAATGCGTAGCAGCAGCTCTTCCAACTGGTTCAGGTGGATCATGAATATCCGGACTCGCGGAGGGGAAGGTGGAGGGGAGGGCGGCGGTGGAGGTGGAGAGGTGGAGTGCCGTGAGCGTCCGTTCGCCCGCGGCGCAAGCGAGCGCGTCGCCCGCCGCCGCCGCCGCCGTCGCCACCGCCACCACCGCTCTGCGAAGCGGCGCCGCTGACGCAACGCGCGGAGGTTACGTAAGTCCCCGCGATGGAGGCGGAGGCGGTGGCTTGGGCAACGCCGCCAGCGGACAGGTCCCGCGCCCAGCAACGCACCAGCACCGCCGCCGCCGCCACAGGTGCAAGGTTGGTGGCCGCGTCCGTGCCCCGCCACCGCCCACCCTTGCCACTGATGCCTTTGCCACCGGCTGCTGCGTTAGTGTCACAGCAAACCTTTCCTCTGCCAGTACTATCGCTGGCTCGCTGCTTCGCCAGCGGTTGCCGTCGCCACTGCTACCGGAGTGGTTTGCAAGTCTCCGCCCGCGCACCTGCCGGGTCACCGCTCAATGCCCAACGAAGGCGGCTCCCCGAGGCGTCGCGCGACAGCGCCTCCTCCATCGCCACCGCTACCGCCTCCACCGCCGGTTCTCGTCACACTACGCTGATTCTCCGATATAGCTCCAACAAAAGGATGTAGCGTCGACTACACAAAGGATCCGGATTTACACACCTCTTCGCCTTCTTCGCGCAATAGATGCGCTTGCGGAGCGAACGACCGGTTATAATACAAGACTGGAACAATCGAACTTGTGAAGAGAACGCCCATTTCTTCGGCTTGCAAGACCCAGTCAGTCACACAAAGCTTACGAGCACAAGAAGAAAAAAAAATCAAACGACATCATTGAAGCGAGGGCTTTCTGTATCCTCGAAACATATCGGTAAGTGATTCAGAAGCGACCTTCAGAGCACGCGTAATCTGACATCATACTAGATTAGGTTAGACTCGTTTTAAGGCAACGCGACCTCCAGAAGCCTTTAACGACCGTACCACCGAGCTTAGATGCATACGCGTTTGTTGGGAGTGAAGCACGAGACATGTCGGCGAAGAGGATGCAAGTCGCTGAGTTTCAAAGATCATAAATCATAACTTCCATACATCTAAAAGTAAACGCGTCGAGTAGTACGATTAACAGGGAAGGTTCACTTCCTCAAAAAAATGAAATGTACAGAAAAGGTTTAAAAAGATATTTAAAAAAATTATGTTTCGACACTCAAATCCTGCGTTTTTGTTTCAAAAGTCTCTAACCCTTAAAATACGTTTAAGTGATTTCAAAAATAAACTTAACTGGCTGTCTTCACCATCAATAATACTGAACAAAGCCACACAAAATGGTTTCCAAAAAGTAGCATGCACATTGCTCAAGAATCTAAATTAAACCGTCGTGTCCTTTTGCAATTAATTAAATATTTTATCACAAAAAAGTCTTCACGAATACTGAAAATAACATAATTTAGTATAAAAATAACTATTCAATAACGCAACACCTAAAAGCAAATATTTAATGGCGGGCAGCATGTTTCTTAGAGCCTTGCCATCACATTAACTGATAGTGAGCTGATTGTGAGAATTCAGTCGGTAGGCGCAGTATGAGAATACACGTAATAACAAAATAAAATATTCGCGTTTTTCAGTCAAAACTGAAACTCGTTTTTGGATTTCCCCTGTGTTTCCTGGCAGGGGCGGATCCAGCCGATCATTTTGGAGGGGGCCATTATAGATTTTTGTTCAATAATAAACATTTGTTATGACAAAATATATTATTTTTGTAGTGTATATATGATACTATACAATATTATTTTTAAATAATTACATAATTCTAACATAAATATTTAAATTAATTTTGCCAAATAAAATAAGGTAACAAACGAAAACTCTAGGCCTTTCGGGAAAGGGGGCATGTGCCCCATGGCTTTCCCTTGGATCTGCCACTGGTTCCTGGGTATCTAACGAACCCATACACAGCTCTCATTTGGCCGGTCTGCAAAATATTCTTTCAATTTTGCAACTACCCTCAGGTCTTCGGTTGGGCGCCTCAGACGGGTAGCCGGCCCGCTCAGTCGACAGATTACCTGAAACGGCGAAGATGGAGGAAGCCGGTGGCCTAGGTTGAATGAGAAGTCAAACATGTGAATTTAGAACAAGTTGAATTTATTCATTAAAAAAAAGAAAACGCTAATGGTCTGGTGATGATAACTCTGGCGAGCATGCCCCCAAATCGAAATAAAACAAAAAAATGAAATGTCATGCACATAAGAGAACAAAAAATTACAAAGTGATTACAATCAGATGAAACTCTTCTTCGCGCGCGAATTCCCGCTTGACGGCCATGCGCGGCCGGGAACTCCTCTTCGTCGCCCGGTCGAGAGGAAGTTAACACTGATTGTCTGATGTACTGTTCACACCTCTCGATCGCGGGTACGACATAAGACACTCGAACAGAAAATACCTCTGTTAGGCGGCCTGCGCCACCCACTGAAGTTGAACGACCTCAGGTCAGCTGGCTGCGAGGTTCGTGGCGAGCGAGGGGCGCCGCTCGGAAAATGTAGGTCAGATCAGGTACTTGCGAGGGTAGCGGCCAAGGCGGCCGGAACACAAAAGCGCCGTCTGCTCGCTGCGGTGAATGGGTCAGCACAGTTCATTCACTGACACGGTCGGTTCATTCCCGGTCGATCTCACAATACTTTGATACTAATGAGCCCGTGAATTATCGCACAAATTCACTAAGGAAAAGAGAGTCTCGAGTTCGCACGTAAATCGGACGTAATATAATACGAATTGCTGTCAAATGTTCATAATACTGTTCTGCGGCCTGCGTTCGTCACAGAAGTCTTGTACCCAAACTCTACAAGAAACTTAATAATTTTTCTAAGTCCATCGAACCGAACGCCACAACAGAATATAACAGGTTCCCCCCTGCGGCCGCCACTTGCGTCCGATTCTGAACACAGCTCCCCAGCTTCTCTTTTGTGCCTCGTCGCTCCAAGTTTTAGGAAACCTCGTTCCCCCTACCAAAATTATCCCTGTGACTCTGGAATATTCTAGAACAAACCCGAATTCTGGTTGCTATTGGCGAAAGGGTACTGCGCATTAGATATTTTCTGCCCAATCAGAGGATGTTTTCGAGGCCGAGAAAAGAGTGAGAGAGGGGCTGGTTATCGCTCCCTCTCGCTTTAATTTTGCGTCGAAAAGGGGCAGTTATTAACGACCGGGGGGGTGTGAGGGGCTAGGAATCTCTAGGGAGGTTGACGGAAGAGTTCCAGGCGTCGTGGAAAAATACTGAAGGGGTCGTGTGCAGAGCGGCTACCCAGAGTTGGGGCACACGTGTCCGCGACGAATTATGGAGCGAAGGGTGCCGACACCGTGGCGCCTCGCCTGGCCCTCGGGTCGCCCCCGTGGCGCCTCGCATCTCTCGCGTCGCCGCCTGCGTGGAGTTATTTTGCGGCAGAATAAACTTGAATCTATTCGGTATCACTACATTGGCCTCCCTTCCCGCAGTAGAGATATGCATCGTGTTTTAAAATTCGTAAGGCGTGGTGAGAAGTTTTGAAACCTGAGATGCTTATCTCGTCAAAAAAAAAATTTAAAAAAGTGGTACCGAATTCTAACGACTAATTTCTGTGATAACAATTACATAAAAGGTCTTATTCAAATAATTACCCTTAAATTAAACTCATTAACCCTAATAATGGTGGAGTAATAAAATAAACTAATAAACTACAAGAAAATCTGAATTCCCTAATCTACGGTTACAAATATTATTTCTTAAACAGTGAAGGCACGGCTATCACGAACTACTCGGTAAGCTGTACGGTTCTGGCGAGTTTATTTTAGAGATTAATAAGTTTGGAATTAAGTTTTCATTCTTTAAAGGGTCGCAGATTAAAAAAATTGAATTTGCCTGCTGGGAGACCGTTTGCATCTTTAAGTTGGCACACGTTAGGGTGCGGAATGGCTTCAATAATAAATGGTCCAGTAAACAATGGAAAAAACTTATGGAAAAGACCTGCAGGCTGATCACTCACTCGCGGGGTTCGAACCAACACCTTCTCGCCTACGTGAAACTGATAGGGATTTTTGACCTGTGCCTCCCTTTTCCTGGCATTTTTACTAAGATTGTCCATGATAATTCTACACCGAGTTTCGTAATTTGGTACGGGTTGCCCCGATAACCTTGCTAACAATGGGAACAAATGCTTTGGTTTCTTCCCGAAATGGGCTTCATAAGGTGACATGCCAATAGAGTCGTGTTCAATCATGTTAATCCACTCGTTGATGTTTTTGATTAGCAGAGGCCATTCTTTGTGGTTGTGAGCAACGTAAACGCGGAACAGACGTGAGATTTCCTTCATTACTCTCTCACTTGGGTTTGATTGGGGATGTCTAATCGAGGAAAAGATGACCGAAACACCTTCACTTTCTAAAGTTTGCCTCCAGGCAGTTCCGGTAAATTGCGAGGCGTGATCGCTAAGAACCTTTCGGTATGTTCCGGCGGTTTGGAAAAAATCCCGGGTCAGCCGTCTGAGGCAGTTCTGCGCTGTAGGTCTAGTAATCGGGTAAAGCTGAGTGAATTTTGAAAAGCCATCAATTATTACTAGTATGTGCTTGTACCCGTATCTAGCGGTAGGCAGTGGCCCGTATAAATCTAAACAGGCAGTTCATTAGGGGCTGCAGGGATCACGTGCTTCATTGGCCCGTCGTAATGCCTATTTGGGAACTTAGTCATTTGACAAGTTACGCATTTCGAAATAGTAGCCCTTGTCTGTCTCGCCATGTTCTTCCAGTAAGCGAATGTCAGTAAAACTTTCAAAATTTTGTTTCCCCCCAAAATGTCCATGTTTCTGATGCACGTAGGTTATGAGCTTATCAGTAATTTCAGCGGGTATCCACACTCGGTACTCGTTCGGCTGTTGTTTTGTCCTAAACATTACTAGATTATTTGACAATTTTACTAACCCTGGGTTGAGGTTGAATTTCTCAAATAGTGGATCATTCTGGTCAAGTGAGTTCTGAAGGAATGACCTAGCTTTGCCAATAATGGCGTCCTGCTCCTGCAATCTCTGAAGGTTGCGAGGTTGCATTTCGGGGATCGGATCGACATTTAAACTGATGGCGTTCATGTAAAATATCGTTTCATTCTGGACAAGCTGGTTGGTTGCATAAGGCAATCTGCTTAGAAAATCAGCTATAGGGTTGTTTATTCCTTGACAATGTTGAATTTCGAAATTAAACTGTTGAAGCCACAGTACCCAACGTAATAACCTAGCGTTGGCGCAATGGCAGCGCTTGAGAAAGATTAGTGCTTTGTGATCAGTGATAATATAAAATTTCCTTCCAGCCAGGTAGCCTAACATCTTTTGGAGAGCCCATACGATCGATAACGCCTCTTTCTCAGTGACGGAAAATTTCTGTTCATTTGGTCTAAGTACCCTACTCGCAACGGCAATAATCTTATAACCCGGGTCTTCATCATCTCTTTGTGTCAAAACGCAACCTATGCCAACATTAGAACTGTCTGTTTGGAGAAAGAACGGCTCGTCGAAATTTGGATGATTCATCATAACGGCGTTTCTAAAAGCCGCTTTAATTTGTTCAAATGCCCGTTCATGTCCCTCGGTCCAATGCCATTTTACTCCTTTCCGTAACAAATTCACTAACGGGGCCGTAAGAATCCCATACCCCGGAACAAAGCGTGACTGGTAAACACACATACCCAAGAATCCTTTCAACTGTTTTGGGTTGTGCGGGCGCGAAATCTGATCGATTGCTTTAACTTTCTCCCGATCGATTTGAACACCTTCTGTATTAACACAATAGCCTAGAAAAGAAATTTCACGTGTGCAAAACTGTGACTTAGCTACATTTAATCTCATTTGATTGGTAGAAAGGCATTCTAACAGTCGCCTTAAATGACAAAGATGTTCCTGAAAATTTCGAGATGAAATCACAAGGTCGTCAATATAAGGCGTAACGAAGCGTTTGAGTTCGTCACCTAATTTTCCATCTAAGCATCGAATGAAGGCTGCGCCACTGTTCTTTAGGCCGAAAGGCATCCGCTTCCAGACATAAGTGAGGCCGTTGTAAAGGAATCCTGTAAATTTTCTGTCGTCTGGGTGAATAGCAATTTGCCAGTACGAACTAGAAAAATCCAAAGCTGAGAAAATTTTTGTTTGGTTAAACTTCCAAAGAATATCATCAATATTCTGCGGCGCCTCATTTTCTGGAACGGTCACTTCATTAATTCTGCGAGCGTCTAAACAAATTCTGACCCCTCCGTCTTTCTTTTTTACAACGACAATCGGATTTAGATAGGCGGTCACTGATCTCTCGATGATGCCCTCGTCAATCATTTTCTGACGGTCTCATCAACTTCCCCCCTTAAAGCTTGTGGAATAGGATAGTTTTTCATCTTAAACGGCGAGTCATCGGTAACCCTAATTCGAAAACAAAAGTCTTTAATTGGATGAACGGGGCGACCGAAGACATGTAAATAATCAAGTAGCACTGTCTGCAACTGGGAGCGTTCATCATAGTTCAAAAAATCACATTTTTGCACATTTTGGCAAATAATCCCCTTCGTCGTTTCCCCCCCTTCCCAAGTTGCACTAGAAATGCTAAGATCAATCCTATCTTCCCCGTCATCTTGAATAATAATTTCTTTACCGGCACCGAAGCTCATAACATTTCTGGAAAAATCTATTATCCACCGTTTTCTCTTAAAAAATCAACCCCCAAAATAACATCATGATTAAGATCTTCAATTACTAGACAGGGCACATCAAACAACATATCTCCTATATTAATTGAAATCAGGACCTGCATTGAAATTGGCTTGCTTCGTTTTCTCCCAACCCCTATGACATAGCATCTGACGGTAGGTAATGTCGGTACTGGAATCCGCTCGCTTATAAGTCGCGCATAAAATTTCTTTGACACAGCACTAATTTCACTACCAGTATCAATAAGAGCTTGGACACATAAATTTCCCATAAAGGATTCAATAATAGGGCATTTTCTGGCACGTTCTTTGATAGTCACATCCTCGTCTTCGTTAAAATCAAAAAAGGCATAATTCACTGATATGATCGCATGAAATGGTATCTCTAAAGAAACTCGTCCGTCACCCAGATACCGAGACAGCTGGGACGTTTCTAATTTGTTGAAGCCGGCCGGGATGAATTTTGCCGTCCATCTCTCTCATCGCGATGTCCACGGTTCTCACGGATTCGGGCGGCGCTCGCCGATCATCTGCCTCGTTCCCTCCGGCCCTATTATCTCTATGCCACTGCGGCCTGCCTTGGTAGTTTCCGTCGGGCCTGCGATTTCTGTCGCGGTTCTCATTGTGATAGTTGTCCCGCGTTCTATCAAATTGTGCCAACAGTTCTTGGAAACGTTCTAAATCTCTACACTCCACGCTGTTGACAATATTCTGTACATACGTTGGGAAATGAGCTGTCAGTAACCAGATGATTTTTCGGTCGTTTGCCTGCGGGTCACACAGCTTGATGGCGGAGATTTTCTCCATGGCGTAGTCTAAATAGGACTGCCCGTGGCGGTTTTCCCATCGCGATTCTAAAATCTTCCGCTCGAACTCATATCTCCGTTGTTCGCCCCAGTATCGATTCAGAAACTTCTCCCGAAACTCTTCATAATTTTGAGGGAAAGGGTTTAAAGCGGAAATCCAATAAGATGCATTGCCTTTCAACAATTCTTGCATAAATTTAGCCTTCAAGTGTGAAGGTACCGCCTTCGTGAGATTCATGTAATTTTCCGCCCGGTCAAGGAAAACTTTGGGATTTTCATCGGGTTTTCCGGAAAAAATACAGGTTTTGCGGTGGAGCCCACGAGAAGCGAAGGCCTGAGCCACCAGAATTCGGATTTGGGTAATTCTCGCGTTCCTTTTCAATTTCCTCCTTTACCAATTCTAGGACAGTACGATCAATTTCCCTTTTAATTTGGCTTCTCTCTCCCTGATGTTTTCCTCACTAATATTGCCTACTTGCGCGAACTTTTCGTGGATATGCGACACTTCTGAATGGAGTTTCTGTCCGATTTTATTAAATTTTTCGCCCATTTCCTGCTTAACTTCAATGATCTTTTCAGTAACCGACTCACAGCACGCTTCTACTTTGTCGTCGCATGCCTGTAATTTGGTCTGAATTTCGATTTTAAAAATTTTGAAATTTTCGGTAGTTTCCGCTTGTGCCCTTCCCAACTCCTGACTGAGTTTTTCTACGTTCCCCTCTATTTCCCCGCATCTGCCTTCGACCTGATTCTTTAAAATCCCTATTTCATGGTTAAGTTTTTGCTCGAGACTTTCTAATTTATTTGCTTGGGCTTCCAAATGACTTTCGATTCGGTTAAATCTGTCCTCACACTTGCTCTCATGTGCTGTGAACCGTTCATCTAACATTTCCTGTAATTTGGCAGCGTTATTTGAGATTTTCTCCTCTAATTTCGCGGCATTATTTGAGATTTTCTCCTCTAATTTCGCGGCATTATTTGAGATTTTCTCCTCTAATTTCGCGGCATTATTTGAGATTTTCTCCTCTAATTTCGCGGCATTATTTGCAATTTTCTCCTCTAATTTTGCGACATTGCTATCTGACTGGTCTTTAATTTCTTTCAATTTAGCGGCGTTGTCTGAAAATTTCTCCTCAAATTTGGCAACAGTGTTATCTGAAATTTCTCTCATAACGCGCAAGATCTCACTTAAGGTGGGACCTTGCGTCGACGGCTCCTCAAAACTGTCTTCACCCGTCACGTCAATACCTGATTCGTCCTGCATTTTTACAATGTTACGCGGTTTCACTTGTTTTAGTACGCGCACACGGTATTCACACAACACAACACAACACAAGACAATGACACTTACAAGGAAAACACAGTACAAAATGACATCCTCAACAGACCATAAGTTATTAACTTCTCTACACCGTGCTTCCATCCATCATCTTAATAATTTAAACAATTTAATAATTTAGGCAGAGAAATCTCAGGGCGCTTATCTGGGATATTAAAAAATGAAAATTACGATTATTTCGCGTTAATCGAGCCCCACGGTGGGAAAGCCAATTGCAACTACCCTCAGGTCTTCGGTTGGGCGCCTCAGACGGGTAGCCGGCCCGCTCAGTCGACAGATTACCTGAAACGGCGAAGATGGAGGAAGCCGGTGGCCTAGGTTGAATGAGAAGTCAAACATGTGAATTTAGAACAAGTTGAATTTATTCATTAAAAAAAAAGAAAACGCTAATGGTCTGGTGATGATAACTCTGGCGAGCATGCCCCCAAAATCGAAATAAAACAAAAAATGAAATGTCATGCACATAAGAGAACAAAAAATTACAAAGTGATTACAATCAGATGAAACTCTTCTTCGCGCGCGAATTCCCGCTTGACGGCCATGCGCGGCCGGGAACTCCTCTTCGTCGCCCGGTCGAGAGGAAGTTAACACTGATTGTCTGATGTACTGTTCACACCTCTCGATCGCGGGTACGACATAAGACACTCGAACAGAAAATACCTCTGTTAGGCGGCCTGCGCCACCCACTGAAGTTGAACGACCTCAGGTCAGCTGGCTGCGAGGTTCGTGGCGAGCGAGGGGCGCCGCTCGGAAAATGTAGGTCAGATCAGGTACTTGCGAGGGTAGCGGCCAAGGCGGCCGGAACACAAAAGCGCCGTCTGCTCGCTGCGGTGAATGGGTCAGCACAGTTCATTCACTGACACGGTCGGTTCATTCCCGGTCGATCTCACAATACTTTGATACTAATGAGCCCGTGAATTATCGCACAAATTCACTAAGGAAAAGAGAGTCTCGAGTTCGCACGTAAATCGGACGTAATATAATACGAATTGCTGTCAAATGTTCATAATACTGTTCTGCGGCCTGCGTTCGTCACAGAAGTCTTGTACCCAAACTCTACAAGAAACTTAATAATTTTTCTAAGTCCATCGAACCGAACGCCACAACAGAATATAACAGGTTCCCCCCTGCGGCCGCCACTTGCGTCCGATTCTGAACACAGCTCCCCAGCTTCTCTTTTGTGCCTCGTCGCTCCAAGTTTTAGGAAACCTCGTTCCCCCTACCAAAATTATCCCTGTGACTCTGGAATATTCTAGAACAAACCCGAATTCTGGTTGCTATTGGCGAAAGGGTACTGCGCATTAGATATTTTCTGCCCAATCAGAGGATGTTTTCGAGGCCGAGAAAAGAGTGAGAGAGGGGCTGGTTATCGCTCCCTCTCGCTTTAATTTTGCGTCGAAAAGGGGCAGTTATTAACGACCGGGGGGGTGTGAGGGGCTAGGAATCTCTAGGGAGGTTGACGGAAGAGTTCCAGGCGTCGTGGAAAAATACTGAAGGGGTCGTGTGCAGAGCGGCTACCCAGAGTTGGGGCACACGTGTCCGCGACGAATTATGGAGCGAAGGGTGCCGACACCGTGGCGCCTCGCCTGGCCCTCGGGTCGCCCCCGTGGCGCCTCGCATCTCTCGCGTCGCCGCCTGCGTGGAGTTATTTTGCGGCAGAATAAACTTGAATCTATTCGGTATCACTACAATTTACGCGCGCGTTGAAACATAATATTGTAGATTTCAGCCTTTTTATACACACAAACCGCAAGAACATCTTTCCACCGCAACCGCGCCTCGAAGAGAACCTTGCAGAAGAGTCAGGTGCAAGGCGGCGGGGGGCGCGGGGGCGACGCTCGTTGCAGCCGCGATGACCTGCCGCGCGGCCACGCCCCGCGGGCGCCTGCGCGGTGGGCGGTGGGCGAACAAAGCAAGGCCCTCGGCGCAGGTGGTCTGCGCGCGCGCGCGCGAGCGAGCGCCGCCACTTGTCGGCGGCGGCGGGGGCGCGTGGGCGGCGGAGGCCAGCCGATGGACTCGCCGTGCGGCGGATCGCCACCAGGCAGCGAAAGTTACAAAGGCGCTACGTACGCGGTTTACAGACACGATCAAACGATGCTTCCAAAATCGGAATGTCATTCATTATGTACTGAATTTCGAGGGCGTTAAGGAAGAGAAGACGAAAATTGAATTATTAACTTGATAAATACATGGGTCGTTTTCTAAGAGACTCAACTAGATTGTCTCGTCCTTACTAACGACGAGATTAAGCAATATACAAATAAGTTTATGATTCGATAATAATCAAGTAATTCTATTCTATACGATTTCTTCTCCTTCGACTCTAGCAGGTCTAATAATCGCAGAAGAAGCTCTACTATTCTAGTCGTCTCTTGCTACCTCGACTTTCTCTCATCGTTCAGAAATGGGGGCTGGAAGAAAAGTATTCTCCGAAAAGTCCAAAGTTACTACTCTAGTCCTATATGTGAATGGGCAAGGAAGGCAATTGGAAGAATTATATACGTAAGAAAATGTACGCAACCCCAACAAACAACTCCCATACAATACAGGCTTGCATTACAACATTGTTTTTCACGAAATACATATGTCCTGCATCATCCCTTCAAACCAGGATAATCGGGTGGTTAAAATGTTCCTTCAGTAAATGTTCATGTTAGGTTTGTGACAAAACATGAATATTAAAAATACACATTACAATACGCCATTGCATAAAATAAGAATTCTAAAGCAACAACAATGAGGAGACTACTAATTCACGCAAATCGAAAAATTCCCGCCAACTGCAGCAGGAACCCAACGTTTGTAACGCATGCATTTAAAAAACGGCACAACACTACACAATAACGGCTTAATTAAAAATTGCTTAATATCTAAAACCACGAGAAAGAGATGCAGAACAATACCACGTAAACAGGGTCAGCCACTCCAGCCGGAAACGCACAATTGATACCGGTTACTTTGTATGCGAATGTGCACTTCCATCGACGCAAAAAGAAAACGTTCCACTTCTCGGGCTCCCACTGCGCCCCCGCGCTGGCCGGCCGGCCGGCCGCCCGCCCGCCCGCCCGCCGCAGCGGGGGAACTGGCACACGCCCAGGGATTGTTGTGGGCCCGCGTCCACGGTTATGAGGTCATCATCGCGAGGTCTATCGCGGTGTCACGATCGGCGACGGCCCCGCCATCGCCTCCGCCTCCGCCCCCGCCGCGTCGCGCCCACTTCCCCGTCGCGAAAAAGGCCTCGGATTCGCACCGCGTCCGCCGCCGCGCCGTGAGCTAGCAAGGGCGCGCGCGCGAGCGAACAACGCGGGTGGCGGCGGCGCCGCGGCGGCGGCGGCGGGGCCGCGCGGGGACGTGACGTGGGGCTCTAAGCACGCACGCCGAAGGCCCGCTCGGCGGCTCGCGGCCGAAATTTAGGAGCGAGCCTAGGACTTTCACCGCATGACCAGTTTTTGCGAGGTGATCTCGCAGGTTTCAGTGCCCGCCGACGCTCGTAGGAGCCGGTATGTTCGATCTGCGGCATCTCGATCAGAATACATTTCTGTCGTACGTCGTATCTCTTGCGTCGTCAACTAGTTCACATTTGAATTTATATAATTGAGGATAATAATATAAAGGATAGCATCAGAATAGTTAATTTGAAAGTAAGCAACATTCGCGGAGAAGTTCAGCATCGACATTATGATAATATTCAAGACAATTCTCAATCATTGACTTTCAATTATCAACTGCATTAAACATTAAATACTAACTTCGTGACGTCCTCATGAAATCATCCTTCTAACAGGAACTTGCAATGCAAATAACAGCTTCATAAAATGAATTAATAACGTTAAAAATCAACCAAAATCTTTACTGTAGTATCATCGCTATCTTTATTTCATGCAGAAAGGCAACGACTCGCGCATATGACTAACCATCGTTTACTCTCTGAACGACAACTTAATATTTAGAAAAAATCCACAGCATCTAACATTCTAGTCTACCTACTTTAAGAATTAATTGCATGGTGCACACTGCAATTTCCAGTTACTGATACGTAATAGACGAATAATAGAAGGGAATGCTATAATTGAAACATACGCGTTTAATGCATTTAAACAGGATATACTATTACAAGAAACCTAAGCACTTCGTAAACAATCACCTGTGGCGAACTGAAAAGTGAAACTAGCAAAAATTATACAAACAATGCGCTATTACAAAACACGATCATGAAATGCACGATAAACTCAATGTTGAAGAAAAATCCTCTTTTGCTTTCTCTATGATCTCTAACTCCTATGTACTTTTGTAAAGGCGAATTAAGATTTACACACTACGTTAATATAACATAAATCAGGTAATAAGTAATATCATGGCAACTACAGAATATGAAAATCAATGATTTAATAGTAATGATAATAATAATAATGATAATAATAATGATAATAATAATAATGATAATAATAATAATAACAATAATAATAATAATAATAATAATAATATATAATAATAATAATAATGCCGATGATGGCCGAGATCGCTAAACCAGTATTGCGGGTTCGAGTCCCGCCTCGAGCATGGTTATGTTGTGCATCTCACCATTCATCATCATCATCATTTCATCCCATCCCCCAGGGATAACAACCCTGGGTATAAAAATGGAATCAGCATTAAAGTGACGATTCCCCCCTATAGAAAAAGTAACGTGCACCTACCCTGATAATCAAGACTGAGCCCCGGTGGGATGAACGACAGATGGCCCCAGGATGGCCGATTCGCGAAACAAAAACAAAATAAATAAATAATAATAATAATAATAATAATGCCTCCTGGCACAATGCAATAACCGGGATGGGAAAGTATGTAGTCAGCCATCAAGATGACCCACTAATGAGGCAGGTCATGAAATCTGACCGAAGAATGGGAAACAGAGGTATTGTAAGTGTAGCAAGAAGCATTGCGAACAAGACTATGCAAGACTCCCAGAATGACAAAGACACTGAATTTCTGATGCTACTAAACATGAAATTTGAGACACAAAAAATGTTAAAGAAATCGTGGAGACAAACCACTCCACGGACAATATTTGAAACGAATGGACAAGGTGCAGATCAATAAAGATCAATCATTTATGTGGCTTAAAAGGGGAAGAATGAAGCCAGAATCGGAAGCACTTGTAATAGCTGCCCAAGATCAGGCCTTGAGAACACGACATTATGATAAAGCGGTTCTCAAAATTTCCCAAGATGATAAATGCCGCATTTGTCAGGAACACGTAGAAACGATTGATCATATGGTCTCAGCTTGTCCAATCCTAGCAAAGACCGAATACTTGAAAAGACACGATAGGGTATGTAGCTACCTCCACTGGCAGATCTGTACCGCCCTCGAAGTTCCGAACACATGTCCCAAGTGGTACGAAAACTCACCGAAACCGGTGACGTCTGTTGGATTGTGTACGATATTGTACGACCAACAAATTCAAACTGATCGCACGATAGCGGCAAACAAACCGGATATAGTCATCCGGGATTTGGAGAACAAATCGTGTTTACTTATCGATGTTGCTGTACCTTGCGATCGAAACGTCGTTACCAAGGAGGCAGAGAAACGTCTTAAATGCAAGAGTTTGGAAATCGAGATAACCCGAATGTGGGGCGTAAAAGCACAGGTCATCCCGATAGTTATCGGAGCTCTGGGATTTGTTCCGCAAAATTTGTGTAAGAACTTGTCTAAACTCCCAGGTAATTCAAAAGACTGGGAAGTGCAAGAAATCGCTTTATTTGGAACAGCCCACATTTTGCGCAAAGTACTGTAGAGGCATCGACAGTCCCTAGATCTACTCCTTAGGTAGCTGGTTGCAACCTGGAATAGATTTTATATTCAGCCGACACATAACATCTTTAGTCGTGATTTAGAGGAATAATAATAATAATAATAATAATAATAATAATAATAATAATAATAATAAAAATCCATTGTTCTTCATTGTTTCAAAATGTTTCAGCTTCATTTTGAAACTGAGAATGTGCCTGTTTTCATGACACGATTTTAAGGTAACTAGGTTCGACGCATATCCCCCGAAACATATTTTCCCCTTTGCTTCTTAGGAGTGTGTATTTCAATTCACAACGTTAAGGGGAGGAAAACCATATTTATAATTCGGCCGTGAAATTTACGAATAACTTGAACGTAGGGAAAGAGCTAATCAATTTTCTATGGTATCAAGATCATTGATATCCCAATCGTAGTTGATCACAGGAGCAACATAAAAAACCATCATTTCGGTTCACAACCCACTTCTAAAGGAAAATTCTCAGTGTTCACTTAGATTCTATTTATTTCTAAGGTTAAAGATTATTAAATTTCGTCGTGGCTAATATGTTCCAGTACCCCACCTATGGATGATGGCAAATTGTTTTACTTTCTTTCGTGGTTGTCCCGGTCTGTCGCGCAGACCCTTCGAGCGGTACTCTTCTAAAATGACATTTTTTTATTTTACCGAAAATTAAAAATAAAATGCTGTATTACTTGGAACGTTGAAGATACTAGACATGGATACCTCACGAGCGACGAAGGTGCAAAATAAAACTTTTATACATCGAAATATTCATTAAAAACTCAACTTGATCACAACAAATGTAACATGTACGAATACAAACCCAAGTACAAAATAAGATAACTGACAAGTAACAAATTTCATTTGATAGTATTGAGAACTCCATTTCCTCACAACGCATACAAAGAAATACAAAACAAACTTATAGTAAAATGCACTTGCTTTGCAACTTTGCTACACGTTGCACGTTTATTTCGTTTTTTACCGAAACAATAATAATGACAAAAATTAATGTTACTGGTAACGATTCTATGACTGAAAATTTGGAACTAAGGGCGGCAAGGGAGGCGGCATTGTAATCCTTGGACAAATCACATTTAGATGGCAGTACTGAATGTGTTTCAATTGAACTGTTCGAAAGATAAAAGTGACAATTTTATACGAATGGATTTTTTTCTTTTGTGTAATAAATTACTAATAAGACTTATATAAGGCGTGCGACTTTCGAATCTCCATGTCATATCATCACGTCTCTCAGATTACAAAAGAATAAATTTCGAATTAAAAAAGACGGCAATTCTAATTAAGTGAGCGTGTAGGAGCGGAGCGGAGCGGGTCGAGGCCGAAGGTAGCGCAACGCGACAAGCCCGTAAAATCGAGACGCCCCCTTCCTCGGTTCCGATATGATTGACGAGCCACCTGTCTCGCAGTTGCGACCGCGCCGCGCCACAGCCGCTGCGTGCGAACCCACAGACGGCGGTGGCGGGCGGTGGCGGCGGTGGCGGCGGTGGCGGCGGTGGCGGCGGTGGCGGCGGCGGCGGCGGCGGCGGCGGCGGCGGCGGCGGCGCCACGCAGCGCTGAGACGACCCACATCACGCGCCCGCGCGCGACATGGCGGCGGGCGCGGGGCCTGTCGACCCACGTCAGCCAGCGATGGCTTACGGGAATTACTTGGTGCACCCGAAAACATCACAACGCAAATATAAATCTGTTACGAATTATCGTCTTTGGAATTGCCTTTTTTAAATGCTCTATTACTCATTCTCAACGCGCGCAGAAATTAAAACAAAATATGTAGCCTTCGGGTATGTGAAAGAGGTCTGGATTCGTGAGATGCTCAGGAACTCAAACATCCAACACAATGAGACGACAGTTTCGATTTTAACAGAAAAATGCAAATATTTTAATGTTATTCTCATACTGAGAGTACCGATCAAACGACACTATGATCTGTCGACACTATACGAGAATAACACATTAAAACATTTGAATTTTTCTGTCAAAACTTGAACTGTCATCTAATTGTGTGCTGGTGGATCAGGAAAGCTCCAAGGAAGAGGCCCCGGCCATTGTATACTTGCTCTTCATGTGTTACGTTAACGAACATAGGTATGAATACTGTAAATATATTGAAAGTGCGCTTTGAATATGGAACTGTCAGTAAAATAGACCAGCTACGAGCGGCGAAAATCCCAAAGAACACCTTAATTCCACGTTAAGAGGCCCAGGGCTAAATGCTGATGCGTTGAAAAATTACATGCACCTACCACCGAGATAATGTTAGTCAGCCCCGGTAAGTGCAGGGTGCATGACACGTGGTCCAAGACGGCCCATTCGCGGAAAAACAAAAGTTACGAGGAAATGAGTTGCTCTGAGACCTGAGCGACCGTGGCGTCTCTGATGAGCGAGTTCTTTTCCTAAGCAGCGCGCGCCCGCAGGGCAAAGCGCGCCTGCGGCAGTCGCGTGCGGAGCTTGTTATGGGCGCGAGCGAGCGGGCGTTTATTAAACTTGGCTGCGCTGCTGGAGGTCACCGCCACTGTCGCCATAAACGCCGACGCGGGACAGCGCAACTGTTTCAATTTTGGGGCGGCGAAACTATATTTGCGGACTAGTTATACAGAACAAGATGACTCTCACTGTTAACTACAACATTGTGTTGTTTTTTAAATAATTCTTAGTTTTAAATAAGACCTGTAGATAACATAAAATTTAAGCGCATGAAATCTTCGCCTGTCTCGTATCGTGAACTGAATTCTTTCCAAAAATCCATTAAAAATGTCATCTGACATTATTTAAACTGGTAGCATTGTGAATGAAAGTCGCAAATTCTAATTTCAAATTGCATTTTACACGAAGTTACTTCGAAAATACAACGTTATCTCTATTTAGAATCATATTACGTCGTTTGTATATCGGTTGCCAGTTATGGGTCATTAAGTAAACACATTTGTTAATTTATGTCATTTACAACAAATGTGTTTATTTAATGACCCACAACTGGCCACCGATATAAAAAGGACGTAAAATGACTAAGTAAAAAGTGAAGGTAGCAGACTCACTTTAATTAAAACGTCTCTAATTTCATTTAAGGGTCAAAACTATGAACCGCGGAAGCAGAGCAAGAAAGTTTATGTCAGTCAAATTTGTCATTAAAAATCCATTAAAAATCTGCATTCCCACCGCCCTTAAAAATAAATAAAATAAAAATAAAAAAAACCCTGAATGCAACTTGAACACTGCGAACGGGCCTGTGTTGTCGGCGGGCCCGCGGCGTCCCATGTGCTCCTCGCCCGAACGGAGACGGAGCAGGTGACTCACCAATGCCCACGCGGTAGGGGCTGCGCTGATCTAGGCGCGAGTGGGAACGCCATTCCATTTTTAGGACGTCCTGGCCCGACGCAAGTAATTAGTGCCTTTCGGGGAGCGCTACTCCGGACACAAATTGGTTCACGTATGTCAAGGAACTGCTTTCGATAAATTTGATGGTGCAACACGTGGTGCCTTTAGACAGAAGCACAGGGTTGTTTGTATACAAGTGAATAGAAAGTTTCTTACGGCGTGAGGTCCTCCACGCTGTCCAGATGTATCTTTGGGAAGTCTTTCACACGCGGGGTACGAGTGCGCAAGGGCCCCGTGCAAAGTCACGAAAAAACGAATTAAGAGACACACTCTTGCATTAGCTATTGCGTGTGCATAATGGACACTTTGTAAAGTCGGTACACTACGCAACGGAATACACTCAACCTGCATTACAAAAGTGTGAGCAGTAAACTCAGAGCTATGTGAAAATGCAGCGAAGGCTGCGTGAAACAACTCAGACATTACTGAATAACCGTCTTATAAGCGGCCTCTCCTTGCAGCAAATCAAAAGCTTTCGGGTGGGCGCCTATTCGCCGAGCAGCGGCTAATGGCCGGACACCAATACGTGGGCAGTACGTATCCGTTCATGTCAATCAGTATATTGTCCCCCAACTCTCACGTTCAAGATCAAGGTAAGATAGTTCTTGGCTGGTATGTTTTTGTAAAGCTTTTGCCCGTTACCGTTTAACGAGCTTCCTACGTGACAGTCAATCTTGGTTTATTCAAACATCGAAATGGGTATTACTATGGCTTCTTGGGAAACAGCCATTTTAAACACTCGGTTCCCAGGAGACCATGCCGCAAATAACCTTTCCCCAATCCTCAGCCTTTGTGGTTGGTTAGTGAAAGCTTGTGGGAGATTATAAATATACAAACTCGGAATAAGACTACGCACATTGCAACTTTTTGCTAAAAATGCCACATGATTAAAACATAAATGAAATCAAACTGCGCCTCCATTTTGCGAGCTCCTCGACCCGCTTCTTGGTACCCATTACCGCCGAGACGGTAAGAAGATTGCATCGCCGCGGAGGCTGCAGGCGAGCGAAGCGAGGCCTTTAGCGGCACCCGAAGCAAAAGCGCGAGACAGACGCAGCGTCTGCGGCGGCGGCGGCGGGCGAGCAAACGAGCGCGCGTGCCGCGGAGCAAGGCGAGGGCGGCGGCATGTTGGTGCCGTTGTTGGCCGCGGAGACTGCAAACGAGGCGACGATAGCGGAGGAGACGGCGGCGAAGGCTACGTTATTGGAAGAGACGGTGACGAAATGGGCGCTGGTCGAAGGCGCGATAGGGGGGGGGCGAGTCAAAAATAAAATAAAAAAAGGAGGGCCAGCGAAGGCGATTTTGGGAGGCGAGGCAACGTGATAATAGCGAAGCAAATGGAGTGAATGGTAGAAGCGAGTCGCGTTGGATGAAGGTGAGGGATAAACAACGGTCGATGGATATGCGTGCGTCGGGCGGGCATAATCACTCAGCCTTGGCGCCGCCGCCGCAACGAGTCCCCGAGCGGCGTATCCCCGAGCCCGTTAACGAGAATGGAAAGGAACGCCCCGCCTCCCTCCCCGCCCCGCCCCGCACCCCGACCGCTGTGCCTCGCAGCAGCCAGCGCTTGATGAGAGCGGGAGGCGTGCTTTCGCCTCTTCAGCGCTGGAGAAGGGCGCCAAGAGCACTCGATAATTCTCTTCTCCGAGAGAGGACGTCCATCTCCGAGGAGTACATTATGAACAACTCCCATTCTACTTCATCAAAAAGTCATCGGTCGAAATGATGTAATTATTGGACAGTACAATAGCATAAACGCTAAATCATCTCTTCTAATATCGCGTTGGCGTACGCGTTTTTCCTGATCAATAGAGACATTTTTACGGACAATATTTCTCACGGATCTGATGGACCACAACGTTCTACAGTGAAGAACATGTGCCTCACTTTCTCAAGGTCGCTCCATTCTTCGTAAGGAGTTGTATTTAACCTTTGTGTAACTGCGACATTGAGTCGTAGTTTCAGATCAACCCTATACTTCCCGCGCACGGAATTCCACTCAAGGCTAACTTAGTAGATCAAGAACAAGTGCGGGTACGGAATATGACCTAAAACTTTATAGCCTTCATGTACATCAGGAATTCACGACTCATATTCCTAGGCCAATAAACTAAAAAAATGCATGTAATCTTAACCCGCAGCTGCATGGAATGTCCATTGAATGGACACACTAGCACTTCACTAAAGTGCATAGGAACTGTGTTGCACTACATGATCACAAACGTCATAAAAAAATCCTGAATGAGGTAAGTACACAAACTGAAAGAAACGACGAAAAGAAATTATCTAGTGACACGTGTAAATTACCTTAGAGGAAATGTGTACAATGGAGCTGTTTTCAACTTTTTATATACACCAATTTCAAAGGTTTCTTAATAATGGGACGAAGAACAGGAAACACACAACAGAAATAGTTCCCGTCAAACTTTTATTTCTTCATGTAAGAAAAAATATAGGAATTGACAAACATACACAAGCCAGTGTGTTGCTAATTATGCAAGTCAGGGAATATATATATCAGGGCACTTTTTCACGAACAATCTGCAGATGTAGGTGAAATGGGCATGAAAATACGGACTTGTCGGTCTGAAAAAATTGGGAATCAGTATGTAACGGATTAAATTGTGCTAAACAATCATTTCATAGGCACACATTGAAAACGGAATCTCATTCTAATCCCCAAAACACGTTTTGAAATGAGATCCCAACTAGATATCGAATTCTGTTCAACATTTTGGATTGAACTACACACACACATACCTACACTGTGTGTTACAATGTTTCCAATATTTTGATTTGTTGACTGGTCAATACTGTCATCAGGAAAAAGAAAGGAAGTGAAAGAAAGATAAATATGCTACCAGATGTGATTAAATGTTACGTTGATTATGTGCGATTACCAATAAACTGCGACATTATTGTACATAACTCTAAAAACAAACAAATGTCAATAAATTACACTTCATTACTGGACGCATATTATCCAAAACTCCATGCGTGTTGATCTATATGCTTTGCTTTTGCATTTATGGGAGAATTCTGGGAGATATAATACGAGTACATATGAGTGACTGTTATGACAAATTTGAAGGAAAATATATTAATTGGTACTGTCTCATTTTTAAAATTATTATTTCAAAGAGACTTGCTGAGAAATAAATGGGAATAAATGTATGCAATCAGCGGCAACAAATTTAGATTTTCGCAGACCAATATTTACTTCCAGAGAGCGGTAAGACGAATAAATGCTGTCGCAGCTTTCATCTAACAAGTGAACACGAAAAGGCACTCCAAACGTCTGCTCTTAATGGAGGCAAATGACTTTCGTATGGTGCAGCTGCAGCTCCGCACTGCTCTCGCAGCCACAGCCCTTTCACACACGCGAACGGTGCCTGCCCTCTCATCCCTCGCCACATCTCCTCTCCGCCATTCCCGCGCGCTCCTCTCACTCGGTGCGGAGACGGTGACGATGCGGCAAAGACCAATGACGTCGGTTTCGGCTACGGTCACGTCGGCGATGGCGGTAGCGATAGCGTTCGCGGCGGCGAGAGTGGAAGGAGATGGCGTCTGATACGGAGGTAACGATACGGAGGTAGCGGCCGGGATGACGGAGGCAACGCCGATGCCAATAGCGGTGTCGGTGATAGCAGCAGCGGTGGAGATGCCGATGTGGTGACGGCGATGTCAATGGCGATAGTGATGTCAATGCCAATAGTGGTGTTGGCGATGTCAATACCATTGATGTGTTTTTTTCTTCTTTTTTTCCCCCCATTTTTATTTTTCTGAATTTACATCGTTCAGCCTTTCGGCTCTATAGATGGTGACGAGTGGGGAAACTCAATGAGCACCGCCAGAACATCACTAGAGATGAATTTAATTACTAAAGTTAATTGTTTCTATTCAAACGTGGAAAAAGCAGTTTAAGAATGAATGAAGCGGATATCTGTTTTTATTCTCAGAAAGGGATGGTTATCTATGCCGAGGTTGTAAAAGGATGGTCCGGTTTTGTTAGGTAGGTGGAAGAAGAAATTGTGGTATGTGAATGATTTGCTCTTTTATTGATTTTAGGTTGAAATCTAAATGTAGGGTTGAGTTTCTAACAAACCATGGAGCTTTGGTTGCAATGCGGAGGATTCTGTTTTGGAAGACTTGGATCTTGTTTATGTGAGATGCTGCTGAATGACACCAGATCGGGCATGAGTAAAGGAGTGGTCGCAGAATGGATTTGTATAGGAGCACTGTATTTTCGGGGCTGAGGCTACTTTTACGGCTTATAATCGGTCGAAGTTGATGATCCCAATGATGGTGTCAGCGAAGGTGATGCGTATAGCGGTGTCGGCGAAGGGAACAGCGATGGTAATATCCAATGCCAATGGTGTCGGCGATGTCAACAGCGGCGGCGGTGGCGGAGGCTGCAGCTCGCGTTTGGAGACCGAGTTAGCGCGTGCTCACGCGCGCACCGCTGCGTGCTGATACACGCTCGGGGCTGCGGCGCCCATCGGCCCAAATAAGGCGGCGGCATTAAAGAAACGGGCCTGACCCGATTCCCCCGGGGCCGTCGCGCAGCGCCGCGCCGGCGCCGTCTCGACCAGGGACTCCGCCCTCCTCCTCCTCTCGGGGCGCAGCGTGCGCAGCTGGAACAGCTACCGTGCTCGCTTGGTCGGCACTGGATACACGGCCTAACTTTTCTTTCATGTAATCTACTAATGTTCGATTGTTTAGGTTCATTGTACTGGGCTAGATAGTTCGATCGGTATACTGTCCAGTGCTTCGGTAAGGCTCCTGTAGCAAGCGGGTTGCAGCTCATTGCACTGATAAGGAGCGGACGTTTTGGTGACGTAGGCAACACTACTTCCACAGTAGACAAAGTTGAACAGCGGGCAACGTTTACAGGAGCTTCGCGCCGAATGTCTGCATTGAAATTAAAGGAACTTTTGTTCTAAACGAATATAGTATGGTTCAATTAGTAGCTAAGGGTCCATAGAGATAAGAATGAAAAACAAGAAGATACAAAATAAGCTAAGAATCAATGGGGGCGATTTATCCCACCACGAAGATATCAAGTTAACTTAGACATGGTAACGAATACTTCGATATCTCGCCGATCTCAACCACCGTGCAATTTGAAGATTAAATTTAATGTAATTCGAACATCCAGTGATCATTTTCAAAGACACTTTCTCTTTTTAAAAACCACTCCCCTGACATCTCCTTGAGGTGTGACCCGAATTTATCAATGGGTTAAAAACAACCACAATTGCAAGACTATTTGATTAGGAAATACTAAAAAGGCCAGATATCCAATCTCTGGGCAAAAAGAGTCACTCATTATTTGATTCAGAATATGCTTTTAGGCATAATTTAAGCTCTCTCATTACTTCGAATAGGTCACTTGGCGTTTTCCAACAATGGGTGCACGCTGAACAGCTGGCGGATATGTAATTAGGCCTTTTAACTGACGAGGTCTTTTTGGAACAATCGATTACACTTATTCGAAAGATCAAATTCTCATAATTCACATTTCGGCCTACATATTCTATTGCTCTTTATTCGAACTTTCCCGGACGGCACTTTCCGAGCTCGTATTCGCCCTTAAAACTCTCAGCTTTCAGAGGCCACGGATTCGAGGTGACTCAAGCGCGTATGAATTTTTACCACGCAACGTCACGCCAAGTTTTAGATTCCAACGATACTCACGAGAATTCCACTGGATATTGCGAACGTAATAGAATTATTACACTTAACATTAAGAATTCTGGCGGCACGACTTATCTGAATCGCATATCATCAGCTTTCACTTTACCTGCAATTAGCCACAAAACTGTAGCAGGTTTGTCTCAAAATAGCAAATTAACGATGGATAAGGCCTGAATATAGTTTATGTGAAGAAGTTGGAGAAAAGTTTTCACGCTGCTACTGAGTTTGTCAATTTATTGTTTTATGATAGTTCGTTATTGTTTCTCAGTCGACTGAAACAAATCTTGGTATATTTCTCGACAGCGTAGCTCATTTACATTTAATTACTATTTTATCAGCCACATTTATTTTCTGAATGCCGATCTCCCATTCAGTTTGCGCAGAACAGTAAACTCTAGAAAGCGACGAAAAACAATTTAAATATTAGTTACTGCTTATTCATTACGTAATCATATCAATAACTAAATCCAAGTTTCAAAACGATTTGTTACGTCAACGGTAAATGTAAATGAAAGAAAATATTCCCACATTTGCTCTTTCGGCCAAGATTTTTTGAAGTGACAACAACACTCAGGGATTATTTCGAAGCCCGAGTATCAAATCTAATCGTTTGAGGTGTGTGGAGCAGAGATCTCGATCGCAGGGTAAGCTGTGACAGTTGACGAGGCGGCGGAGGCGGAAAGGAGCTCAAAGGACAAGCTGGCAGCGGCGCTGTGGCACCGCCGCGCGGCGCGGCGCGGGCGTGAGGGCAGCGGCAGGGGCAGGGGCAGGCCTCATTAAACGCGCTCTTCACGGCCCCCACTGACCCACAAACGCGGCAACAAGCGGCGGGACTCGGCGGCGCGCCTCCGCCCGCCTGCAGAACCGGCCCTTCCCTTCTCCTTTCGCCCGCGGCGCACGGTGCGCGGCGATGGGCAATGGAGGCGCGGGGGCGGCGGGCATGGGGAGGCCTCTTCAGCTCGACAGGCCGTTTGGCGGACGTTATCTTGACGGATCTCTTTACACAACAAGCCTTATCAGCGAGCATCCATCATACTACAAATCTAATCGCGCACAGCGGTACTACGTGATGGGAAGACGACAGTTAAAACGGTTTGTGGTACTTTGGACTTTGAAAACTTACGATAAGATCATTACGTCTAACACAGAGATGATCTGAAAACTAGAATTTCGCTGAAGGGTGACAATTGCCATCGAAATGAGGAGTCGTTACCTTACAAGAGCAGCGAGCAGACTCCGGGACTTTGATTATTTGCAGACCGTTCTAAAAAGATTACAGAGAAAACAATTGTTGGCATAATGAATCAGGCGGCGGTTCTGGGCGAACAAGCACGAATCGCGCGGCCCGCGCCGGCGAGGCGGACAACGCTAAACGCTCGGCGCTCTCCGAGAAAGCATGACGAAGCACTGGGCTGGCGTGGGTGGCGGCACTGATGGAGACAAAGAGTCGGCTGCAAAAAAGACGGAGACGACAGAGGGAGCTAGCACGAAAACGGGTCCGACACTGGGGGGGGGGGGGAAGCGCAGAAGATGAAGGGAAGCGAATGGCAATGAAAAGGAAGAAACGTGGGAAATAGGCAAAAATGGACGACATGCGAGGTATTCAGAAGCAGTGACGGATCTAGAGGGCATCTCCTAAAACGCCTAGAGTTTTCGTTTGTCACCTTCCTTCAATGGGCTAAAATGATTTAAATATTTATGTTAAAATTATGTAATTATTTAAACAATAAAACTGTATAGTATCATACAAACACTACAAGAATATACAATATAATAAATGTTTATTATTTAACAAATATATATTGCCCCTCCCCCAAATGATCGGCTGGATCCGCCCCTGGTGGATGGCGCAGCGGAGAAAGGCGATAGCAGGCGAGCGGGCAGGCGGACGAAGTCGCAGCAGCACGCGGCCACAGGCGATTCCGCGTCGATGCGGGCGCTTTCTCCGGAACAGAGAGCAGGCGTTTCGAGAGAGCCACTTAAGGGAGAGGGCGGCCGCCTTCCGGTTTCCCCTCCTCGAGAGCAGGGCGCGGCGGCGGCGGCGGCGGTGGCGGCGGCGGCAGTGAAAAAGGGGAGGGGGGAAGCAGTCGTGTCATCATGCGGGAACGGGAACACAGGCAGATTCCAGTTATCTACTTTGCCGAAAACTTTTGTAATCTGGTTTCACTGTTAAACTTTTCCTTATCACCGCCTCAACTAAGGAGTACACATGCGCCTTACTTACTATTTCGATCTGGTGGAAGCGATATCCAGTCGCTTCATAGCACCTAGGGAAGATCGGTGTACACCATACACACATGGTGCAATATAATACAATCGATACGAAGATTTCTTAGATTTGATAAAACATGTAATAGTAAATTGAATAAATTTAAGGCAATAAATGGGCCGCCACACAGAATACAGCATTTTGACTAACGGTATTATCCTAATGACGTTTGTTAAATCATGCGCATTTACTATGCAGTTCGGTTTCCGTATGCTAGGTCTTCAGTCTCAAGTCGAGCTCCATCACCCGACGTCGCGGGAAAAAGGTGAGGGATTTGAGACAAAGACCTAAGCCTCCCAAGTGCTTTTCAGTCGGCAATCAAGCGATCATAAATAAGTAAATAAATAAAAAAATGCATTTCTAAATTAATCCTTTGAATTACTAGCTCCTTACGAAAACCCGTTTATATCTTCATATTTAATTATTTTTAAATATAAACAAGTAACTTATGCTAATGCGGAAGATTGCAATTCAGACACTATATTATAATCCAGGGAATCTACAAATATCTTGCTACTCATTATCTCGATAATGGTAAAGGGAAGCCTTTTCATAACGGAGAGTTTAGCAACTTACAGCGGGCTCATTAGCCACCGAGCAGAGGTGGTTTCGGCCAAGCAAAACCGAGAGTCCTCTTAAGAACCTACACTACCTCATAAGCTGAGTTTAATGAAGCGGGAAACGGTAAGACGACGACGTTATGTAAAGCCCCAAATATGAAACGTTGAAAGCGGATGCAAGCGACAATCTCTACAACGAAGCTCAGAACACGCTGTCAACTAGAAGCTCTGAACCAAAGAGCAAATATTATGACATGTTACACGTCTTTACTGGAAACCGTACGCGTTGAAATGCACCCATAAGATGTTGCACGGATATGAAATGGCAAAGAAGAAGAAGAAGAAGAAGAAGAAGAAGAAGAAGAAGAAGAAGAAGAAGAAGAAGAAGAAGAAGAAGAAGAAGAAAAGAGCTTGTTTATTTTGCGCGGCAGCGCCCCCGGCGCGAGCGCGATGCTCCGTTAAATTTCATGAAGATCCGTCGCACGGTACGAGGATCCTTGGCCGGCGGCCAAACGTCCTTCTCAACGCGTTTGAGAATGCGCAGGACCGCGCGCGCGCACGCACGCCCAGCGCCAGGAAGCGACGCGGGCGACGCGGGCGGCGCGGGCGGCGCGGGCGGCGCGGGCGGCGCGGGCGGCGCGGGCGGCGCGGGCGGCGCGGGCGGCGCGGGCGGCGCGGGCGGCGCGAGGAGGCAAGGGCCACGCGGGAAGGGGCAGGGGAAGGTAGTGTCGGGTAATACGGAGAAAGGCAGAGTGGAGTGAAGTGAGACGTAGTGTGAAGGAGAGGACACGGACGGGAGGTGGCGGAGGGTAGATCAGTCAGGTGAAGGAACGAGCAGAGCGGAGAAGATTAGAGAAGAGAGGAGAAACGTCGAGCCACAGACTAAAGAGGTATTTTATCTTTCCTCTATGGTCGAGCAGTGCGGAGAGAGGTCGAGCAGTGCGGAGAGAGGTCGAGCAGTGCGGAGAGAGGTCGAGCAGGGCGGTGAGAGGTCGAGCAGTGCGGAGAGAGGTCGAGCAGTGCGGAGAGGGGTCGAGCAGTGCGGAGAGGGGTCGAGCAGTGCGGAGAGGGGTCGAGCAGTGCGGAGAGGGGTCGAGCAGTGCGGAGAGGGGTCGAGCAGTGCGGAGAGGGGTCGAGCAGTGCGGAGAGGGGTCGAGCAGTGCGGTGAAGGGTCGAGCAGTGTGATGTGGTGGAGTGAGAAGCGACGATGGCCCTGCGCCCGGCGGCGCGGCGCGGCGTCGGCGTCTTCGTCGCAGTGTCGCCGCCTCGTGTCGCGAGGCGCAGTGCGCTCCCCCACGCAAACGAGTTCCACGAACTGTGTCAACCTACCACCTCGCCGCCTAGGTTTCACGCCTTGCGCGCTGCGAAATATCGGCCGTAAATTAAACGCTGAATGCCGTGCGTAGAAGGCAGCAGCAACGCGTCAGATCGGTGTGTCCGAAGTTGTCGTGACTCCGAAGGAAGCTACAAGACTATAAAGGCAGATCCTAACAACTTGTCCTAAACATTTTAAAAAAATCTCAAAACTATGGTTTGATGGGGAAATAGTTTCACACTAAAACCACGCACAATTAAATTTTGTCCTGCTGGAAAAAGGAAGTAATGCAACAGTGTTTTGAAACTCCGGCATATTGAGTATCATTTGGTTGCAATCTACTCAAAGAAATTTATAACAAGGATTTCAAGTAATATTTCAGAATAAATCATTTTTTTTAGTTGGGGCACACGAGGATGCGAAGCGAAAGACATTTGGGTTAGGTCTTGGCGACAATGTTACGTCAATGACGGAAAGGGGGAGGTAATGAGGCGGTAGTCCGGCACCATATGATCACGCCGCCATCAACCCTGGCGTACAGCCAAGGAGACGACGGTGGCAAAGTGAGAGGGCGGCCATGAGAGCCAAGGGTCGCGACCTCGCAACTGCTGAAGCGGTGCTGCCGTGGATGGCAATGTGTAAGACTTCGACTTTGCCATCTCGGAGAAACATCGCGTGGTCCAAAGCGACTAACAGTATTAGCGATGCAGGAGGCATGGGCCTATGAAAAACAAAATTCTCTTTCACAACACAGAAAATCCAGAGGAAATCGTTTCTTGAGCTAGAGCCTGCTGGTAAATATTAGTTTGAGCCCGTAGTTTTTCTAAATAATATTCGCGATGTGATAGCAATTTGAACTTTTAAACCCCAGGAAGAAAAGAAAAAAAGAGAAGGTGGGTACAAAACGATGTCGACTCCGGCCCGAGGCACTTCTATGAAGCGTCAAGCCAAGTGTGTTCCTAACCCGAAGCCCCGGAGCCGTGTGCGTAGCGTAACCCCTTGCGTCGAACATATGCAACAGGCACGTACCCTCCAGTCGGAATCGAGTGCGTAACAGCGGGCGGGGCGGGGGGGGGGGGGCGATCGCCATGCGCGCGCGTTGACGCAACGAACGGTCCGATCGCCAAGCGGCGCGGAACGGTTACGCGGCGCATGCTGAAGGAGCGCGCGCGGCATTCCTAAGGAGCCTGCTCGGCCGGCGAGCGACCGAGCGAGCGAGCGATCGCTCCGGGCTTCGATTCCCGGAGCGGGCGGGCAGGCGGGCGACCGGTTCCATTTGGCTGCGGGGCGGGCCTGACCGGTGCGCGGCGGTCGCTCCGCGCCGGGCCGGGGCAACGCCGTGCACGGGGCGTCGGACGAAGGCCTGGCGACCGCCGCCTCAGTAGGTCACTGTGCCCGGAGCGCCCACGACGCCCGCCGCCACGGCCGCTCCACCCCGCCCCGCTGCGCCGGGAAGGGCTTCCTGGGCGGCGGTGCTCAACCTTTTCCCCCGCGAGATACGATCGACGCGACGAGCGGATTCTTTCGGAACCGAACGTTGCATTCTAACATCGAGGCTGATTTATCACTTCGGTACATTTATTTTACGATGTTATGCAAGATTAGTATTGTATGGTTATATAAAAGGTCAGCGCCTGGACTCTCTCACTGGATCCATTTCTATTAGGATTCATTAGTCATTTATATGGCGAATTCACATGTGGGCTTGAAACAACATCAATTTAAACACCATAAAGCATCATAATTCGTCCAGGCAGTACAACGCATCATAATTCTATAATTCAAATTAATAAATAAGAAATAAAATAATGATCAGTGCAATGCTTTCTTTAATTACAACAAACGAAACACCTTTCGCCTCACAACAAAGTCTTTTTAATGCTTCCGTATTATCAAATAAATTACTTTAAGCATAACTGTTGAAAATTGACCTGAAACGTTATAACATGCAGTTACCACATGATCTGCATAAAAGTGTGAAAATGTTTCAAGGTCCACGTGCCAAGTTAATTCGAAACGCTATAGTACATTTTTGTCTCGAATAGTATTGTAAGACTGTCTTTGACACACACTTTATTTTCTTACAAAGACAGTGATAGTTACGTTAATAAAGGACACAAAAGGAAATTCAATTACATTTTAAATCGGCCGAACTTCTTCTCTTTAAGTAACAATACAAAATGAGGGGGCAAGAATGTTCCTACAGTGAAACGCTCGTACACTCCGATCTTGTTTTTAAGAGACAAAATGCGTTGTGTAACCAAGAGAACAAAATAAAACGTGACAAGAAGCCAACAGCGCCAACATCAACATTGGCGCCCAGTCTACCTTTTCCTTCCTTAAGTGTGAGCAAAACACAAGAAACGCATGACAGGGACCAAGAAGAAGAGACGATCTAAAGGTAGTAATATAGTCTGGTTTGAACAGCAAAATCTATTCACGCATGTGATGGAAGCAAAAGAATGAAGAGCAAAATGGAAACAGAATACAAAATAAAGAGGACACAGTTCAAGAGGAAAAGTATTTAAGACACCTTGCGTTAAATGAAATGGGATAATACACGTTTCGAGAAAAAATAACACAATTGCTCTGCATTGTGTCGATTCATGTACATCCAAAAAATCAGAAAGATATCCAAGGTAGGAAACTTCGACGACGTAATGCCTAAATGGCTGTCCACCAGCGCCCCTCGCGAGCCCGCAGGGTAACACAGGAGGGAGTGGCGAAGATGGAATATGAGTAGAAACCGTGGTACGTGTTGGCGCCTGCATTATACTGCGATTTATTCAACTCTGCCCCTCGCAGGTATCTGCTGTTTGACGATTTAATCCAATCGGGAGCTCATATGTCACTACAGTGACGTCACTTTGGTGACGTTCAAGCTCCCGATTAGATGAAACAGTCAACAGCTGATACCTGCCCGGGGCAGGGCTGAATAAATCGCAGTATAACCGGGTGGGCGAGGGGGCCAACGGTCGTGATGGACGCCCATGGGCAACGAGCGACATGGGCGGGGCGACCGTGGCCGCGCTGGCGGTCGCCTCCGAGCGGCCAAGGGGGACCGCGGAGGGCCTCCAAACGAGTCGCTCAGGAGCACCGGCGACGGCCAGCGTCAAGGCGATACAACACCTGCTCCAAGGGAGGCGTACAAGGGAGCGCGTACACGCAAGGCGACTTACCAAACATGCGATCTGTTACGACAATTTTTTACTCCACTGGTCAAGAGAAACCACTCGCTTTCGTAAGAATAATAGTTGGAGAAGAATCTCAAATAAGGAAATAGACATGCACTGCGAGAAAGGTAATACCTTGTAGGGAAACGTTAACAGTGAGTTACACTCCTTGGAAGTTCGAAAAAGATTCGATTTCACAATATCGTCTGAAAGAAACGGTTCCCCTTACCTCTAACACACAACAAATATTATCGCTCACACTTATCCTCTGAGCAGATAGTTACACGTCTCATTCAATTTCCCAATTATGACGTCTGGCAATTTGTTCGTGCTTCGATTTCAAAATTGAGAATACGAGTACCTTACAAACACCTTTGGGCGTAAGAGATTTACTTATTGTCGCGGATTTGGTTCCGGGAAGTAAGTCGTGCAAAAAGATAGCCGATCTCGTGTCAGAGGTGGAGGACTAATGGGCTGGGATGGGCGACCCGAGGGGGCAGGGCCGAAGACGACGACGCCCGCCGTGAGAAAGAGCGGTGAAAGCAAGGCCAAGACCGGAAAATCTCCACAGGGAAAGAGGAGAGCCATAACGTAAATTCCCGCAGTGTGCGAGCGCAGATGATGCAAGAGGGCAAAGCGAGCATGTATTCTCTGACCGTGAACGTAAATCAATTCGAGGAATAGCGGACTCCATAGACAAAGGCTGCCAAGCAAAACAATACACGAAGACACCAAGATTTTAACCGGCTCTAACTGATTAAACGGTTACAATAGAAGTACCTTCCAATGGAAACGGACGAATCCAATTTATTTACGAGTCGAAACATTAACTGAAGCTGTACACGAAATACTAATTTCATTTTACAATTTGGAATAATATTAAAAAAAATCCAGCAGCGATCACATCTTGTAGAAAATTTGACAGTAAGAAAGAACTTAGTTTATAATATGTCTGAAATTTTATATTAAATAAACTGAATAACCATGCAGTACGTACCTAAAATACAGATTTAGTAAAACATTAAAAACATTAGATACTGCCCTAAGACAAAAATTTTAATTTGGTAACTCTTAGCCTCAAAATAAACATTAAAATAAAGGGGAAATCCCACACAAAAAATAGGCAAAAAAAAAAAAAGAGGCGCGACTCCGACGGACAAAGGCGCAAGCTCAAGCAATGGGCGGCGGCGCACCCACACTAACAACCGGCCGCCCCCACCCGTCACGCGCCAGCCGCGGCTGCGGAGTGGGTTGGGCAGCGCCTCGCCACAAATCACCGCGCGCGCGCGCGGCTCAATGACGCTCGGGCGACGATCGAGCGCCGCGGCGCGCCGCGCTGGTCGGCCGGCCGGGAGGTTCCGGGAGCCGCTACGGCGATGACGCCTCTGTCAAGATGGGACGACGACGCGTCGGGGCGGAGGGCGGCCTCGCCTCGATGGTGAAGGCCTCTCCGCCGGCGGCGGCGGCGCCTCGGACAACAGTTAGCCGCCGGCGCAGCGCGCGCGTCCCGTTAGCGGCTGCGGCGGCAAACGTCGCCCGCGCGAGCGCTCGCTTTGCCGCCCTCCGCCGCGCCGCCGCCACCGGGCTGGCTCGCACGCGCGCCCCCTGCCCCGTGGAGGCCTACAGCGTTCTTCCGCACGCGAACGCGCATCCCCGCTGGAGGAATAGTAGAGGTCGCCCCCTTCCCCGTTATCCGCGCCGTCTCTTGCGTTCTAGCCCTTTTCGTTATTCACAGGGCCCTTCGCCATACGCTAGTTCGCTCTTTAATTAAGTGCTCGCTCGTTCGCTAGCTTTTGCATTCCCTCACTCCCGTTCTCTCACGCAGCTCGCTTGTCTTGGTCCTTGGCGATGATGGTGCAGAGACGGGACGTCGGAGGCGGGAACGGCAACAACGCGGCGTTTGTGGTGCTGGCGGCGGAGGCGGAGGTGTTGGCCGTCACCCCGGGTGGGGCGGGGGCAGGCACGCGCGACCCGCTACCGCCGCCCCCCCCCCACTGCCCTCGCGCGTCCACAGAAGGCCGCGACGAACAGGGCTCGAGCGAGCGCCGGATGCGTCCGTTACGAGGACGCCGACGTCGTCGACAACACCACCGTTCCTAGCTCACGGACTTTATGGGAGGTCGAGATGTGACAGCGCTTTCCGGATCAAGGTGTTCTGATTCACTGGTCTCTTGGGCCTCTCTTGAACAAAGGGGCTCAAAACTAAGGTCTCGTGACCACGCACATGCTTTCAGAAGCAAATGAACTCAACTGTTATGAGCCCGAAATTAATGAGAGACATGTAAATGGCCCTGTCATTCGTGATATTTGAAATATGACGCTTCGCACAGATGTTTTATCCGGCAAACAAAACGAAAGTCATTTTCACCAAATTTATTTTCAACAAGAAGTAACCTTTAAGTAACAGTATAATTGCTGAATCTTAGATGTATTTATCCAAAAATAGTACGTCTACAAACATTTCGTAGCAATTAATGTCGGGTCGAAAAGAACATCACGGCTCTATAATGAATAATGATACTATTATTATAGTAATAATAATGGAAACGAAATTTGAAACAAATTTCGAAAATACACCTATCATTCCTACCTCATCACAATACCATTTCGCTATTTTAAGAATTCCTCTAAAAAAATTCCAACGACAATTCTGATTTTGAATTGAATGTATTGAATATAATGCATGGAGGATATATTAAAAAATGCTAAAAATGATAATTTTAATTTATTTTATAAAAGTGAAGTTATTTGAAATAGAATGTGATGCAAAAAAGTATTGCCACTGGAGTCATTGCTTCAACATTTGGCAAAAATCCTTTTGAGAGACCAATATAATCAAACATGGCGTAGTTACATTAAATTATATTACCCCTAAAAGTTTCTAAAAGCAAATATTACAAATATGCTTTTGGGCATGCGAGGTCTTACCATGTAAGCTTGCTCATTATTAAAATCAAAATAAGAAACAAGTGAACCAAGATCACAGAACTGTAACTGGCGACGCGTTGTTCTGAGACAGACGTATAGCAAAGTATAATAGAATTAACAAAGAATATTACCACAAATAACATCACTAGGCATTAATGTATTAAGGGTACATGAGAGATGAAATAAAAGGAAAAAGTCATTAAACAAGAGCGTGTAAATAGTTACACGCGTCGCCGTTTATTTTAAACGAAACTGTCTAATGTGATCTGTTCATATTTCTGCCAAGTTTTCTTCAAATATTGTACATTCATATTGATCAGTTGATACTAGTTTGTTTTTGTTTTTTTGTTTGTTTGTTTTTTTGTATAACAATAAAGGTATAAGTGCAAATGTTTGTTCTGTTTCTGCATAAAATGGTTTTTGACTTAGCTGTAAATGATGTGTGATTCAGATTCTTCTGATGACGTATTTATAGGCTGCACGTGCGGAAGTGAACCATTGTGAATAATGAACGTTTTCCAAGCCGGCATCCATTGTTATCTCGAGCACGGCAAGAGATAATGTAGCGGGGATGCACGAGAATAAATAGAAGTATAGGAAAACGAACGGGCATAAATAGTGTTATTTTTCCTACCTTAAAAACGATTGTGAAAAATATCCGGGCAATGCGATGCACTTCAGTTTGATACAAACTATTAAAATCTATATTCAATAAATCTGTTCGAAATCGTTAATTATACTTTATTTTTCACCCAAACATATGAAGGAAGAGTAATTATTGGCGCTAATGTAAACCTCTTTATGCAAATACCGGGCGTCTTGTATGCTAGCTAATATATGATTATGATAAATACATGTCCTACCAACAACAGGCTTGAACTTGTTAATAATAATAAAATTAATAATAAATAATAACAATAATAATAATCTTTTTTAGTGGCGTTAAAACGTATGCCAGTCTCAAGAAACAAATGTCGCAAACATGCATCAAAAGGTGTATCTTTTTCTACAAACATTTTGAATTTTCGCAGAAACCCAATAACAATATTCTCGTTTCTGGACAGTTTAATAGACACAGAACGTACTCGAACAAAAGTGTCGATTCATTTAATTTATCAACCAGACTTCAATTCGAAGAAGAAACACGGTACAACTCGAATATTAAAAACGTTGTATTGTGTATTACGTAACTGTGCATTGGTGATTCAAGAGATAATTCTCAGTTACAAAATTGCCTTGCAACGATGATACATCACTTCCGAAAAATAAATTCCACAACGGAAAATATTTTCAAGATATTCGTTCAACACGAATTTTCAACATCAATAATGTTTGCCCAATAAAATGGTTTTATAAGAGTGCGCGGACTCGACGCTGCACAACAAAACAGCCGAGTGCACCACTCGACACCGGACAGCCCCAGAGCGGCAGGCAACCCGCACGACAAGCGACGTCGCAGCCAGCGGCAGCGGCTGCAGGATGGCGGTGGGCGAAGGGGGGACGGGGCGGGGAGGAGTTCCGGTGGGTTTCACCGGAGCGTCGGAAGCGGGCGGCCGCATGCCCCAGTTCTTCGCTCCCCGCTCCCCCCCACCCCCACCCTCGCGCCTTTCCAGCTCCGCGGAGCGAAGCGCCTCTTTCACCTCGCCGCGTCCCACGGCGGTTCCAGCCAGCCTCGAAAGGTGCAGGCGCCGCCGCCGCTTCTGCATCCGCAGCTTCCGAAAAGAAAGTCGCCTAAGGAGCTCGCCCACTCATGATTCACCTGATATTCCTTGAATGAGCGAGAGTACTGGGACTGGATGGTTTCGGTATGAAGCAGCAACATTTTAAATTATTATAAATCAACATGGATGACAGTCAACAGACGACGCAGAGTGCAGGCAGAACAGGGAGCACAATTGGAATACAAAGCATACACGAGCAAAAAAAACTGGCAATCCAGATGTTGAATTCAAATAAATAAATTAAAAAAAAAAACATCAACGCTAGGTTATTTGAATTTCACAATCATGTCTGCAATTCTTAACATATTGCACAACCTAAATATAGGTTTGTTCCTTCATCACACTTCTCTTCCAAAATAACCCAATCACAAGAGTTCCGTCTTCGTGAATAGCGCCTTAACGAGACAAATCACAGATGCGAGTAACGTCCACCGACACAGGAAAAGGCCAAGGATAAGAGGGCGCCCGCGGACCTCTCTCTACAGAACGAGCACATCCAGCTTTCCTCCGGCAGCTGCAGGGCCTCGAAGCGCGGACGCGAAACAAGGCAGGGAAACTGCTGCAGAAGATGTACGTAGAAGAAACACGGCGACACAGGAGGGACAGATGACGGCAGTTGAGGACGAAAACGAGAACTGTTGCGCCTCGCCCTTCAATGAAGATTAAAGGATTGATTAATCGAGTGCACACGGAGCTAGGTCGGATAAACGATATCCCGAGCGGCAAAGAGGATGCCAGGAGGCGGAATAGGAGAAGACCGGCAGGAGAAGCCAAAGGAAGCGGGTGGGCGGAGGCGAGCCTTGGAAGCCCGCGCGCGGAGAAATCCGATCGGGGACGCGGTTGGTTCGCTCCCTTGCGCACGGCGCTGCTCTTTTGTCTCCGCCGCGCCGCGACAGGCGCCGCCGCGCAGCGCGGCGTCGCCCCCGGCCCCCGCTCCTCCCCCTCGGCGTGGGTTGGTTTCCTCTTTCGTCGCGCGCGCCCTCCCTCGGCAACCGCCACTGCGAACTCGGGACGCGCTAGAAGGCCACGCGACGGGCAAGGATGGACGTGCGTACTCGCGTGTATGAGGGATGGAGGGAAAAGCAGCGGTTCCAAGCAGTTTGCGTGCGAAGCATAGGTCACGGGTGATATGTTCGAGCAAACAATTCCGGAAATACCAGTTTGTTCCCGAGTAAACGAAGAGTGTCATTTGATTTATCAAGGAGAAATTCGCAGATTGTATGTTTTAAGAAACCTCGTCCATAATAATATACTCATTTCACCAAATTTGGCAATTGATGTCGAAAGCCCCAAGGTTATGTTTTTCAATGCCGACTTCTTTTTGAGAAGACAAAAATGTATGGGCGTCTTGTTTGTCGTATTTTACGTCCTGTGACAAAATCCAATGTTACAAGTAAATATCAATTTCCTTACATACTGTGATAGTTCTTATTTTTCACTAATAAATTAAATGGGAAGAAAAATAGAAATATCCTTTTTTTTTTCAGGGACAAATGATTCTACGGCATACACCGTAGACATGAATGTGGTATTTTACTGAACTATTAACTAACGCTTTCAATTTCAAAATTGAAAAGAGCATTTATTCATAATACTGATAATAACAACAAACACTTTACATAAAAAATTGCAACTGAAAGAATACAACACCAAAGTCATTTCGTTTCTTACATCCAACTCTCAGTTCACATCAACTTTTTCACGTATTTCAGTCCACCCACTGAGAACTCCAATTACGAGTACAACCTACAACTATTTCAGAAGGTCTATTACTCGACTGTATTTCAGAAATCCACTTCTCATCTGTATTCTAGAACGTCCATTCCATCTGCATATCATTATGTCCACATTCCGTCTGTGCTTCCATATATCCAACTCTTGTCAGTACTTTGGCACGTCTGTATTTCGACACATCCAACTCTCGTCTGGTTGTTGATTTACTTCTTTAAAATCTTGACTGTCTCCGTTGCATCCAAAGCATTGCCAATCTGTGCTCTCATCCCAAGTAAGCTGTGCGTACATGTTTTTTTAAATGTTAAATTATTAAAGTTCGACTCCTTACAATACTTATAGATCAATTGCATAACTTTCTTTATATTGATAGAAATGGGAGAAAAACAGGAGGCAGGTTTATTTAATATTTATTCTTGAAAAAGGGAAACACATCGTTTTGGAAACCCTCTAAATGACGTTTACTCCACATATATTTTCACACGTTTCTTCAGTTTCAACTTTGCAATGCCCTTAGAACCAACCAGACAGTTATATTAGATGAAACATTATGATCAAACGGATGTACAGAAACTTCTATCACTAAACCGTTAGTTTCATTCAATTCTGCTACCTGCCCATAATTCTCACAACTAAAGTCGACATATGCTTAATGGACCTACAGTGAAGCTTACAAGTTTGCCCAACAGCCGCAAAGAGCGGCACCCACATTTCACGGACACACGCAACTTTTAACGCTATCCGAAGCGTGACATCAAGAATCAAAAAGAAAGAAGACGGTCGATCCGAGAAAGTGCGGAGAGCCGCAAGCCAAAGAGCGCGCTCCCCGCGAAGGGGTAGGGGGGTTCGGTGCCCTCCTGCGACGTGGCATTTAAGTGTCGCCACCCGGTCGTCGTTGTCGGCGGGGGGGGGGGGGTCGGGCAGCAGCGGGCGCTCCCCGGGGGCGCGAGAAGGCAGCGGGGCGCGCGCCGAGCCGCGGCGTCGCGTGCACTATGGGGCGGCGCGGCGCTGCATCAGCGGGAGGAGGAGGAGGAGATCCAGGCGGCAGACGCTTGCTCGCGCGCGCGGAGGGGAGAAGTGAGAGAGGGGGGGATCTAACGGGACCGCGCGCAGCACTGGGCCGCGGCCCACTTCCCTCAGCGTGGCGGGGGGAACGGGCGACGGGGCGCGGGCTGTCCTCGATCCCCTCGTCCCCCGGCCCCCGCGCAGGCCGACGCGTCTCCGCCCGCCCGCCCGTTGAGGATCCGCCGGAGACTCCACGACAATGCTCTTGTCCTACCACTACCGCTGCTCTTCCACAACTACTAGGGTCACCGCCGACACATCTCCGCTACAACCTCGTACAATCGTATTGGCCTACCGTTGTATTTGACCTACTGGCGACTGCCGTCACCTTACTCTCATTATATTAGGCGATTTGCCACCTACACACATTGTTATTTCGGCGTACTGATTACGTGCGACATTCCACCACTGATACCCAGGGCCCCAATTAAAACGTGTCATGTACCGACCGCAATCTGATCATCCGACTGCACACTTCAACAAATTACAGGACTCGGCTTCGACATCCGAGCACACGACGCACGGACAACTTCGACGTAAACACAACGTGAAATTCTTGGTTGAGAAAACGGTCTCCCGCTTTTCCGCAATGTTTCCTTGCAACATCATAAAACCCTCTAATCATTGAGTACGAGGAAGGCCACCTTCTTATCGGTTTTGTAACTCTCTCTAGCCTGAGTGTCAGCCTAATGAATACTACAGTTGGCAACGGGACCCAACCTATCATCAGAGCTCGTCTCCGTTCTTAACTATTATAATGTAAACGTAATGATCTCTTAACGTTTCCTCCCCTTCTTATTTATGCGCGACGTCCTTTCGCCGCCCCGGCCGCGGCGTGGCGTCACCCTTGTCAGCGGCTGCGTGCATGCCGCATCGTATCATCGCTCCGCGCCGCGGTGCGGCGTCACCGCCGCCGCCGCCGCTGCCGCGCCTCCCGGCACCGTTCGCTGGGCTCGCGCGCGCTCGCTCGCGCTTTGTCCGCGGAGCGGTACGGCGGAGGCAGCGGCAGTCGGCGGTGCGGCGCCGTGTGGCGCAGCAGGTGAAAGGGCGCAGGAATCTCAAGGCGGTCGGGTGGCAGCCTTGTGCCGCTCGGTGCGCCGCCCCCTCCCCCGGCCCGGCCCGGCCCGGCCCGCCCCGCACCGCTCCGCTCCGCTCTTGCGGTGGCGGAGGCAGCGGCGAGTGGGCGGGTGTGGGCGCGAGCGCGGGCGCGCACGCAGTGGCGGCGGGGAGCTGGCCGCACGCCAGAGCGCCGCACCTCTCGCCCGAAGGGTTGCCGAAGGTCTCGCGAAGGACCGCTCTGCCAGCAGAGCCATCGCTGCCGTTAATTACTGCTTTCAGTCATGCCATACTATTTCAAGTAGAGTTTTACCCTAGCGTGCACGTCGGGATGTCTTCCAGCAAGTCCCCGGGCACCAAGCTTTACTCGTGTCCTTCCGGATAATCTGTCGTGAGTTTTGTACTCCTGGAAAGCTTTCTTTCCGAACGCGCGGTGTATCACATGCGCCTTATAAGTCCACACAGGTCTGAGGCCTTTTCGGGAAAGAAAATTTAACATTACTGTAAGGAGGTAAATTTAAATAAGGCATGGCATAAATCATTGAATGAACAAAATGAAATTTTGAACATAAGAATACTTAAAGCGGGTAACAAACCCATCGAAAGAAAATAATCCGACAGAGGAATCGAAATATTTCTCGTACATGGCATAAACTGAAATATAAAGTGACCATTTATGTAGATTTGAAGCGTTTCTTACGGAAACTATTTTTTAATCGTGAAAGACATAATCGTTCTTGTTCTCCGACTCGAAACAAATGCTTTAAATACATTTTATTACTACCTTTGCTATAATATGTAGTTTATAGTAACTCACATCTCGTAGGAATAGTTTACGGAAATACCACCGATCAAAGAAGCTTCCCAAATTCAATTCACACCAACATTCCGAAAATGACTCTGACAACTGTACCTTCGGACGAACATCTCTAGTTGGCTCTCCTAATAAATCAAATCACAGAAGGAGATGCGGATCTCGAGAGAGCTGCAGCGGCAAGCGAGATCTGCTCCCGCGAGGGCGGCGGCGGCGGCGGCACTCGCTATTTGTCGCACGTGCATCTAACGGTCCACCTGCTCGCAGACGCTGACGCAGCCGCCGCCGCTGCATCGCTTGCGTCGAGGAGGAGTCTGCGAGTCGAGTCGCGTTACGTAAAGGCCAAACGGAGCCCATACGCTCCTCCGCCGGCGCACCGCCGTGGCGACCTAACGCTCACAATGAAGCAATCCGCAGGTCACTGACTCCGCCTTCGCTCGCTCGAGGAATACACACGCGCGTTGCCGAGTCCCATCGGAATCAAAACACTTGCATTCTGATCGCACCGGGCGGCGAGGGAAAACCGTTCGCCCGCCGAGACCTCCGACCTTTTCCCTAGTCACTCGTGTGCGACGCGAACCACGCGTGGCGCTGATCGTTTCACGGCGTGCGATCAAATCTATCGGCCGCGCATCGAGCGCACGGGGTACGGGAGCGGGCCGACAAAGAGCTCAGCAGCGCGTGGCGGAGTATGTGAAATACAAGTCTTTATGTTGCTGTGCCCTACGAACGCACCAGACGCGCTCCGATGCCCTCACATCCATAGAAAGTAGAGCATCGTTGTTCTGAGAACCCGAATCCTTTTTCAAGAGCCCAAACATTCTGTGAATTAACTCTGTGCCTGAATTAAAAATGAAAACTTAGCGATATACTTACGTAATTATATATTTCAATTGAATCCGCACACAGTACTCGGATAGCATGCGTTGAGTCCCGTCATTCATGGTTAGCGGTCTTACCGTTCATAGTACGGCACAAATGAGGGTGTCATTCGACGCGACTCTACTATTGGTGAGGAACTGACCAATCTCTTCGCGATCCTCCAAGAACAATCTAAAATATTGTGAAAAATAATGTTTTGGGGAGGGGTGTTAAGCAAATAAAGCGGAAAGTCTTAAGCTGACTAAGATTAACCATTCTTTTTAAATTAAAGACATTCAGTTTTAAATACAAAAGTAAATTATTCTGATCTTTTCAAATCTTCATAATAAACAGGCAGTAAGCAACGTTTCGACAAATTGACACGACAATATAAGCAATTGACATATCATTTTTTCTTTAAGAATTACAAAGATGATAAATATTAAAATAGTCAAGTAACTATGTTCTATAGTATTTATAGAACATAGGTCTGAAGATGGCTATAAAACATTAAGCCGAAACGTTGCCTACCACCTATTTATAATGAAGATTTAAAAAGGAAAGAATAAATTACTTTTGTATTTAAAGTCGAATGTCTAATTTAAACGGAAATTTAAACTGTTAGTGTTATCAATAGAAAATAGAAATTCGTATAAAGAAGGAAAGTTTTAAGGCTCCTAGAGAAGTGGCCTATTGTTCATTCAATTGCTCTCGAAAAGACGATAAGATTGGCGGTATTTTTAGCCAAATTTTCTATAATATTCAGGAAGAATGTCACAAAATCACGGTTTTTAGAGGCTTCAAGGCACTCACAGAGGTGAAACGATGTGGTCTACTTTATTACCTTTCTGGCATAATGTGAATCTTCCGAGTATGATTTATAATAATGACGATAGGAAAACCTAATTCCGTTCTTCTATCCTTACTTTTCCATTAACACTCCGAGATCAACATAGGTGAGGCTGGAAACAGTATTGAGTTTAAAATTTCTTTTTATTATCTATTTGCACAACAATTTTCAAGATGAAAGTACCCGCCGAAGGCGATTCTGCAATAATAACTAATATTATGCCTTGAATACGATACGTACTTCGATAAAAAAGGTAATTACAACACCGAAAAAAACTCAATTGCGAAAGAAATAGAAGAAACGATTTAACAAGTTTTTTCCAATTCCCCAAAATTTGTTTTCAGTTAACAAATCATGGGAAAACATTTCAAGGTATACAGAACAGCACATTCAATACGATGCGATGCCTATTTCAACACTCAATTCACCACACATTTTACTCCCACGTCCAATACCATTTCGACAGGAGCGGCGCGTCAAACCGTCCCGCAGCAGCTAGGCAGAATCGTGGACGAAACAGGAAGCAATAACATCGAGGACATGCGGGAATCGGCACGATCATAACCCAGGCGATTGCCCGGGCGGGCGGCAGTGCCATGAGAAACTCCGGTGGCGGTCAGGCGCGGCGGCGGCGGTGGGGTCGTGACGAGTGCGGCGGAAGAGCAGCGCCGCGCCGCGAGGAGCATCGAACGGGGTCGCGCGCGGCGTGATGCATCGGCAGCCTGTTCTCCGCTCCGACGAACATCTAACGAGATTCGCTCGCGATGTAACAGGATTTCATCACGGCGCGATTTACGAAATTTTGTGTATGCAACTTGGTTTTTCAGAGACGAGGCAAAGCAAAGCAACGAACGGTTCCTGCAAAGCAATAATATACATTTTTTTAAGGATACGTTACAGATTTTTATTGCCTTCGAAACGGAGCTCGATATTACACTGCGTAACTTACCTGGATCGAGAGGATCGTGGGTACGAGGGAAATACGAAAACAGTTGAATGATGCATGTTCTCATATTATGAAGGGAATTAATGGAGGGAAATATGAAAAGACAAATCGAAGCAACTTAACATTAGTTAATTAGTAAATAAGAAAACCTGACTAAATAAAATTACGAAAAAATAAAATTATGTATGTAGCATGGGCGATAACTGGTTCTAATGATCTAAAACTACTATAAATTATCAGCACCTATTAAAAACGGCTTTGAGAAAAAATGTATTTTGTTGCCACCTAGAGAAGGACATTATATAAAAAACCTTATCGAATAAATGGAATACACTGATTACTGAAGATAACTTCCGTCAATTTCAGGAACATCAACAAAAAATGAAATCGTTCGCCGTCAAGAATGATACCTTAATGGCAGAACAATGTTTACTTCAGCATGTGTACGTCGCTAATGTGAATAACTAGTTTGTGTAGGGGGGCTGGAGCGACCACTGATCTGTCACACTTCGCTGAGATAAGGAACCAGTTACCCACTTCGGACAAGGACACAACGGTGAAATACGAGAAATTCAGCGTGCACGTGCGTATATTTAAAAGTTTTATTCATAACAACCGAAGAAACCCTGCAAATGAAATAGTGAAAAGTTCGAAATTTCCCTTGTGCAAAATTAAATATGAAAAAGAAAACAATAATTTACAAGCTATCTTTTATTACCACTCGATCATGAAAACTCTTGGATAATACACTTTCTCAATACATTTCAGTTTATAATGTCATTAATAGGGAGCGGATTTCTATGATTTTGCATATTTTTGTCCGTTGCTTCAGGGTATAGCCAAGTGAAATTTCTTGACAATTGGTTAGAATTAGATGCTGTGTATATTAATATGCTAGTGCATATTTGGTTGCTTTTTCCTGTTGGTGCATATTCGCGTGATTGTGGGAGCATATTTTGCATTTTTCGTTAAAACAGAGAAAACTTTTCATGTTTCCATATAACCTATTTATTTCTGAGTGTTCATTGATTAGAAAAGCTCGTCACAATTTGCTTTTTTTCTTTTCTTATATGATAAAATATTTCTGCAAATGTATGATATTCTTAATATATTTTTCAAACCAGGCAGAAAAAGTGAAAGAAACCCTACAATGTACTTCACTAAGGTGCAAATTTACTTCAATTATTTCTCCCGAGAAGTAAGCTAGGTTATATTATGTGTGTATTATGTGTTTTTTTCCATTCCAAACATGCTTCTCCTGAATTTTATCAAGAAAGGTTTATAAAGGAAATTAAATATTGTTAATTTTAATTGCATATTAAAGTGCATATTTCAGAATTATTACGTCATAAATGCATATTTCAAATATTTTAGGGCATAAAAATCCGCTCATTAGCCATTAACAATATTTTTGCTCCTGCGCCATTATGTTGGGTGCAGCCATATGTGAAAAACTAAGGACACGCTCACTTCAAAGTCCTTGCGTACGCCCTCGACCGAAAGAGGTCGTCGATCTCTAGTCCACGCGCTACACAATGGCGGCTCCCCTTGCGATCCGAGTGCGGCGGCATCAGCGACGATGCCTGGGGCGGCTGGGCGCCCGCAGGGGGGCTGGGCGGGGCGGGGCGCCGACAGCTTTCCCCGACTCGGTCGCGGCGGTGCGCGCGGCCGCCCCGCCGCTTTCACTGCGTCGGCCTGCAGGCGGCAGGCAGGCAAGCAAGCAAGCCAGCAAGCAGGCCTCCCGACCACCACTGCCCGCCGGCCGGGAGGCGGTTGCCGGGGTCGGTTTCCGCCGCCGCCGCCGCCGCCACACGGCGCCGCGCTGAGCGCGCGCTTTTTTTTACGCGGTCGAGAGAAAGCGGCCTGCGGCGCCACGGCGTGGACACGCCGACCGACCGTCGCCGCCGGCGCGGGAATCGAGCGGCGCCCCGCCGCCCCAGGCACCTGCTGTCGAGCGCAGGGCCGCGCCCCTCTCTCCGCCTTCGCGCGGTCGCGGCGTCCGCGCGGAAGTGGCCACGGCAGACGGCTCCGCGAGAAGATGCGCAAGAGCCGGGGGGGGGGGGATCCAATACAGAGGGTTGGTTCCGTGTGACAAGTTAGTCTGTGTGAATCTCTAAAGAAATGTGTATGTTCATCAACATATGTGAAATTGATTAAGTATTTACTTCTCTTTTCACTGTTCATATTGTTAAGATATTCCTGAAGCAATCATCCCAAGATCACCGCTAAGTTCAATAACAAATTCTCTTCGCACATCTGGTTAATTAATTCATTGCTTGTAAAAGTAAATTGTGGAAAGGTGGCCTTGCGTGATAAATCAGAATAATCTCGGTAGATTACATTTCCTGCAGAGAATATGACGTACGTCGAAATAGCACCTGTCACCTTGTCGGATTGATGATCTTTTCTTTTTTAAAGGATAGAAAACGAAAGTTCACTGGCTGGAAAATTAAGGAAGCAAAGTATCTATTTACAATTTATAGCGGTGATTTACCACCACAATGTCTTCTAAGAGTATCTTAACTTTTAGCTGCCATACTGGGAAAAAATCGTCAGTGTCCAATAATTAAAATTAAGTTTGATTTAACACCAAATAGGGCGCAACTGAAACAAAGCCATGTGATTCGAGGAAGAGATTCACTACACTTATCACTAAACAAAAAATACTTCGCCAACTGTGCTCAAGACTGAAGGCAAACATAATAAACTGTTAGTATTGTACTCATACAAATTACTTTCCCAATGAACTAGCAATGACAACACACATTCATAAGGTTTCTTATCGCTGTAAGAAATATTCTGACTCAGTACTAATAACCCGTAATAACGATATACGAAGTAAAAGACCTATTACGAATTAACGAATCATATTCCTGCCTAATTAGCACGCCACTTAAGAACAAGGCACAAAGTCCACAATGCTAATAAAGAAAATCAATAGATTACTAAAAGACATTCAATTTCAGCACAATATATGGATACTACTCTGACATTGGTCATCGCCGGAATACATATTTACTACAAGCCAAGAAATTTATTATAGATAATTTACACTATATAAAATTGAAGGGTAAATTTTTTTCATTGAACGGATATTAGAGCGTTTCTTCCCACTTCTTTGCCTCCCCCTTCTATTATATTTCCACGTCTTATTTAATTGTTGAGGACAACTCGAACATAACTTTCACGTAATCCGTGAAAGTTTCTAATTTCAAAAGAGTGAAAATAAAAGCCTTCATCCGCTTCGGATGCAGTTGTGGTGCATCCCCCTGTCCTTTCACAGCAGATCTCATAGTTTGTACGTCTTCAAAAGCATTAAACCATCACTTTCATGCTAACCAATCTCTTGCGACGTGGACAGTGAGCACGCCAGTGAAAAAGTTGTTGCTTTTTTTTCCTTTTTCTTTGACGCAGAAGAGAGAAGGATTCGGAAGTTAACTAGGCTGCAGAGGTGCCTGACGAACATCTGCCCGAGGCGAATGAGGAAAACGTGAGGTAGAAAGCTACATTTAAACATGTCGACCTCAAAACTAACCTAAGATCCTGTCATCCACCAGAGCTGAGAGACTCGCTAAGCACGTGTACTAACTCGGTCGACTCGTGCTCAGCTCTGGTCAATAAAGGAGTTAAAGTATAGGAGTCTCTCCGCTGACACAGCCTCCATCTCATACAAATACGAGTAATCAGTTTATTCTTGTAAATTCAAATTCTTCCAGAGATGGAAGCATAATAAATCCGGAGCAGAAAGCTAAAGAATCCAGTTTTTTTCTTCACAATACCGGTATCAAAATTACACGATCTGAAGATTATCTCATTTTTTTAGACTGATTTAAAACACGGAGGTTGATTGTTCAGGAATTTGATATTACCTAACTTACAAGTGAGTTGCGTTCAACGTACTGCCATTTCACATTCGCTTTCTCTGCTCCACTCGATATTCAAGAATGCAATTCAATACTCGGTTAGCCGACGTTATTAACATCACCACTATATTAGCCAACAACTAGGTCGTTTGTCTGTGCTGAACACAAAACTAATCCACAATATTACAATGTAATAGGTTCCAAGGATAAGAAAAAGATCTATAACAGAGACTAATGGCATAATTGTAAACCGTAATATAATTATGAATACGTGTCCTGTTGGGTCAGTTAATGGATATGCAAAACTTAGAACGACACACATCGAACGATTCCAAGCTCAACAAGACCCAACGTAACGAACAGTAGCGGAGAAACAGTGCCGATCGCACGGACCGGAAACCAGGCGATTCGCCACGGAGACGCCGCCTCCCCTCCCCCCCCGCCGCATAACTCGGTCGCAGGGGCGCAATTAAGGCCAACGAGCTGCTCCGCGCAGATGCGCAGCGCTCCCGGGAGATAAGGGCGAGACGGGCGCTCCCGTTTCCCACGGCGCTCCCACGCAGCCGCCCGCCGCGCCGCGCCGCGCCGCGGGACCTGTCTCCGCGGCGGCCGCGTTTCAAAACAAACGATGAGTCCGCAGATAATGGGTTCGTCCCACCACCGGCCGAACGCGCGCGCGCCCGCCCGCTCGCCCGCCCGCGCCTCTCCCGCATCAACGAGCGCGGCCGAATAATGCTATTTTGCGAGCTGCTCCGTAAAAAGCTCCGTATCGCGCGCGAGTGACCCGAAACTCGCTCATGGGAACTCGGCTCGGGACGCCACGCCGCTGCAGTGGCACCGCATTGACGTCCTCGAATTTCGGCGTTCCGCGGAAACAGGCACCGCCAAGTGGGGATTCCGGAGCGAAATTACGCGAGGGTCGAGCGCGGCGCGGCGGTTTGCAGCGGGCGCGCACAAAGCCACTCGAACACCCGGGCAGCCGCCCTATTACGAGCGCCGGCCACAAAACCGCAGTCGCTTTCGATTCCGAGTGGCGAGGGCCAACAGCGTGTGCGCAGAGGCGCACTACAATTCGCCGCCGCCACCGGCACCCGCACCGGGGCGCAGCAAAAAAGCAGCACCGCGCCGCGCCGTCTCGCAGCGGTCTCGAGAGCCTTCGACGCCGGCTCACGAGTGGTCCAAAGAACAAGGATCGGATTGGAAGGTGGTGATGAGAGGGGGGGGGACAATGGAACAACGAAGTAGGAATATTATATGAGATAAGCGGGCTGAAATAGTATTCAGGGAGTGGCGCAATGAGGAAAATACGGCAAAGAGGAGAGAAAAAAAAGGCTAGAGAGTCTACAATAAATAGTAAGTCACGTAATTCTCCCGCGGGGCAGGGCTGAAAAAGAGAATAAAGATCCCTCGGTTTATTGGATACAGAGTGCCCTTGCGCGGAATTTAATACCGAAGAGGCTCGCACAAAAAAATGTGCGGAGGCCGGGCCGCAGGGAGGGGGTGGCAGCAATCGGAATGTGGGGTCTTCGGAGCGGATCGCTGGTGGTGTTTGGGGGGCGCGTTCCGGCCGGGTCGGGTCGGGTCGCAGCGTGGGGCTCCCGACGCGACGCGACGCGTCGTTCTTTTGAGGAAAGCCTCTCGGCGCGACGCGGACCGATCGCCCGGGGGGGGGGGGGAGTAGGCCGGCGACGCGCCGTCTATTCACTGCGTGCTAACGGCGTCCCGTGGGGCCGAGGCCAACCGTCGTTTCCGTTCGACACAGGTGCTGCAGTTGCCGCTGCGGCTGGCTGACGGAGATGGAAGACCGGACTTCACAGTTACACATGCCTCCGGTAATGGCGAATCGACGTCCACAATGATGGGACGCGTGCGGACACATGACCTTCCGACACGCGATCTTCGCCCTTAGTTTTCCTCGACGCACCAGTCCACATTAAACACAATTCTTCTAACAAATGGAAAGGAAACTGCATGCTCTTGCTTTCTTTCTCAATTATTTTTTTAACGATTACAATAAATGAATTATATGAATGAGATATTTATGAAAAGACAAATTATAACGTAATAAGTTTTATATCAGGTCGCCCTGTTTCTTCGTGGAATAACGTTTTAACCAATGCTCTATTTCTCGAGTATCTCCTCTTACCATGAAAGATAATACAAGAAAAGGAAATTACATCCTTTCCTTCAGGACGCTGCAAAATAAATTTTCCATGAGGGTCTCTTCTCCAAAGTACGCGGTCTAAGCCGAAGCCATCCGCCAATAAAGCTTTCCAGCCAAGTTCACTGGCGGAAACAGAGAGAGAATACTCCTCGGGCGTCGGTAGGGGCCGTTTCAGATAAATCGTACTTCGCGCATGCGCTCCGACCGGCCATTCCTCATCGCTTTTAAGTACACGCGTCCCACAGAAATTATTAGCCCTTTACAGAAGCAGTCTTGCAATTCTACGGACGGCGAATTACTGCCTATGTGAAGCATTTTCAGCAGATATACATATTTTAAATTTTAATGATTGGAAGCTGTTGGTTCCTTGTTTATGTTAATCATGTTAATACTTACAGTGGAAAAGGACCAGTAAAATATAATTCGCGAAACACATTGAGACACTTTCAAAAAGACATTAAACCTTTCCTTTTCCTTCAAGCACGAATTATTTTCTCTTTTCTGTGAGTTCTTTCATAATAGGCAGTATTTTGTATGACGATCAGCAGGCACTCATGTCAATTCATTCGAAGCGCTGATGGTCTTCAGGAAAAGGGAAATTCAAAAAGCTCGAGAAAAGAGAAAGCTATTTACCAGTTCCAGGGGCAGACGCAGTCATTGTTTTTCAGCTTCAGTTCCCTTGGGAAGAATATACTATTGGATGATAGAGAGGTTTGGTTAGTTATTTCAATAATTACATTTTTATGTACTCGAGTGGAAAAACATTAGTTACTTTATTCCTAACAAATAGTTCAAAATAAATGGGCATTAAATCTTTTATTCAATCCTTCTGAAAAGAAAAAAAGAGAAAGCGCTTGCCGTAAACGTACCAAGAACACACAATGAACATTCATTGAACTATTTTTTCTTCTTCCCAGAGTCGAGAAATCACGCTATGTCCGAAGAAAATTGTCCGAACGAAACTCTCCAAGTATACCGAGAATGTCAGAAAGTAGATGAGAATGAAAACAATAGAAATAAAGTTGAGGTACAACCACTTGTTTGGCGTCTGAATAAACATTTAAAAGTTTTTACGTTTTCAATTTGGAATTGTACTTGTTTGAAATGTTAAACCCAACATACCTACTTCAAAATGTAGTACAATTATTTTGTACCAAGACGGTGAAAAACTGTTTGTTGAAACATCCCGCATTTCAATTTCGTTTAACCTCCTGACATTTGGTTTAAAACTCGGGAAAACACTTTCTTCAGCTTATATATCAAATATTTAGAAACTAATAATTGTACATGTAATTAATGCGCCTGAACAAAGCACAGAAATGTATAAATAATTATAGATCAGACTACAAATAAATTCTACCATAAGTTTGCTACAAATTATTTCTAATCTACAAATTTAGTGAATGAAAACGTCTGATTTAGTAAGCTCATAGTGCTTCTTTGGGTGATATACATGAGCTGAATAACATGTAAGTTGAAATAAAGTCATCTGAGAAGTCTGAAAATGAAGAGTTGTGTAACGTATCATACTGCCAAAACAGAGAACAATAAGAAGAGACATCAAGCGAAACGGCTACTACAAATGTAATTTATCACAATTCAAAAAGTAACATAAAAGTGTAATGTCATACAAGTTCTACGGCAAAAGAAATCTCCAGATGGTTCTTACTACATAAATTTCAAAAACAAAAATTAGCAGAGAATAGTGATCACACTTTCATTCTCTTATTATTTGTGAAAAACTATGCCAAGAAAAACACAAAAAAGTACATTGACATTACGTTTCATTTATACAAATTATTGAAATAGGTATAAAAATACAGAAAGAGTGAAGGTGAGTCAACTCAATTTGCCCCATTTACAGCCCAGTCTTAAGAAATATGTTATTTATATATATTTCAAATGTTTGGCCAAACTTCATTAAGTGACAATGGTGCACTTACAAAAAATAAAGCACAGTAGCTCTCAAATATGTTCGCCCTACATGTCTTCTCCTCAATGCTCTCCTTCTCTTATGTCAGAATATGAAAAGTCCCTTCTTGCATTTCCAAATAGCACATACCGCAGTTAACGTTTGAGAAAATAAGTGTATGTCATATACTGGGCGTGTGCTTCAATATTTCCCAAATCACAGCACCCTCTTGTTCATTCGTATAAAGGACAAGCTTAAAAGGGAAAAGGTTCATTTCAGGGAGGTAACGGCAAGATAGAAAATAAAATCATTCAGTGAAAAAAGGCACTCGTATATTTAACACGCTAACACACAACTACAGACAGACAGGCAGACAGACAGACAAGCAGACAAATGTACAGCGGTGCGGCGTCAAGTCCTGCTGCGGCCGCAAGTGGGCGACGTTGAGATCCGGCAGGCGCGGTGCAGCGCGGTGCGGGGCGGTGCCGCCGGCTGCTGCGAAGGGCGGAGGGCGCTGGGCGCGGCGACGGCGAGGCGAGCGGCGACGTGCGAGGGGGTGGCGCTGGCGCTGGCGCGGGAGTGGGAGTGGGAGTGAGGGTGGGGGAAGGAGCGACGTCCTCCCAAACGGGGAAAAATAAGACGGGATGGGATCTCCTCTGCTTTCTCTCGGAACAACTGCCCGTCAATTAAGTGGCTCGGTTAGAAAAAAAAAGGAAATACATCAATACTGCGGAAAGCAGTTAATCGCGTGATCTACATTACTCTACATCTGAATACGTTAATTAAATATTGCACAATATTTACGTAGGAAGTACACATTCAGAAAACGTAACACAGACGTTTCTACGTACGTGATTTAATCTATTTGCAAATCATGAGTCCCTAAGTAGTATTTTCGTACGTACAAGAAAAACACACTACAACAAAACTAGTATATTATTCCGATCAACACGAAGCATTAGAGAACAAGAACGATATACATAAAAAGAAGGAAACCCACAAATTGCACTAAAAAGCGTTTCGTGCACATCTCCACCCGAACCCGCGAAGAAAGAGAAAGAGAGGGAAAACGACAGAGCACAATTTGGGCGTGAGCGTCGGCGCGAGTGCGGCCGCGGTCGAGGCGCGCGCGCCCACGCGTCTCGCTTGACGAGTGGGAGGGCAGCGTCTCCTGTCTGGACATTCGCGCCTTCATCTCCTCGGACGGAAACACTACACACTCATCCACAACCAAAAGTTACCCTTACCGCAAAGACAACAACCCATCACATGAGATGACCCGATCCGAGAGAGCAAAATACCGAGGGGGGGGCGGGAGGGGTGACGGTGGGTGTGAGGGGGAGGGGAAGAGAGAATCCCGAAATAGGGGACGGGGTCATTCGACAGCGCCCGCCCGCATCCGCTCGTGAAAAGTGGGCTCGCGCTAGGCGCGGAGTGGGAAGGGTGGGGGGAAAGGAGGAGGCGATAGAAAAGCGAACGCGACACGAGAACGAGGTCGCCTTGTCGATTCCGACCGCGGCTTCGAAGGAGCCCATCTGCGTGGCGCCCCCTCCCTCGTTCCTACGTCGCCCAAACAAAGAAGAGCGACGGACGCGAATTCGCTCTTGACCCTGAGTAACACCTCCCTGGCTACAGGTCGGGGACGAGAAATTAGTGGGAATGACGCAACTCCGAAACGCGGGCAGCGGAGAGGAAAGGTCAACCCGCATTGACACGACTCAGCTGTGACGTTTACGAGCAGAATCCCCTTCACTGCGTACTCCGAGAAGAAGAGAAACGGACGCTTCGGAGAGAGAAAAAGAGAAAAGGCGGGGAACAGTTAAAGAAAGTTGTGTGGCGTTTCTCCGGCGTCCCTGGTAGCCGCTGCGAATGCACCGAGGCGCGAGGAGACACGCGGGGGGCGGGGCGGGGCGGGCAGAAGCGAGGAACGCATTGCGGTTCCCAGACGCACGTGCGCGGGCCAGCGGTCGGTCATGCCCCGCCTCTCCCGTTCTCCACCACCCGACGTTACCCGCTCATTAGTACGCCCCCGACTAATGAATCTCTCCACGTACACGTCTGAGACCTCTTGATTGGACTAGAAAGATCGCTTTAATACAACTAAACAAATATTCGGAATGCCAGTCTTTCTGAGTAAAATCATGCAATGTAAAACACTAGATTCAATTTCAAAATTTTATATCAATATCTCAGAATTGTGTTTTATTGTTTCAAGATATCTTATTTTTATAAAGATAGAGAATAGAACATAAAAATAATGAAAACAATTCAAAAATGTTTGAATGTCATTATTGGAATAGATAATATCCTTGAAAATAAACCCACCGTGTGAATGACGCTAGGGAAAATACGTCAACCGCATCGCAAATCGTATCCCACATTTTACCCAATAGAGAGCATTTTTTTGGGGGGGAGGGAGCATACATCATAGACGAGATCGGCCCAAAACACCATGTCAAAGGCTACCTGCCCGCCTGCGGGAGAGCGTGTGTGAGATTGGGTGAGGTAAGGGTGCGGGTGGGGGACGGGAGAGACCCTTGTCCCGTTCGCACGCCGCCAGCCGCAAAGGTGACCGCGCAGCGCCCCGGTCCCGGCGCCGCCATGTTGGTTCACAGCACACGCGGCCGCCGAAGGAGGCGGCGAGCGGAGAAAGCACCCGCACAAGCACACGCCGCGACGCACTCCCCCATGCGAAACCCCCAAATGCCATCTACGACGGCCCCCGGTGCGACACTTCTAGGGAACGGTGACCTCACAAAAACAAACACTACGGGCGTCCCCAATCCCGAAACCAAAACTAACGATTTCGTCCACAAAGAAACACAACCTACGAACAGATAGAGCAAGAAATGTTCCTTTTTTTGCAAAAAAGAAAGCGGCTATATGCCCATCACGTGAGTCACTGTCACTCTTCCCGAGAAAGGGGCTCTTCTTGTGCATTCACCACAGCAACGATTCCTTTGGGTGCGGCGTCGGCGAGGGCGGAAGAGGAGGCGTTGGCGTCGAGATCAGGCAGCGCCGGTGGAGGCGACGCGGGCGACTGCGGAGGCGGGGTCGACGGCGTGCTCCACGGCGACCCGCACGACTCCGCGGTCTGCACGGGCGGCGGGGGCGGCGAGCGCTGGGGCGGCGAGCTGGAGAAGAAGCGGATTTCCAGGTCGCGATGGCCGTGCAGCGACGTCACGATGTGCGTGGACACCTGCAGCGCTCCGCCGTCGCCGTCGCTGTCGTCGTCGACGGAGACGGCGGAGGGCGACGGGGGCGCGGCCAGGGCGGCGGAGGCCGGGGTGGGCTCGCTCCACGAGCGCCGCAGCGGCACCGCCCCGGCGGGCAGCGCCGCCCACACGCTCCCGGCCGGGTCGCAGTAGCGGCACTGGCAGCTGCTGCACGTGTCCGCGTCCGCAGCCTCGTCGGCCCGCGTCGCCGCGCCCGGCGCCCGCGCCGCGCCCACCGCAGGCTTCGACGCCGGCGCCGCGCCACTCGCACCCACGGGCGGCTCGGAGCAGAGGGGCACGTCTGCGGCGTGCGTCGAAGGCGGGGGCGGGGGAGGCGGCGACGGCGGAGGAGACGGCGGGGCGGGCGGCGACGGCGGAGGCGATTGCGGCGCCTCCGGAGCCGGAGAAGCAGCCGCCGCAGCGGGCGGTGGCTTGCGATCTTTCTTGCGGCGCTTTCGAGGTTTGATGATCCGAGGAAGACTGTTCTCGGACGAGTGCCCGCCGGAGCTTTCGTCGCTAGCTACGCTCAAGTTGTCGCCGGTGGCTTTGCCGTCTTTCAAAGGAGGGCAGGCCGCAGTGGTAGCCGGGGCGTTGCCACCTGTCGCAGATGCCTTTCGCGGGGTCGTCGGCGTAGAGCGAGGGCCCGTCACGCGCGGGCGTGGGCCGTGATGTTGAACGGGCCGTATTCCCGCTGCAGCGGAGTGATGATGGTGGTGATGTTGATGCTGATGATGCTGTTGGTGATGGTGGTGGTGGTGGTGGTGATGATAGCGTCCCGCGAGAATGAGCGGTGCACCTTGTGTGCGAATAGCGAGTTGTGCCAGCCCGTCGTCTGGGGGCCCTCCGGGCGCCCCGGGGCGGGCCGGCGCCGCTGCGCCGCCGCCAGCGAGATGAGAGGCAAGCCGGCCCAGGGCGGCGGAGGCGTGGAGGGCGGCGGCGCCGCGGCGCCCGGGGCACCGGCGCGGCCGTAACGCGGCCCGAACGCGAAAGCTGCTCCCCCGCCGGGGCCGGCGCCGGCGCCATTGCCGCCACCCTTGGGGCGCGTCTTGCCCGCAGGCGGAGCCGGGGTGCCTGCGGAGCCTCCGCCGCCGCTTGCCACCGCCGCGGCTGCTGCGGCGGCCGCCTTGGCGGCGGGGCCCGCACCCGCTCGCGAGTGCGTCGAGAAGAGGCACGTGCCGATGTAGCGCTCCACTTCTAAGCCGCCCTGGGAGGCAGGGCTCATGGTGCGCGACCGGCTGCCCGTCCTGGAGGCGGCGTCACATGCCCGGTCGCGCGTCAGGCGCAGACTGACGGGCACGTGGCCGGCGACGTGGACGGTGCTACGCGGCACGGAGGCGCGAGTGCGGCATCACCCCATCGCGAGGTGAGGCGTGCGGCGACGGCTGGCGGGAGGTGCGCTCGCGGCAGGCAGCGCGGCGCGACTGGCGAGGCAGCCCGCGCGCCGCACCTGCGCCGCCGCCCCGCCCCGCCCCCCTCCGCGCCGCGCGCGCCGGCCCCCCTCCCTCGCCGGCTAACCCACATCGCCGCCCAGATGCGACCGGCGGCGGCGGCGGCGGTGGCGGAGCAGCGCGCAGGGCGGAGGCCTGGGCCGTGGCGCGCCGCGCGCGGCCCCCGCCGCTGCTGCTGCACCCGGAAGCGGCGCGCGCCGCGGGCGGCCAGCCCTGCCTGCGCCGGACCCACTTCCCCGCTGGCCTACTCCCGCGCCGCCGCCACCGCCGCCTCTGCCGCTGCTGCTGCTCGCGGGGCTGTGGGTGTTGGCGTCGGCGGGTCATCCGAGGCGGCAGCGGCGCAGGGAGGCCGAAAGCTTCTCCCCGCGGAACTGCGGGAACCGGATGTCTTCGTGCCACCTCTCGTCAGAGGTTGAGAACTGCAGAAGCGCATCCGGGAGACTTTCGGGAGCGCGGATCCGGAACTTTCCTTTACTGTGCATTATTCTATTCAAAATACCACTGAGAACTGCACTTGTATATCGAGAATATGAAAATGGAGGGCGACGAGAACACTTTCGGATTCTGTTCTTAATAGAATAAATGTCGACGCTCGTGCGTAACCAATGCGACTTACGATCCTATCATCGTCATTAGGAACGTGATTTATTGTTTAAAAATGTAAAATAAAAATTCATGAGAATGTTTAAAAACGCTGGTACAAACATTTTCAAATTATCGAACACAAAATGTCGTCAATCAGTCCAGGCCTTAAAATGAATTCGAAGCGGCTGGACGAACGTTCCACATCTTCTGATGTAATTGCAGCCGACAGCACACAATAAGAGTTTTATTCAAAATATAAAATAGCGTGCGCTAAGTTACGTAGGAGTTAAGAGGATCATGCACTCTCCTAAATCCATCACTTTTTCTATTGAACTCAATTCAGATAAAGCAATTGCAATAATATTCATCGCATTACATTTCAAAGAAATATATTAAGCCTGAGCGACCGAGCGAGCTGTTATGCATTAATAGCCATTCCGATATCTCATTCCTGACAGAGCGCTACACATTTCTGAAGAGAGATAAGAGAATTGTCTTTCGCGAAGGCTCTATCAAGCATGAGCACGCACGCCGTTTCGATTCCTTCTGCTTCGCTCATCCCCGACTCAGAGGACTCTGTTTCCGAGAAGATCGTCAATTCACTAGCGAAGGTCCGGAGACCATAGAATCACAATATTACATGGCTTTGTTTCATGCAAAGGCAATTTCGGCAACGCGTATTGGAAATACATGTTTGAGATGTTGCGTTTAGACATTTTAGTATATTAAAATGCAACGCAGTAATGGGCAACATATGTAATTATACGAAAATACGCTCGATGTCTACACTTGTCGGAGATTGCTGCAATTTACCGACCATTTAGTGAGATATTCGCAATGTGAAAGTCGTCCCACAATTGTTATTCCTCGTTAGCTGCATATCTAACAGAGAAACGTGACTGAGAAGATATTGGCAAAACAAACATCATATTATAAAACAGTAAACCTCAAATAACAGGCAATACGTGCCGTAAAACGTAATTAATGTCCTTCCTCGGGTGCGCAGAAAAGGGCTAAGAACACTGATCGACAACACACACACTCGTCTCCGCACGTTCCTTTGCATGCCGGATTAAGATTGTTTTCACGAAGCGACACGACTCTCCGATTCATGCTGCAATCGGCGTCCGAACCACGCGACCAATGTCTCGAAGGCGATATCTCCGCGCTGATGTATTGAAACCACGTATAGCATACGCGCAGAAACTCCGCAATACATCACATTAAGCTTCGGTACTCAAAGGCGCACGTTCACTATTATTATTCTCTGGGAGTGGAGCGGGGGAAGGCAGGGCGACCTCTTCTCAGAAAAGCCCTGCATCCAAAGGGAGAATGTGCAGTAATCTGTGCATTGTTCACGGCGCTTCCGCCACAATGGCCATCGTTTTCACCGTGCGTTCCACATTCACCGAGTCTCTTGCGAGAACTTGTTTTCTTCTTTGCTTGGCTCGCACGTATCGCTTTTTTTTTATCGGCGCTGGCGGATCCACGCGCTCGGAGTGATTCAAACGCGAGGGATCGACATGGGAGAGCATATGCGAGCACAAACTGAATGCGAATGTCGAAAATTCCAAACCTCTTACGGAAGGTAAGCTATCGAACTGCAATATCCATTCAATATTTTTGAGATTACTCGATTTATTTCTAAACAAACAGTTACAGAACACTACATCAATAAAAAATCATGCATTAAACATTAATATACAATATACAGACCGAATGTAGAAGGGAGAATGTAAACGAAATTGATGAGCTGGCCTAACTGCTGTACGATTAAGATATTTAAGAACACTAAAAATAAAAACAATATTTTGCCGGTCCCGATAAGCGAGATCGCTAAGAAGTAGTGCCGTGAAGATCTCGGACGGAAGGATCAGTCCCAACTCAGGCATGGGTGTGTTTATGTGTGTTGTGTGTCGTCCTTTCACTCATCATAATTTCATCTTCCATACCTCCAAAGAGAGCAAACCATGAGGGATAAAAATAGGATCCAGCTAAATGCTGATCCCTTGATTAAAAAATAAATTAAATAAAAAAATTTTAAAATAAACATGCACCTGCTATCGAGATAATGATATTGAGCCCAGGTAAATGCAGGGTGTATGCACGCATGGTGGAAGTCGGCCTATTCGCGGGCACAAAAACAGACAATATTTTATTTCTCACACGGTCAGAGCAGGTCTTTTGAACAATTTTCGCTTCTAAACATCGCCGACTGAATACACATCTAATCACCCGATCCACAACACACGCCGCAAATTCACCACGCTGCACGCCGTGATCCGCTCAACAAGACAAGCAGCCTCGTCGCTGCGCCACAAACGGCGAGTCCTCCCCCGAAATACATTAATTGCTCGATTAACCACGGCACCAGCTGTCAGCCGGCGGTCGAACTGCCAATGCCAACGGGTTCCGCCGTATCGGAAATTGGCACAGGAGCGACGGCAACAGCGGCGGCGGCAACTTAATGAAGTGCACGCCTTCGCCGCCGCCTCCGCCGCGCAGGTTTCCTTCGAGGGAGAAAATAATTCGCCGAGCCCGCCGTGCCTGGCGTGCCCGCTTTGCTTCCCAGTGGGAGCCAACGGCGGCGGCGGCGGCGGCGGCGGCGGCGGCGGCGGCGGCGGCGGCGGCGGCGGCGGCGGCGGCGCGCGCGACAGCGCCGAGAGGCGCGGCCGACGATCCTTCTCGGCCGCCGTGGCATGAATGCCGCGGAGGGCACGCCGCGCCGGCAGATTATTATCGCACGATCCGATCGCGGATTAAAACGGGACGTTGTAAGTAAACTGGGCGCACCAGGCGTCCAGGGGTTCTTGTAAAAATGTGCATTTTCCTTGACTGGCAAGGCGTGCGACATTTGACGCTTATGGTCAGGCGCTGCACAGAGATGTTGTTGTTCTCCTTTTTGGTGTCGTGACGGCCACTACACTATTCATATACATTGGAAGAGAGTAGCTAAAGGAAAACTAAACAAAAAAATTTTCATATTCAAAGTCATGAAACTTGCATTTTTGTACGCCCAGCACGAATTATTTCGAATGAAACTCCACGTAGCACTGATGCTATCCACGAGGAGCAACTCCATTTCCAGGTTTTCTAATCATTTTCTTTGGGACGTAGCAGAAGGTAAATACTCAACGTTAGTACAATTCATGCATTTACCGCAGCGTGAAAAGATATCACGGACATTTACACAAAAATGAATTAAGTGGATTAACATCTTTCACACAATGTATCTTATAATGTAGTGCATGTTATTTTCTACAACAATGTTACGCATGAGGTACAATACTTTCAACGTTAGAACATATAGCACGAAATAAATTCCACTTTTTGGTCAGATCTCAAAAAGTCTGTCTCGCATTTTCGGAGCGATGAGCTGCAGAGATTAAAAAGCAAAAGTACAAAAGAAAAAAGTGTTGTATGTAAGGGGCGGGGTAGGAGGGTTACAAAACCACCTACACGCATAACGCCGTTCATACGAGAGCAACTTTCTCGGGCTCTTCACTGGGAGGATGGATCCGCCGCCAGGCGCCGGGGCGGGGAGGGTGGAGTGGCACGGCGCGGGGCGGGGCGGGGCGGAGTGGCACGGCGCGGGGCGGGGCGGGGCGGAGGCCGGGGTGGAGGCTGGGCGGGGGTGCTGGCAGGTGGAATTGGACCGCGAGGAGAGGCGCGGCGAGCTGTGCGTGTGTGTGTGTGTGTGTGTGCGCGCGCGTGCTCGGGCACGCGCGAAGGAGCGTCGCAATCAGAGCGGGCGACGTGACGCGACGCGACAGGGAGCGACGTGGCGCGACGAGGCGGCGCGCGCGCGGGCGCCGCACGACACCGCTGCCATCACTTTCGGCGCGCACGCGCGCTCGCGGGCTGCCTGGCGGCTCCCGCACGAGCGTCAAACACATTACAGCAACCTCGTCAAAGGCGAAATCATTTGGTTCATTCGCAATGTAAAAACACTAGTGGTTCATTTTCGAGACTTACGCATTTAGAGGATTAAATGCATTTAATTAAATTCGTGTGATAAACATTAGTTCTTAGCAATGAGAAGTCTACACAACGATTTATTTGCATGGCAATAAAAAGGGTAATCATGCGAGTAAAAAGAGCAAAACGTTTATACGAAATCGTTCAATAGGTGACTTTTCTTTCTTTCTTTTCATTTTTTCTTTTCCTTTCTTTTTTTTATTCTTCAAAACCGATGTACATAATCCTGTAAAACCTACAATAACATTATTTATTCAATTTAATTTCACGTATTTCTAGAAATAAAAGAGTTAAACGACAAGAACAACCACCACATGTTTTTTCCACGCACGATACCAGCAATGCCATAAGATCATTTCATTGGTTTCGAAGATGTACATGGACACACTTACTCTGGCTTTATGTTTCAAAAGGAATTTTTACATCAATATTTCCAATAAATATGAACGAAATATTAGTAATATCCAATACTTTTGTTTATTTCGCACGAATTAACAACCACGCAAAACAATGTCCCACTCCGGTTCTTTTCAATTAGTTAATAATATTTTTTATTTCTCCTGATTGCAACTTGGAAACTAAATTCAGAGAATAGAAATGATTTTAATCGCTCGGTTGACGCCTCATCCCACTATTTTCAAACCTGCAATATTAAATTACTTAGATTCTTCGTATAATAAAATATCGCGTATCCTGCATTGTGGACAATGGGAGTACATGAAGTAAAATATTATCAACTTCATGCAAGTGCATTGTAATTTATTTTTGTCTTTTGATATATTAACGCAATGTAAAAACACTTTTCATCAGGGACGATTTGCGAAAGTAGTATTTTTTACTTTCTCGCTTACTACACGCAGTAAAGAAAAAGCAATCGTAACGCTGCAGCGAAAAACGGCGATTTTACGACAGAAAAGCTCATATTGTAGAACCCTGATACCGAAAAAGGGAATAATTCTTGTAAAAAAAAATAGTAAATTACTTCCTCTAATAAGTTGACAATTTTTCGGGTTCGATACTTGAAGCCTCAATATTTTCTCAAAAATAGCTCTAAACCTTTTTTGCCATATAGAGATAAGTACGCTTATAGCGCAGTAAAGATTTTCGTTGAACTCTTTCAAGTTTCGAAAATTCCACAATTTCATAATATGCTCATCGTGTCCCTACAACTTCAACATTGAAGATAAAGATCTTAAAAATTAGATACTGAAATGAGGTCTTGCACATTATTTTGCAAAACATGATACTGTCGCCTCATCTGACGAGAAAAGAGAAAATTTTAGAAACAAGATTTTCTCGAAAATGTAAACAAAAAAATTGAGAACCATTCCGCTCGGATTGTAGGAAGTGCTTTTATGCTGTCAATGGGAGCGCAGGTCCGATTTCCATTGAACTCTGAATTTTCCAAAACTGCAAACTTACACATCATGTGAGAAAGAATGTGCTGATGTGCCACCACTAGTTCAGCTGCGCTACAATTTGATCGTGTCTGGTCATCTCACTTTGCACCACTAGTCGCCGTAGTAGACTATTGTGTGCAAGAGCAACTGAAGATGTGTCCCCTCCGAATAAATGAGCCTGCTAGTGCTCACATCATCCGTGAGATCTTAACGAGCATGAAAACATTCTCAACAAGAGCCTAATTTACACTGGCAAGTAAGCCTTTACCGATTCAATTTAAGAATTCCTCTTTGCCAACACGTGAATCACTGTTCAATGTTTATTCATACCTTAGACACAAAATATTATTTACCTTTGAGGCCTTTGCGCAAGGGCTGAAAAAAGGAGCAACTTGAAAAAAGGGACCAAAAACACATCTTGAACTAGTGGTGCTACAACAGCACATTCTCGCAATTTTTGTAAGTTTTGGAATTTTCGGAAATTTAGAGAATTCAACAAAAAATACATGTCCGCCTTTTCTTCGCTTCGCTTACGCTGGGAAATAAGTTCAATCAATACACTTGGAGCTATTTTGACAAAACATTGAAAATGTGATGGATTCGTGTTAAGTGTTCTCAAAATTCAAAATACTCGTTTCAAACTCTCAGGCCCCCAGTTCGTCCAGATCGAAATGAAAATTCAGTTATTTTGCATTAAAACCCATGGTCTATTTAAATGACACTTAATGACTAAATGACACCTATTACGACGTATGCATTAAAAACAATGACATGTTTATAATCATTTTCTACCATGGTCATCACGTTTCGAAGCTTTTGCTTCCCAGACATTGTCCTATTTTTCAAGATGAATATAGGATATCCCACGGGCAGGTGGTGTTTATACCATGACATGCAAATGGAAAACGTCCATATCATTAACTCTCACGAATTATCATTCACATCTGCAGAGACGATTTGAAATATCGATAAAGCAGGAATGGCCATCTTCTGTTTTCTGTAGATTGAATGCGAATTTATTCTTTAGAATCCGTTCCCGCTTCTTGAAAACGTGAGGTATGAATAATGTGACCTTCACGCCCAGTTAACCTATGTTAGTACCAAATCCATTCTTGTGGAACACACGTTCTTTGCATTTTTTCACGAGGTATGAACGGTAGTATTGGATGTGTGCGAGGTGGACGAACAGACAACCAGGATAAATAAACATTTACTCTATAAAATACGACTAAGTATTCACTTACACAAGGACATGTTTACAACCAAACTAAAACTTTTCGCAGTCAATATTTAAGCATCAATAAATCTTTCGTAATATTTACATTATTAACAATGCCTTCCGTAGTTCGGATGCATTATGTGCGTAATGTATTTGGAAAGGCGTATTAATTTCAATTTTATGGAACCAGATAAATTACGAGTGGGGAAAAGAAAAAAAAATAAGAATAAAAGAAAAATATTTTACGAAAACTTCTGTAATGTTGAAACATAATGGAGAGGTGGTGGAGCGCTATTTGAAAGCGACTCGCACTTCGCGTGTTTCATACCGCGAAGGTGATCGCTCCGCATCTAACACGTGAAAGCACGCACTCCGTTTGGTCCAGCGCCTTTGTGACGGACGGCGGCGCCACTCGGGGCGTGACGTGGGAAAGCATTTTCACCGGGCGACGACGGTCCGAGCGACGGAAGGGAACTGGTTTCTCTGCTCAGCATCCGCGTGGGTTGCCAGGGCGGAGCAGCAGCGGGAGTGGGAGGAGAGCGCAGCGGGACGCAGGCGCGGGGGAGAAATGGTGCTGGCGGAGAAGTTGACACAAGTCGAAGTCGATCGTGGCGGTTACAGTGTCTGACTTGTATCAGCTGCGGCGTGGCCGGAGACGGGCGGGGGAGTGGGGACGGACACGTGGAGAGGAATGGCAGGGCGTTCGCTGGATTGGCAACGGCAGGGGTTAGCGTGGCGCTGGGGAGGAACGAGGGTAGAGGACATGAGAATTGGGAACGGGGAGACGGATGTAGGAGAAGGCGATTGTGAAGGGATAGACTGAAAGAAGGGTGGCCGGAGCTCGGGTGGGGGCGGGCGGCGGGCAGTGCGCGTCTGCCGCAATGGAGGACGGAGGCTGAATCAGCAGCGGAGAGTGTCCCAGCGCCGCGTCGTCACCGGGTCGCGCATGCGGCCGAGTCCGGGTCCTCCTCACGGGACTTTCCTGCCCGCGCGCCTCCCCCTTCCACATCCTGGAGTGTCCGTTGTTATGCCGTTACGGCCTGCGCTGCACACGAGTGGACACAAGACCTTTGCAAGCTGCATGAATATGCTTCCGCCCACGAGGTAATTCAATAACAAACGACTGTTTGATGACAAGAGGCAAGAGTCGCGAAGTTCCGGCGCGGAAACGACACAAGACGCTGCAAGGACTCCCTAATTTGCATCTCTGCGAAAATTCTAAACTTATATTCCGTACTTTCGCGTATTCAATTTACTCTTCTTCTAATTACAGTTGTTACTTTGGTGAAAAATACACTCCAAGTACACACTGTTCAGATGTTGACTTCTCCTGCTCAGGACCAGCAATTTAAGAAGTTGAATTGTAAGTAATTTCCAACGAAGTGATTTGGATGGGTGAAGACCATAACGGTATACGTGACATTTTATAAATTCTGAAAAAAAAAAAACCGTTTATTTAAATCAATATCACTGTAAAGTCGTGGTAGTTTGGGTCCTCATTAAAACCATAGCATTTCAATTGTTCATTAAAATCACGAAATTAAATTGGCACTGAAATAAACCTAATATATACACGTTTTTCTCAGAATTTATAAAATATCACTTATACCGTTATGGTTTTCACCCATTCGTTTGTCAAGTGTTGTCATTTCAAGGATATGGCATATAAAGATATTACATGCAAACATTCGGTATTTTGTCATTGATCAACAGCCTCAATCATCAATACGCAATGTAAATTATTCTCCCAATTCATCTTTACCAAATTACAGAAAAAATAAACAACTAACGATTCAAATACGACAAACAAGGAAGAGATAAAGGGAGGAAATTAAATAGGGATAAAAAATAGACTAAAGAAAAAAAGCTCTGCAATAAAACCGTTTTGAGAAAATTTATTTGCGGCAATGAACAATATTCCGAGAACTCATGAGCGAGGCGACCTGACCGAAACGAGTGGGGGAGGGCCGTCAAATCCGGATCGTACCGACAGCTCGTCCAAGAAACAAATGAGGATGCAGAGGTGGGGGAAGGGCAGCGGGGGCGGGGCGGGGTGAGGCGGGGCTGGGCGGGTAGAGCGGTCGCGTGTGGCGTGTGCTCCTTACGCCGACGTGGGCGTGAGGGGCCGCCGCCGAGGCGGCTAAGGCGCCGATGCACCGACGCGCAAGTGGGCGCGGCGCTCTCGCGGCGCTTTCTCGGCCGCCGCCGCCGTCGCCGCCGCCGCCGCCGCCGGCGCATCCGGGCTCGACTCCCGCTCCCGCGCCCGCGCCCCCGCTCCTTTCCTTTCCGCTCCGCTCGGCCCGTCCCCGTTCAGAGGCGCCACCGCAGCTCTCTCCCACCGCGCCTACGCCGCCTCCACCGCCGGACACGGACACACACGCTCACACACACACAGCAACGAGGCCTACCCCCGACGAGCGACGACACTTTTCTGCCTTTTCAGATGCTTCTTTTTTCTCCCTGCTTTCACGCTGTAATTAGGGCGTTCTCGCATGCACAAACATTCCACTGTTGTCTCATTCACTCATCTCCCTTCGCCGCATCCTCCACTCCATCATCAACCGTTTCATATTTATTAACCATATATACTAAATCAAAATCATATAAAATTTGTCATACATTTCCTTTAATCGAAAGGCCTCGAAAGTGGACACCATCAATATATAACGATATTTCAATCTACGAATATTATAATTGTTTAAAATTTGTACGTTTACAGGTTGCTTATAATCTCATTTGTAAACTAAATCAGAGAAAAGATAGAATTTTGAAAATAATATTACAGCTCATCCGCTATGGATGTATAAATGTATGTGCACATGTGAGCTCCTGATCAATTACTTTTCAAAAACAATTTCACCGAGTTATGACAAAGATAAATTACTTGAAAAATAGGCAGCTTGCCTAAAACTTGACTTTTTTGATACAGCATAGCTTTATTTCTACTTTCACTGTGTGTAGTGTGAATGATTTTATTTTTATTTACAATTTTTCATCATGATGTATTAATACTCTTGAAATATTATGTTTTTTCTTACATTTACCTCGTGTTTTATGTCAACGATTTGGAAATATTTAAAAATAATAACGATAATAATAATAATAATAATAATAATAATAATAGTTGTTATTTTTGGTGACTGTTACAAGTGCTGTACCAGTTACCATTAGGGCTTATTACAGTGGTTTCGTATTGAAGAACCATTTGAATCTCCATGCATTCAAGATTATTTCTTTGGATTCGACTGGAATGCGCCATGCATCTCCACAGGGCCCCATCCAAAGAGCAAACCACGTGACAGTCCCACTGCTAGCAAAAACGCACTCCACAACGCAAAATAAATATTCATGTAGGAAGATAGAATCATAAAGAAAGAAAAAAAAAAAATAAACGAGCGAACCCTTAATTCCTTCCTACAGGAAACCCCCAATCGATCTGTAGCCTCCAATTTCCGGCATCAGAGCGCGTGGGTGGCGAGCGCCATCGATCGCAGAGGACCAGCGTACCGCGGGTGGGTTCGAAGGAGGGTAGGAGGGAGGGATGGATGGAGAGAGGGAGGGAGGGAGGGAGGGAGGGACGGAGGGAGGGTGGGAGGAAGGGAGGGAGGAAGGGAGGGAGGGATGGAGGGAGGGAGGGAGGGAGGGAGGGACGGAGGGAGGGAGGGAGGGACGGAGAGAGGGAGGGAGGGAGGGAGGGATGGAGGGAGGGATGGAGGGAGGGAGGGAGGGAGGGAGGGCGGGGTGCCTCCCAAGGGGTCGATCCCGGGCTTCCGGGTGCGCGCCCTTCGGCGGCGCCAGCTGCGCGCTCACCCGCCCGCCTGCCCTTGCGCAAACAAGCCTCCTCCTCCTCCTCCTTCTCCTCCCCTCCTCGCGGCTCTCCTCCCGCCGCCCTCCCCGCCTGGGGGCCTGTTTCCGGGCCGGGCGGATCACGGGCGCTTCCCGCGGCCTCCAGCCTTCCGCCCGCGCCGCCCCCGCTTCCGCCGCCGCGCTAATCGCGCGTTTACACGCCGCCCTGCGCCCGCCTCCGCACGCACGCACGCGCGCAGCTGTTCCCGCACGCCCACGCAGCCCCACCGCCACTACCCACGCCACCCACTAATTGCGACGAACGCGTTCGATCGTCAATCGCGGAGGCGGCGCCACACCTCATCGCGGCCCGTAGCGGAGGAATCGAGTAATAACGTCATTTCCAAGCAGCAATGAGATACCAAGTACGAAATTATATACGCATTCTTTTAATATTAACACACACAATACGGTCTTTGAAATTAAATCCAAATACAACTTCTTTGTACTTACGCTCTGCTCGTGTTCCGCAATCGTTTTCGTAGAACACTTACCTGGAAAGAAACATATAAAAATGAATACAAGTCATCAAATCAACACAATTAACACACAATACATCTAATTAACATAATTATTACATACATAATATCACAAAGTCATACCACAGCCAGTACACATTGTAATGTAATTTGAGTAGTAATTTGATATTAGACGTCATAAGACCATTATCATTATCAATATCAATATTAAGAATATTAATTTGATATTAGATTTCATTCAATCACATTAAAGTTGGTGGACATAACGTCATTTATGTATGGAAGTGTAATGCAACAGGCAGTATATACAAAAATATAATCAAGAATAAAGAATGTATTTTGTATGAATTATTTTACATCAAATATTCTCCCTTACGCGAGTTCAAAATACAATTGAAATTCGTGCAGATGTTTCCCTGTCCCACTTGAATGTTTAACACCATAGAAATGAACAGGGAAACATAATTCCAAATCATTAGTACACTAAGGTGCAACTGAATGCTTTCGCAAATTCGCTTCACGTTACCTCTGAAAAGAGAAAGTGAATATAACGTCTGTATCTCTTTCAAAATCGGTCGCGCTTTTTCAAATCAACACCGACCTTCCGAAAGAACGGAAATCTATGACACTCGTCCTAATCCCATTCGGATGTTCTGCAACAGTGACAACAGACTGCCTACTTCCGTGACTGTGACTGGCAGCAGGGCACAAAATATGAATAATTTACATTTAAGTAGAACCGCGGCTTCGTGTTCTGGAACGAGCGGCATATTTTCCTTTCTCAGCAGCTTCGCTACAGTTTTCTCACGACTTTCTACGGCAAGGTGCATGCTCTTCTGTCAGTTTTTGGCAGACCTCCTGACGAGACAGTGTGAATCTATTACATTATGTAATGTAACTGGAACAGCACGCCCAGAATTTGAGATCTTAACTTCATTTTCTTCAATGTGGCTGTTTTCTCCTTCAGCATCAATTAACTCTCTCTTCGTGTTTAACTTATTTTCTGAAGTTGTTGTATTCATTTGAGTTCGGATAATGTTTTCTTGTATACAGAATCAAATGCCAACTCCTTTGTGATCATATCAAACAATAGATCCCAGTCTAGTATTTTATTACCGAGAAAAACTGAATCAATATCTCATAAACGTTCATGTGCTATTACGAATTTTATCACCCATCGCAATCAACGTTCATCGAAGGCTTTTGTGTTCTTAAATACATTTTCTTCTATTACGAAAACTAAACGGCCAAAAAAGGTGAAGGTTTCTATGAGACATGTAAACGCAAATCAGAAAGTACACACTTGCGGAAATCTGTTCAAAAACTCTAAATTACTGAAAAGCAATTCTGGCAACTTTACTGTTATAAGTTAATTGGCCTAACGGTTCACTATTTTGGGGAAATTCCAATATTGCGTATAGAAACCTCCAATATGGAGATTTTTAATCTTGTCATTGCAGCGTTAAGTGAAAGTATCATCCTTCAACTTTATATAGCCGGTAAATCAAGTAAAGAGAAGTTAATCAAGCGAACACCTGCTCACAAATTGCATCAGAGTAATTTCATCGTTTTGTGTACTCTCAAACATGTGTCTAAAATTTATTAATATTAATAAGCCAAATAAGCTAAAATAATTCACCATTCAAACCTCGACCCAAGTGCATATTGTGTCTTCTGGCGCACCTTCATACCGGAAGGTCAAAATTCGATCCACTCCCGGAGCACACGAAGTGGCTCGAGCTGGGGCATCGCTGCCACGAGGGCAGGAGGCAGGGCATTGCCGCCCGACCGCCAAGAGCGACCGGAAGCGCAGCAGGCGGCTCGGGTTACATCTCCGCGAAGCCGTGTTCTTCCTCGTCCGATCCCCAACGCCGAGCGTCTTGTCCGTCCGCCTGGACACAGGCGAGGACGCGCCGCACCGCACATCGCCGAGCTCGAGGCCTCATCGAGTTTCGTAATAGGAAGCTTCCGAGAGAAGAGGGCCGCTCCAGGGTGAGCATTCCCATTACCGCTGCTAAAAGGCTCGTAAATCTGCCACACTCGGGGCCGAAAACTTCGCGCCCGACGGTTTTACGATGCGCCTTAGAAAGGGAATATCAAACCACGGGCTCATCAAATTCGGAATCCTGCCGCGTTACACGCCAACACCAGGTTTTATCCGCGGTGAAAGTAACAATATTTATGAGTTCGGGGAAACAATAAAAAGCAAGACAAATAATGAAACGATTTATTTCGAGCAGGGCTTTATTGGACGCCACGAAAAAGAAATTCGAGAATAAATCAATGAAGTGGATTAGTTATCTGGGCAGTATTCCGCAACTGCGTGCAAAAGGGGGCGTTGGCGCTCGCGCGATACGATGCCTCCGAGCTGAGCGTCGAACCGGAACGTGCAGTCAAGAACACAGAACATGATTACAAGGGTGAATAAAAAGAGGAGAAAAATCGCGTCATTTTCACGCTGTTTTTGTATGAATGTTATTTGGTAACATTTAATTTTTATTCTCCGTATGCAGCACTACGATGGATTTCAAATTTCTAGAGTTTTTGACAGCGAGAGAAGAGAAATGTTCCAGATTTTACCAAGTATAACGTTGGGCAAATAAAAACAAACATTGGTAAATATTACGCATCTTTTTTTAAATGCTGGTTTAAAACTGACTTCAAGACTCATGGAAAAGTGTTTTTGAAACGCACTAAACACAGACTCTTTTACGTACTTAATGGGCATTAATGGGCAACGACAATGAAAGGCGCTCCAGAACCTCCTGTTCAGGATAAACAACAAAGACGCGCAGGAATCGGCCCTCCGAGCCAGCGCACCGCAAAGCGCGAGTACCGGGCCGCTTTCGGTGGCGCAACCGCGAGGGCGGCGCCTGCCCCATCCCTTTGGACCCGAGGAAAGCAATCGGTCTGATCGCGTCGGCCGTTGCGTCACTCATCGCCGTGAGGTCGGCCGCGTGGCGTAGGGGTCGAAGGAAAGCGAGCGCGCGAGGCAGCGTCGGAAGGATACGACGGCCGTGGGCGGCGTGAGCTGAGCTTCACCGGCACCCAATTACTGGGCAGGAGGGAGGATGCAATAGATAAGGTGCGGATTACGGAGGAATCCCTTCCAATACACCCTATGTTTCAAAAGAATATTTAAGTGGCGGGTCTCGCCCCCCCGCCTCCGGCGATGACGTTCATGGTTGGGGGCATCCTGTTACGGACTGCCCCGTCAACTCCCTCAACACAAGAGTGAAACGAATGCAAACTTCATATTCATGCCGCAGGTTCAATCGGATTTAAATTTCATTGGCCCTTGGTAAGTTATGGGAAGATACAGGTATCCAATCAATGTTTCAATTTTTGAAACTGAAGCTCTTAATTGAATAACAGTGAAGTTGCAGCGAGCTTTGACAAGACTGTACATGCAAAAACCAATGTTCCGAGAAAATTGAGTTTGAAGTTTCATATACTTTTCACTACAACTTTTTCTATTTACAAATACTTAAAAAAAACAAACTTTCTTGACGCGTCGGTATCACCAATCAATCAATACCTTACTCGAAAGTAATTTCATTCATGAATTAATGTGATTCCCTTCAAACAGAACACAAACTCAATGAATTGAGTGTCACAACCACGAATAGACAAAGATTTCTTTTACTGTGAAAACGCCAATAATACAGAACACAAGATATATGTATGATGAGTATGCTGTGATTAGCAGTCAAAATAGCGAAAGTGAAAATTGTCCTGTAAAGAACGGATTGAAACTGAATGCTACGAGAACGTATCTTTTAACGATCTTGCACTTGAATTTGCTGATTAAAATAGACTATGTTACGTTTAATTGCTCAAACGTATGTACAACATACGAACATAGTACATATCTTCGGACAGTCCGAAAGAGACATTCCAGTTTTCTACGAGTTTTCACAGTCATTTTTTTTATACTCTACATGTATCTTTGTCACATATCGCTGAGCGTATCCTATGAGGTAGAATCTCTATCAGTGTTGGGGTTGATTAATTGACTGATTAGTAGAGACCAGGATTTTTATGCAATTACATATTTTTTGTCTTTCTACTTACCGTTCTCAAAATTGTAATTTGGCGAATCATAGCCCTCCTAACACAATATCGAATTTTTTTCGTTAAATATTTCTACATATTTAGTACTATATTACATATTTTGCTATTTTCACAATATATTTTCTTATTTTATCAATTTTCTTCTTTTTAATTCCATATATTTTTATAAAAAGATGTATTTTTTAAAATATCAACATTTTCCCTACATTATTGGGGAAATCTGGGAGGACAAAGCATCATTGACACCGCATTTTGTAATCTGTAAGCTTAATTTCGGAGAAAAAATTGCGATCACTGATGGGTAACACATCGATGAAGATGCTACAGTGTATGTTTGCTAGTCTTAGATCTCGCCAGTTTGTGCGATGGCTTCTATGTGATTAGTCCAGCTGCTAAACTACGGTCCTGGATTACTATAGAAGCTTTTACTACTGACGAGAAAGTTGTACGATGTGAAGTGAGCAGTTTTTATAAATGTAATTTCGTATAACGAAAATGTATTTTATTATAATGTATTTTAATATTACATATTTATTACATATTCTTATTATTTTCATTAAATATTTATGTACATATTTTGACGTTTTATACTACATATTTTTCCGGTCTCTATTGATTAGTGATTCCAGGTTCTTCAACTGCTAAGCTCTTAGTCCCGTAAATGTAGTGCGTGTTTTGATCGCGGGAGACGGCGGTGATCACCCGCTGGCCGCCGAGATCCGGCGGCGCCGACCTACGTTGGCTTACGAGGTTTTACTTCAACCAATTATCTCCGACCAGCGGGGCATCGCCCCAGCCGGGACGAGCTCTAAGGGCCTCCCGTCTGGCCTCCCGAAAAGTGTCATAGTGTAGTGCATGTGAATGTAAGTGTAAGTAAGGGGTGTGGGTAGAACAAGGAAGAGGAAGGAAAGGGCGCGCGCGGTCGTTGGCCAGTTTGTTAGGGTACTGCTCCTAGCATTTGCGTAGTGTTGATCAGAGAAACCAAGAAAAACTCCCAATCAGACCGCTAGAATTCTCCAGAAAAGCTGTCTAGCTAGAGTCGGAAATACTGCCAGGGTCGGGACTCCAATCCTGGGACCTCCCAGCCACTGGGACTGCAGCGACTACAGTTGATGCCCTGAGCTACCTTTGCCAGTACACTGTTGGGTCACGCAAGCGAAGTCATTTGATTATTTCTACGCTTCAGATCTGGAAATGTCTGGTTATTTCCATATCGACTTATCTGAAATATAGCTGAGCACCGCTAGATGGGGTAAAATCCCTATCAGCGATACGTCACATTGCCACACAAACACATTAATTTTATTACTTCTACGTCTCAGAACGGGAAATATCCTCTATTAGCGATAACGCCTAAACCTTGACTTAGAAGGGGAGCCGGTAACTCATGCAAACGTCAGAGTTCACAGAGAAACTAAACATTCGTTCAAATGCAATGTAATCTAGGACTATTAGCATGCTACAGAAAATACTTTAATTTAAAAAATAATATTCGTATATTCACCCCCCAAAAAATTGAAATTTGATGGTTTACGACGTAAATATGGGACAGTAGGGGGGATCAGTATTTCAAATCTCCACAATATTAGAAAAACATGGCTCAACTCTAAATGGCATACGAAGTACATAAAAAAACTTAATTTCCTTTGTTCCCTTCGAAATTTATTACTCACTCTTAATCTTTCTTATACATTTGATACTCAAAACTCAGAACTGATTTTGCGCAAATAACGTATTTTATGATATGATTGTTTTGTTACTTTTATTCCGAGTACCAGATAACGAGGTTCTAATGTATTTAGGAATAACAAAGAAAAAATAGTAGAAACTGACTTGCAAGAACGAACAAAAATTTCATCTTAGAGAATACCGAAGAAAGGAAGAAAGAAAGAAGAGAAATGTCAAAACAAATTAAGTAAGCTGCGAATCGGATATAGTTGAGATAATAAATTTAATTTGCGAATCAAAGCGAATACAATACTGGTTATGAAAATTTTCGAAGGCGCCTTTGTTTGGCGGAACAGTATGCGAAGTATTTATGTCATGGACAACAAGTATATTTGAAAATTAGAAAAAAACTTGTGAACATGAACTGTGCTGACGAGTGAAATCATTATTTCCGGACAATAAATATAACAGCTTTAATTGCCAAGCAAGGAAATGCTTCCCCACTTTCACAGCATTTATTCTCCAATCATTCACCCTTTACAACCCTTGATATTTCTCTCCTCTTGATACATTAATATCATGAACGAGGTTGGTATGTGCACAAAACGTAGAGTTAACTTTCACAGAAACCGCAAATAGTGCTGAGGTCGCGTGAGAAAGCGAGTGGAGCCTAGCAGAGGGCCAACGTTCTACAAGTACTTCCGCTGAAAGAGTGCAGCGCAAATAAGAAACGAGACAGCCAGAGACATTTGCAACATGCAAATTATGGGAGACAGCTGCACAGACCAGACATAATGCGGCGGAAACTGAAGACGAGGACACTCCACGACCAAGTGGACTACGCGGCTCGAAAGAGAGGAAGCGTGAAAACGAAACGAGGAAGAAAATGGCCATTGGCGGCTTTCTCGTCGTGCGAAGTACCGGACTATGAAACGGAGGCGACCTGATTATCCGGGGGCAAGGCGCAACAAAAAGTAGAGGAAAGAGGCGCGGGAGCAAAAAAGGCGCCTCTGTCTTCGGAAACGGCTGCAAGCAGCGCCGGCGGCAACCAACGCCGGTAACGGCCGGACGACCGTGCGACCCGACAAAGGGCGCAATCACCTCTTTCTCACACGCCGAGTCGCCGACGGCGTCCACAAAGACGGCGCGTGGCACAATGGCGACGAGGGCGGTGGCGGCGGGGGCGACGGCGGGCGGCGCAAAACAAAAGAGCGACGCGGCCCGCGGGCGGGGTACTCGCCCCACTGGACGGCCTATGTCGCCCGCCCTCCCGCCGGCTGGCCGACCGGTAGGCCGGCCGGCTGGTTCCCCGCCCGCTGCGAACTGCAGCACGCTCCGCGTAAACCCGTTTCAGGACGACGTAAGCACACAAAACTACACTGCAGATGCGTGTGTGGTAACGCAGAGTGTGGTACGCGCGGCTTCCGTATAGAGAGTGCGACGAACGCTTGGCGAGTGTTGTCGGCGGTAATGAGCTGCCACTCACGTCACAGACACACCCATCACGAAGGGTTTGTGAAAGTAGAAGCTTTAATGATGTTATCTGAATTAAATCAGTACCGTACGTCTCCCGTTCCTTGCCAAATTATTTCGCGTATAGAAGTACTGCACATACAATAATCTCATGCTTTAGAGCAGATGTGTAAGTCACTCAATCAGAAGTGAATTTATTCAACAGTTGAGTATGTCACAAGATTGGTTTTGAACCTCATTTTGAAAGTAAAACATTTCAAGGGACAAACAAACGGTGATTGGAATCTTACGATGGATCAAGACTTCAGAAAGCTGGTCATTTTTTTTCATATTCACTCACTGGAAAATAATATGAAAATGAAAGTGTTTAAAATATTTATTCTTGAGAATACTATTTCATGTAATAAAACTACTCAACACTAGTGTTTAAATAATGGTCGAATAAAACAATGGTTTCACGGAATAAATTACTCTGAGAAAATAACGTAAATACAAACGTATACGGAAAAATTACTTAAATTACTGGTATTAGTCAAAATGTTGTTCCAACAAGAAATAGAACAGCACGAAGGTAATTTTTTCGAGAAAATATGCTTTTTGAGACCAGTCTTCCCACTTTATACATACATTTTTCTCATCCAGATTCGCAGGAATATATAACACGAATTCACTCCCAAATAAAACAAAAATTCTTTATTAAAAAGATGCACCATCACAAGATGGCAAATATGAACATGTTCAATTCACTGGAAGTTTTCGTGGATTCAATCACTGCTCTGACCATTAACTGGGTGGAAGCTTTGACAACAGAACGCGGCTCATTTTTTTCCACCTCACCTCACAAGAGGATCAATTGCAAAGATCAATGCAAACAGGCGATGAACCTTAGCAACGGTGAAAGTGAAGTAAGAATAGTAGTAAACAATTCTTTACTAGCATTCAACTGTTTCACGTAATCTAGATTCACGCACGAAACTGTTACAATTTTCTTTTTAGTTCTACACAACACATGTGAAGAGCCTACAAACAATTTCAATGGGCTGGAAATTAAATCATGGTACTCAAAGCGTAATATACGGAGTTTCATCCATTAAAAATTCGAATGTTAAAATTTATTTAATCAAATAATTGAAATCATACCTGTATTTGATACGCTACGGAAATATAATGGTTTTATTCGATTTATAAGACACTATCGACCCAAAACCCTGTTAATATGCTACAGTTCAATACGGAATTATGACCCGTTGTGCATCGAATCAAGATTATGGGGTTTTATAAGCTATGAGGAAATCAGCAGGCGCAAATGCTTTCCACAATACACTTCACGTTGCAAAACACTATAATTGCTGCCAACTCCAAAACGTTGCGTCCTAGATCCGTAAAATTCGATTTTCGTGTTTGACAAGGGACTATATGTTGTTTCATATATTGCAGTCCACAAAATGAGACTTTTTGGACCTTGTATTACACTTTCGGGTGTTTAGCTGTTTTAGTTATCTCCAGTTCGTAGCATGGAAGATCGGAAACGTCAAGAATATCGAAATATGTGTAAAATTAAACTATTTCATATTATATGCAATTCAATTCTATGGGACTACGTATTTTTGCTGTTTATAAACCCTTAAAGAAATATTAGAATGTTACTCTTGGACTGTATCCCAACTCTAACTCACAGCATCAAGCCTGACCCCTGAAGTTTAATTCGAAGACGAGGATATTTTCACTTTTAAAACAATGAAGAAACACATTTTTGATACGCGGATCGTTCGCATAAGTCCAACTAGATCAATAGAAGTAACCATTACCAAAATGGAATTAAAGTTTCTTCGAAATACTGACACAGGGCGAATACACCTAAAAAAAGTGTACTTTCGTTAGTACATTTGGTTTTATTCTGTAACTAAATCTTTTCAGAAAGTCACACGACTAAAAATATTGCAAACAAACAATAAAATGAAGTGTTCTTGGCATGCCCATGCGAATGCAGCAATCAATTGTATCCCGCTTTGCACGACGTGACGAGCAGCACTCAGGGCACCGCTATGTGGTAGTATACGAGATCGGCAATCCAACTTCTGCGACCAACAGCAACTAGAAATGTCCAGAAGTTAGATGGAGAAATAACGTGACAATAAAAAAGGAATGCAAAAAAGAACAGGAAAGTTTCGCACCCAATTCAAACGGGTAGAACAATTCAGCATTCGTAGCGGTCTTATCTCGCGCGTACTTCTCCGGCGTGAAGCGGCCGCACGAGTATGACACCTCGTCCGCAGGCGCGATGGCTGAGCTCTTCGGAGGCAGAGTGGGCGGGGCGAGGGCGGGGGCGGGCGCCGTGAGCTGGCTACAAGGTGCGCGGGCGTGCTCCGCGCTGACCTTCCACTTTTCCGCGGCGGGTGCCGGCGAAGCGTTGAGAAACCAACCGCAGCGGGCTCGGACCGAATAAAAAAATCGAAGGGGACTCGGGACAAAGCACGCGCGCGCCCGCGCCCGTCGTGCATGCGCGCGCCCGTGCTCGCGAAGGCGATCCCCCCCTCGCCCGCGCCCGCCGCGGTCGCGGGAACGAGGCCTTCGTTTCGGACGGCGCCCACAAAAGAATGGTCCACGCCGCAGCGCCGCGAAGAGCGATTCCCAAAAAGCGACGGCTGCGAAACGAATGAGGAAAAATTGTCTTCGCCAAGTTGCTAAATGGATGAGAAGCAAATGAAACACGTTCACTGCCCAGTGGACACACACACACACAGACACACACACACACACACAGACACACACACACACACACCACACACACACACACGCACTCACCCACTCACTAGAGGATCATTTAGTAGATCACATAAAACATGAATGAACAATTTCAGACGAGAAACAACACCGATATTTTTTTAAACAAACGAAAAAGGACACCAATGGCCACCAAAAAATCTTGGTTTAACCACACAATGCATTCTTTGAAATTTTGACAGCATATTGTGAAACACTAATAAGCTTAAATATGAAATATTTCATCCAATCTATTTGTAACAAAAACGTCATAGAAATATTCAGAATAAAATACAATTAATAAGGGAATTTTAATTAACATTACTAATTAGGATATATGAATAATAAAATGTCATACAATTAATGAAAATAGTGTCTGCCTGTCCCTCCGTTCGTCAGACTGAACCCATCCCAGAATAATAGTACATTATATATAAAACGATGATGTAATGATGGGTATTAATACACGAGTGTGATATTACGATACGAGCGAGTATCGTAAACTTCACACTAGCATATTAATACCCATTACATCGAGTTTCATCCGGTACTTTTTCTACGACTTATAGTAACTTTTACAAGTTAATTATTTTGCTTTTATATTCAATCGTTTCGTGGCAATTGACATGCAGGATTCTGCAAGGCCACATAGTGGACAGCTCCCTATCCACCCCGCCGCAGGTGGCTATGGATTACCAGATCGCCTGCGTGGGAGTACAGAAGTTGCGGCAATAATTCCGATATGTCACCATTTTCCCTTTTTCTCTTATTTCTGGAAGAGTCGAGTCTACTTTTGATTCACTAAACACTTTAAACCAGACGTTTTTTTTAAGGAAAACCAAACGGCAGCAACATATAACCCAAAATGACTTGCGTTCAGATCTTAACCACAGTCAAATGTTCCCTCCAATAAAGTCAAATAGGATCAAAATTAAATTACGATTCAATTTATTTTACATAATATTTCACGTTAAAAATTACTAATAATAAAATAATTTAAAACTGAGAAGCATAATATAATATGAAATGTAATTTTAATGTCCACAATCCAACGAAACGTTTACTCTAAAGATTCTCGATGACTAATTAAGTGCCAATACTTGGTTTGAAAGCTTCTCTGTGACTGGTCATCAACCTGTATCATAATGAAAACTGTATCGAAATGGGTATCATTATGCAACTGGTTGCAGCCATCAAATGAATTATGCAATGGGAGTAGAAAAAAATATTTGGAGGCATTTTTGAGAAAACTTCGAAATGTCTGCACTGAAACTGACGAATAGTTCATTAATAACTTTGTTTGTGGAAGATTACTTCTCTTTATCCCTTTATATTACTATATATTTCGAAAATTTATCAGGCTCCATGCAAAATACCTCCAAAAATCAAAATATCCGTTTCAAATTCAGAGGGTCTCGACTTCCTTTATTTTAACTGATGAATATCAATTTTGAAGAAAATCTTCTGAACGAGGCGCTAGCGTTGACGAAGACGGGCGTTTTACTGTTATTCAATTTTCCGCTATCAAGGACACACAAACCATGGATTATGACTACACGACGTTTTAGAGGAAGTAATGTACTACATATAGGAACAAAATTTATCCACTTTTTCGTTACCAGGGTCCGGCAATAAAAGTTTTTCTGATCAAAAATCGCAGTTTTCCCCGCGCATGAGTACAATTCTTTTTCTTCTTACGAAGTAAGGCGAGAAAGTGATATAAGTTATAATTTATGTGTTCCTATAATTCGTTACTTTTGTTAAGTGCCTATGATTGTATAAAATGAGTTCGTAATTTGGATTCATATCTTTATTTGTATTATTAATTTACTTTAATTTTAATGCACTGCGTTTTAGTTTGAAGGAGTTAATGTTTGGCCCCAGTTTGATTGGGTTAGGTTTCAATTCGGATAGGACTGATCTCGAATTGAATAAGATAGTTTCCGATGTGATAATGCTCTCTCAATTGGTTCGTGTTTAGGCCCAATATGACTATGCTGTTCCCTATTTAGACGAATTTTGTCTCAATTTGTGAAGTTGCGCAGTAGTATTACAATAATTGCTATAATGCTGAAGATATTAGCATCTAAACACTTCACCAAATACATTTTATTAAATTTCCACTTCTGACACGAATTATCGTCGTAACATTTAAGCGAAATAACGTATACTAATATTATTAGAAATGTCCGGTTCATTCGTGATTTGTTATTTCTGGGAAAAAAAAATTATCTCAAGCCTTCGGCACAATTAACAATGCGAAATTATTACGAAACTACTTGTAGAGAGTCAATGGGAGTATATTCACCAGCACGAATGTTTTGTTCACTTGAAAAGTTTATTTGTGGGCCGGTGAAACGGCATTCCAAAGCACCCACATCGGCAACGGTGTAGTATGAATGCAGCCATACATGAACCATTGCGCAGGCGAGGGTTGGGTAGTGCAGAAAGATTGAGAAAGAACAACTCGAGGGTTAGAGAGATGCCATATCGGAATTTGCTTATAGTGAATGAAGAAAGAAGGAGCTGCAGATCTCTTCCACTTTAACCAAACCGGCACTCAAAGCTATGGCTGATCTTTCGAATCCGATACAGACACCCTAACCGCACTGCCTTCGGAGGCGGTGTCCGTTATGAAACTGAGATTTCATCACGACAATCAACTACAATGCACCCTATTGTGCTGCATTTCTAAAACGAGATAGATATACACTTTCTTAGCAGCTTCATGATAAATACGTCTCACGGACAATAAGAGGAAATATAAGAAAGCTCTTAATATCTCTTGCACAAACAGTAGCAATTACATTCCCAACACTACATAACTCCCACAATTAATGAAAACGGGCCAACGTCGAAGGTTTTCTTCGCAGCTAAGTGCAACAAATGGACAAGGAAAGACGGCATCGAAAGACGATGACAGTCATCATAACCGCTGTTTCACAATCAACAAAAAATGCAAGTATATGCATATCTCTCGGCAATTTAATATCAAAACAAAATTTGAAGTTTTAACACATTAAGCATGTTAGACAAACATGTCTGTCTGTCTATCTGTCAGTTTGTCTGTCTGTCGTTCGGTCTGTCGGTCTGCTGGCCTGTCTGTCGGTCTGTCTGTCTGTCGGTCTGTCTGTCTGTCGGTCTGTCTGTCTGTCGGTCTGTCTGTCTGTCTGTCGGTCTGTCTGTCTGTCGGTCTGTCTGTCTGTCTGTCTGTCTGTCGGTCTGTCTGTCTGTCGGTCTGTCTGCCTGTCGGTCTGTCTGTCGGTCTGTCTGTCGGTCTGTCTGTCGGTCTGTCTGTCTGTCTGTCTGTCTGTCGGTCTGTCTATCGGTCTGTCTGTCGGTCTGTCTGTCGGTCTTTCTGTCTGTCGGTCTTTCTGTCTGTCGGTCTTTCTGTCTGTCGGTCTGTCTGTCTGTCGGTCTGTCTGTCGGTCTGTCTGTCGGTCTGTCTGTCTGTCGGTCTGTCTGTCGGTCTTTCTGTCGGTCTTTCTGTCGGTCTGTCTGTCGGTCTGTCTGTCGGTCTGTCTGTCGGTCTGTCTGTCGGTCTGTCTGTCTGTCGGTCTGTCTGTCGGTCTGTCTGTCGGTCTGTCTGTCGGTCTGTCTGTCGGTCTGTCTGTCTGTCTGTCTGTCTGTCGGTCTGTCTGTCGGTCTGTCTGTCGGTCTGTCTGTCTGTCTGTCGTCTGTCTGTCGGTCTGTCTGTCGGTCTGTCTGTCGGTCTGTCTGTCGGTCTGTCTGTCTGTCTGTCGGTCTGTCGGTCTGTCTGTCGGTCTGTCTGTCGGTCTGTCTGTCGGTCTGTCTGTCGGTCTGTCTGTCGGTCTGTCTGTCGGTCTGTCTGTCTGTCGGTCTGTCGGTCGGTCTGTCGGTCTGTCTGTCGGTCTGTCTGTCGGTCGGTCTGTCGGTCGGTCGGTCTGTCGGTCGGTCGGTCTGTCGGTCGGTCGGTCTGTCGGTCGGTCTGTCTGTCTGTCTGTCTGTCTGTCTGTCTGTCTGTCGGTCTGTCTGTCGGTCTGTCTGTCGGTCTGTCTGTCGGTCTGTCTGTCGGTCTGTCTGTCGGTCTGTCTGTCTGTCTGTCGGTCTGCCTGTCTCTCGGTCTGTCTGTCGGTCTGTCTCTTTTTTCTAATCCACCTCTTTGCCTTATATTGTTGGTGAATGACCATCATGATGTGATAACGTTTATGGCCCCATCAAACCTAGAATGTTTACCGAGTCTATACTTACAATTGACTAGGAAATTACTCAAATGAGTCGTGTATTTAAAATAAACGGAAATTTGCAACATAATCTAGCAATGAAATTCGCGTTTATGTAGATACCCCTTACTACGCTGACGGTTGCTGCTCTTCAACGCTCACTTCTTTAGATTGATCCTTTCTATTGCACTAAATTACCCTTCTCCATGGCAAGCACAATAAATGATACCATAATATTTGTAAAAGAGGGAGGATTTACAACTTACAACCGTTTACAACTTCGATTACAATAATAACTGATCAACTGATTTCACAAAAAAAATGTGCAAACAAATCCGTCTATTCCTCGCTTACAACCATACGTTATAAATGCACCAATTCTCAAGAAACATTTAGCACATGATTTTGTATAATTATGCTTTTACTTTTATTCTTTTGTTTGTTAAGCTCTTTCAGATACTGAAACACGCCATTTCGAATTCTTTGTATGTCTGTACACTCACCTGAAAATCGTAAAACTTGAAAGTCGAAAGATTATGTCATGGCAACAGCACGAAGTTCGTAGAAAATCACGCCGATCGAAACAACAAAGAAGAGAAAGATCAATGCTTGGAATCGCCTCTGACCTCCATGATTTATGCAGGACAAAGGAATGGTGTGACAAAATCGTAGGATTATTACAACCAAGCAGGACTGACTCATTACTACAAGTCGCAAAGGTCTTTTCACTAACTGTACAATATCAACTTTAAAAAAATGTAATTTCTGAACCCATCTAAAAACTTCGCAGTTGTACATATTTCTTATTTACTGAAGTAAAAACAACTTTCCGTATTTCTGTTTAATCTTGCACAACACATTTGTAGTACAATTAAAGCTGTAAATTAATGTTTACCAACGAAAATTACATTGATCGTTCATAATCCAGATAAGGTGTAAAGCGACCTTCGTATATTAGAAAAACAAAGACATAGTCGACGTGTGGCCGGCCTGGACAGCCGAGGTCGCTAAGGTCGAAGGGCCGTATCTGCCTCGGCTCGAAGGGTCGCGGGTTCGAATCCCACCTCGGACATGGATGTTTGCGTGTGTTTATGTTGTCCTTACGTATTCTCCCAACAGTTAAAAAGGTACAGTTGCTATATGACCAAGTTCTTGAAAAGCGACCTAACGAAAGAAAATAAAAAGAGAAAAAAAAAAGGCGACAAGACGCGTTGTCACGTGTCGGGATTGTGGGCGAGGGCTTTGGAATGAAGCGTCGAGGAGCCGAGCGCAGCCCAGGGCGCGCCCAAGCAACGCGGCGTGGCCATTCGCCGGTGCGGCGCGAGGCGTGGCGGCGCGGGGCGGGGCGGCGCTGCAGTTCCGGGTGGGCGCTCCGCCCCATCTACGGGGTCCCGTGGGCCGGCGTGCCCGCTACGTGCGGCCCAGAAGAGCCACGCCAGCAGGCCTACAGTCTGCTTCGCGGGACGGCGGCGGGTCGATTCCCGACTAGACACACCGCGCTCGTTAACGTGTCCATTTACGCTCAACTGCTTGGGTCGCCACCACGATGGGGTGCCTGCTCACTCAATGAGGAAAGTTGCTTTGGGGACGACGGCTTGGGGAGGAGCGGGTTGTATTGATTAGGTGGTGACCCATTAATGATGCCTACTTTCTACTAATAAGAAAACGCACTCAAGTAGGAAGGGAACACGAGGAAGAGGAACCCTGTGTCGAAGTATGCAACGGTAATTGATCAATAAGTAATTGGCTGTCCCGTGCATCTTGTTCCGAAGGCGTTTCAGAGATTTCGTAAAACCGTAACCTAAACAATTTGTATGCTTCTTGTAGTCATTATGGAAATTCAAGTGCTACTTGTTTGGTGTACTACAGAAAATGCCTGTACATTTTATTCATTACGCATTATTTGGTCACACAAGCCTTCGGAAAAGAAAATCTTCAGGAATATGATGAGAACATGTAGATTTTTAGCGATCAGATAGCAACATAGGTCTCAACGAGCAAAACGGAAGTAACTTGTGGCAGAAAGAACAATGTATTTTATACACGTAGTATAGAAATGCATACAGTTGCATATTTGTATGAGCAGTTCCAACTAATCTTTAGACACGTTTTGAATCACCGAAAGGAGAAACGGTCATTAATTTGCAAATATTGTTGATCCACATTCCATTCATGATCAAGAGTTTTTAGCTGTAAGCTGTACTCGACAATACTCCAGAAATATGGACCACTGCAGAGCGATGCAGCGTTTACCTGCATTTTTTGTTCTCGTTCGCGCCTTTTCTTAGTCATCGTTCCCTGAACCGCGAAACAGTAAATGCGTCACGTGACTTGTCCACAGCTGCAGTTTAGCATAAAGTGTAACGTGCCAAGAAGATGCAGTTTCATAAACATTCTCATCAAAAAGCAAAATTTGATTTTCATTCAAATCAAGACAAACATTACCATTCACGTGATATCAATAAATATAGCTTCGGTAACAAATCAACTTCGATGTACATCAGAAAACATGATAAACTCTAGTGCCGCAGTGCACTCACAATATTAGTTTTCACAGAACTGTCGGCATGAGTCAAGAACATTTTACGAAACTCTGAATGCACTTTTTGGAAAACCGCAACAAGTTTCTCAGGTTTATGTACCCGAACAAAAAGCATCCAAATTCGTCACAAAAATTATTCCACACACTCATAACTCTAACAACTGTTTAGACTACATCATAATAAATATTAAGGTATAATAGAATAGTTATAAAATAACACGCATACTTTGTGAACAATATTAAATGTACCTGAGAAATGAACAAATTTCAGGAACCGAAAAGAGAATGCGAACAAAATAACGGAAATGATTATTTTAATAGGGCAAATGACTACTTTAATTAAAAATGACAAAATTTGATAAAATACAATTCGCTACTGACGATACATACAATTATGAAACATTACTTAACAAAGTACATTTCAATGTAAAATCATCCAAACCAGTATCAATAGACAATGATTCAGCCGTATTATAGCAGAAGCCATTATGTTAGAAAGTAAGGTACGTGATTTTCACGCGAGTTTTTCCTTTTAATGAATGGTGGTAGGCCATTGATGTATCATTTGCTCTTGCTAACCGATGTCACAGTACGAAGACAAAATTTAATAATTTGTTAAAATTAACAGCATGAACGTTTATCTGCCATCATTTGTTCACAAAATTGTTTTGTTGCGCGACTTACAATCAATCTATGGAAAGCAGGTCACGTTTTGTCTCGAGCAACCGTGTGAGCACACACGGAAATAAGGTTACAGGTTAGCGAAGCGAAGATAAAGTTGTTTTTTTTTTAATGGAAGATTATTTGGTGGCTTTTAATGCAAATATTTCTAAGTGTATACACACGCAAAGTCCAGCAATCATTTCACACTTGGGTCCCTTTAGATAAAAATGTGATAAGTGAAGTGATTATAATTACAAGTGATGCATTGCTTTCGTTAAGGTGGATAGCGGGATTTCACGCTACAGTTCAATGAAACATAAGTACAGACTTTGTTAAAAATACTATTTCAATTACATTCTCAGAAACATGTTTAAATCTGTTTTCACAGTGTTCCGTACACACCGCAAAGCCCTCGCAGGCGTCTTTTCCTCCTGCTGGCACCCGCCGCACGGAGCCGGCGCGCCCACGGCGCCGCCTCCCCCTTCCCCGGCGGCCACCCACAGGCCGCCGAAGGGCCTGCTACCCCCTCCAGAAGGCCCTTCCCCCCGTGTCTGCTATACAGCCTCTAACGGCACATTCCCAGGGAGACTGCACTGGTCGACGCTCCGCGAGCCCGGGAACAACGTGTTTCACATTTTTCTCTGCGCGTGATCGAGTGTGCGCTTCGCGCATCTCTCAAAGCTGCCCTCGGCAGTGGAGATCCACGTATAGAGCCAGTGCGCTTCGCGCGTGTCGCAACACTGCCCTCGGCAGTAGAGGATCCAGCATCCCATTAGTTATTGCGCTTCGCGCAACGCGTAACGCTGCCCGCGGCAGTTCGGCACGATGCTCATTTGTCGGTGCGGGTGCGGTGCGTCGGTGTGAGCTCCGCCGAACGGTGCCTTTCACACCTGAGGGTGCCGTGACTGGTCCGACCCATCTCAGGAGGGCCGCGTGCGCTGCAGGGAGGCTGTTTACGGGCCCGACACCACACTGTGCGGGACCTGTATTCCTGCAACATCTCCACTACGCAACGCAGACGGCAACGCAGGCAAAGCAGGTCACTCCAGTCAGAAGGACCGCACAGCTGTACAAAAAGGAAAATAAACTTCTGCAAGGTCAATTTCTTCATTAATTTACCCCGTCAACTCAGAGTCCTCCAATCAACCAGCCCAATCCCTCTCCCCCGTCCCGGGCAGCACGGCCCGGCGCGGCGTGCATCACGTTGGTTAGAGAAGGCCCATTACAGTCCTCCGCATCCCCACCCACTCTTCGCTTTCCTCCCCCTTTCTCTAACCAAGTTGGTCCTCCGTCCGGGATATCTGAGTTGACAATTTTTGCTAAATTCTAGTCATTGCACATGCTTATTTACTTTGCAGAGTTTCAAAGGGTAATAATGTTTTCTATGTTGAACAGTGTAATTTGTGTATTGTAGTCAGATATAATCTTTAATTTCAATTCTGTGTCTTAAAGTAATAGCTTGTCTGTGTGTAGTTCAATTTATTTATATGATTTAACTTTGTTAGTGAACACTCATTTTTTAATCGTCAGGGCAAGCTTAATTTGTAAGTAATCATTCTAATCAGTAGTATTTCCTTTGCTCTAATGCAAAGTCAATGCGGTGTTATGTTTCAACTCAGTGTTAAACCAATTCATTATTAATTTAAATGTTATGTGATATGCAATTCAGAGTTGATTTTCGCTTCAGTGTTACCGCTATTTATTGTTAATTTAGGTTTGTGCAAAGACAATGCAATGATACTTTTTCTCTTCAGTGTTAACGCTATTTATTGTTAATTTAGGTTTGTGCAAAGACAATGCAATGATACTTTTTCTCTTCAGTGTTACCGCTATTTATTGTTAATCTAGGTTTGTGCAAAGACAATTCAATGATACTTTTTCTCTTCAGTGTTAAACAAATTTTTCATTAATTTATGTTTGATGATGCAATTAATTTGTGTTAGTGAGTAAGTTTAGTTATAAGGTGTGTGGCATGCGTGTGTTCAATATGTTACAGGAATGCAGGTTCCCGCACAGTCATTGATCGATTTCTTAATCATAGTTTTCAAGGTTATTCCCAGGTGTTCGGGTGCGTGTTAGCGTACCGCACGAGTCCTAATCTTAGTCCGGAAATTAATTATTAATCATAGTTAGAAACAAGAATTTAATATGGCAGAAAAGGCAGAAAAACTCCGGAAAAAGCTTGAAGCCGCATGCTCGGCGGCAGCTAAAATCATAGACAACCAGGCACGTTTTATTCAAAGCTTCGAAGTAGTCGATGAGGAAACGTACGAACAATTAGTTTCTCGTAAAGAACGTATTCTTAAAGTTTGGCAAACCTACGAAGATGATTCCAAACAGCTATCAGACAATTTCCCAGATGCAGAACAAGAATTCGATTTTGAAAACCGTTATTTCGCTTTAATCTCGAAGGTAAATGCTTCATTACGGAAACATTCTGCATTCCGTGAGACTACACCATCTGTGGCAGACTCACATCGCTCTTCACATGAAATGCCGTCCAGTGTAGTCAGGCTTCCTGAGCTTCCTAGTCCTCGGTTCTCCGGCCGTGATGAAGATTGGCAAGGTTTCAAAGATCTATTTACTGCGCTGATAATTGAAAATAAGAATGCCACCGATCTTGAAAAATGGCACTACCTTGTCCAAGCTCTTCCCGCAGAATGCAAACAAATTGTTTTACAATTCCCCAGTGGGCCGAATAGCTTTGCATTAGCGTGGCACGCTCTAAATTTGCGATACCAAAACCCGCGTTTGCTAGCAACCGCCCACATCACCGCATTAGAATGCCCTCCTGTGTTGGATTCTACTAATCCACAAACATGGCGACAATTCGTTGACCATTATCAAACCCATGCCACGGCTCTCGACAATTTAGAGTTAGAAGTTCCTTTGAGTGAATTACTCATTCTTCATCGCATTCTTGCGCATTGTCCTCCCGCAGTGGTGCAAGAATGGGAACGAAACGCGCCATTAGATAAAAATCCTCAACTGAAGGACTTTTACAACTTTTGTGAACGGCAGTACAAAATCGCTGCAATTAACAGTGCCGGTACGCCTGTCCAAAACAGTAAACCGCCCCCTGAACCCAAACAAGTCGTGGCCCGTAATTGGCAGGGACCACCTAACAATGCGAGCAACAATAGCGGAAATAAATGTTCCTTTTGTGCCCACGGACACATGCTTCATCAATGTAACAAATTCCGCGAACTATCACAAGAGGCAAGGTTTTCTCATGTCCGTCAACAGCGGCTGTGTCATAATTGCCTTAAGAAATACTCAAAATCACATAATTGCTCATCATTCACATGTCGTCAGTGTAATGCCAATCACCATACACTGCTGCACGGGTATTTTGAGTCAAAAGTAAATATTGCGATTTGCAACGCTCAGTTGCCGGCGCTAGGAAACTACGCGCCTTTCACTTCCACGTGCAGCCAACAGCGCTCGCCCGCAGTCCGCGAAGAAGGAAACTTTTCGCCGGCTATTGTTTCGCGGCCACCGGGCCCAAGTACCTGCACCCAGACATTGCCCCCCGACGGTCATTCACAGGAATTCTGGAATGCTAGGGGTGCTCAAACAGTGTCGCCGATTTGCCCGGGAGAGCTGTAGAAAACAATTCTAATAGCTCCGTCGCGGTGCAATCCCCGCCCTCGACGCACGTAAATTCGTTTAGTGCGAATGTAAATTCTTTTTCGAGCCGCCTTACACCGTGTCTTTTACCGACAGCTGAAATTCTAGTAAGCGACCGCTGCGGTAACCTTCATGCATGCACTGCCCTGTTGGACAGTGGTTCGAATTGTAACCTAGTGTCAGAGGCACTAATCAAGCAGCTTGACATTGCAAGTACAGCGGGATCGGTTGAGATCCAAACTGTTGGTACAGGCACTACGAGCTCGCGAAACATCGCTTCACTCATGATAGCTTCGCGTGTCACCCAATGGCATTGTCAAGAAGCTTTCATTGTAATGCCCGCCATCACCACAGACCTTCCACAGGTCTCATTCGCTTGCGGGGAGTGGAAAATACCTCCAAACCTCCCGCTTGCGGATCCGCGGTTTAATGTCAAAAAATCGATTGATATTTTACTCGGCGCCGCCATTGCAGCAGAAATCATGTTAACAGGCAAAATTCCGTTATCAAAGGGAATGCCTATTCTCCAGAACACCGAACTGGGATGGATCGTGTCCGGAAACGTGCCATTAACCACCGCAGACACGCGTGAGTGCGCAGTGAGATCTAATTTCACTTATTCTATAGAAAGGGTCTCACAGCAACTGCAGAAATTCTGGCAACTTGAAGAGGTACCAACCAATGTTCCATTATCTCCCGAGGAACAATATTGCGAGAAGGTGTATGCAGAATCGACGTCGCGCTCTCCAGAAGGGCGGTATATTGTAGCCCTTCCTTTCAAAAAAGACGCGCCGAAGCTAGGAAGTTCTCGATCGCGCGCTTTGTCCCAATTTTACGCGCTCGAAGCAAACCTGTCAAAGGACAATTTTAAGAAAAACAGTCAAAAATCGAAATTTCACATTCAAAGAACTCGCCACTTTGACTGCTAAAATCAAAGCAATTCTTAACTCGCGGCCTATCATGCCAAAATCTGACTGCAAGAACTGTGGAAAGTTAATATTCAGTGGGACGAGCGTGTGCCCCAAGACATAAATTGTAAATTTAAGACTATGATTTCACAGCTTGCAGAAGCTGTAACCATCTCGGTACCCAGGTGTGTATGCACCTCGCCAAGTTCGCAGCCCATAGAGCTTCACGGGTTTGCGGATGCCTCACAAAAGGCCTACGGCGCTTGTGTTTATGTCAGGACTGTTACTGCAAGTAAATGTGTCGCCACTTTACTTTGTGCAAAGTCTCGTGTGGCGCCGCTTCGCCCACGCCCTATTGCTCAACTCGAGTTATGCGCTGCTAATCAACTAGCCCGACTTGTGACAAAAGTGATAGCTTCATTAAAATGCAAAATTAGTTCTGTGCATCTCTACACAGATTCCACAACTGTTTGCGCTTGGATACAAACGCCACCCGCAAAACGTATTGTATTTGTTTCTCTTCGCGTCGCGGAGATTCAAGAATAAACTGCCACAGGTGAATATGTACGCGCAGTGCATCGCCTATGCCTACTTCCATCAGAAATGTAACTCGGGCGTTCGCGTCGTGTACGGAACAATTAATTCACCCCCCACTTCTCATTCTCGCCTTCGGCTTCGAGCCCGGGAGTCTATGTTCCGTACACACCGCAAAGCCCTCGCAGGCGTCTTTTCCTCCTGCTGGCACCCGCCGCACGGAGCCGGCGCGCCCACGGCGCCGCCTCCCCCTTCCCCGGCGGCCACCCACAGGCCGCCGAAGGGCCTGCTACCCCCTCCAGAAGGCCCTTCCCCCCGTGTCTGCTATACAGCCTCTAACGGCACATTCCCAGGGAGACTGCACTGGTCGACGCTCCGCGAGCCCGGGAACAACGTGTTTCACATTTTTCTCTGCGCGTGATCGAGTGTGCGCTTCGCGCATCTCTCAAAGCTGCCCTCGGCAGTGGAGATCCACGTATAGAGCCAGTGCGCTTCGCGCGTGTCGCAACACTGCCCTCGGCAGTAGAGGATCCAGCATCCCATTAGTTATTGCGCTTCGCGCAACGCGTAACGCTGCCCGCGGCAGTTCGGCACGATGCTCATTTGTCGGTGCGGGTGCGGTGCGTCGGTGTGAGCTCCGCCGAACGGTGCCTTTCACACCTGAGGGTGCCGTGACTGGTCCGACCCATCTCAGGAGGGCCGCGTGCGCTGCAGGGAGGCTGTTTACGGGCCCGACACCACACTGTGCGGGACCTGTATTCCTGCAACATCTCCACTACGCAACGCAGACGGCAACGCAGGCAAAGCAGGTCACTCCAGTCAGAAGGACCGCACAGCTGTACAAAAAGGAAAATAAACTTCTGCAAGGTCAATTTCTTCATTAATTTACCCCGTCAACTCAGAGTCCTCCAATCAACCAGCCCAATCCCTCTCCCCCGTCCCGGGCAGCACGGCCCGGCGCGGCGTGCATCACGTTGGTTAGAGAAGGCCCATTACAGTCCTCCGCATCCCCACCCACTCTTCGCTTTCCTCCCCCTTTCTCTAACCACACAGTTAATAGTGACTGTATTATTACAGAAGTTGTAAATGTCTCCCATTTCATTAGTATTAGGGAGTAAGTACTGAACGACATTGAACAATATTTTCGAGATTTTTTATCGATATTGTACTTTTTAAAAGTAACAATTTGAGTTATTACTTTAGTGCGATGGAATCGCAAGGGTCCAGGCAGTTTCATTTAATTTTTTATTGTTACAGCAACGCTATATTACACATATACAAAGTGCACCAAACGAAGTTTGTTCTCGCGTTCACGAATTCTTTCAATACATCATGTACCTCTCGAGGAGAAAGCAAGAGATCACTTGCTGCAGTGTTGGATGACTTCGATGATACGCAGGGCAAGATCTGTGGAACGATCAACGATGAGGTTTCGCTTCGGGTCCTGTCGCGTCACCTTTCACAATGTGAAAGGACGCTTCCTCGTGAATGTGGTCAAAAAGCGTGAGAATCCCCAAGTCACGTTCCTTGCTCCAGGACAGTTGAATACTCAGTCTGCCCACACCGTTGTCACAACACGTTTCCTGGCGAAGTCCACGAGCGTGCAGACTCAGGTCAAAACAGGGAAAATTTCTCGTGACGCGCCTGATGAACAAGAGTGGGTGGTGGTGCTGACGAGAACGACAAATCCTTTCTGATGTAGTTTTTTCGAATTATCTGAAAGGCGCATGAAACACGCCAATACAGTTTTATCAACTTGAAAACATGGATTCTTGGTAACTCCAAGACTCCAATATTACAATAATGTAATTTTTGCCAGGTGTTACGTTGGATTACGAAGCAATAAGTAGATTTGATAGTCTCTAATTTGTTAAAAGAGAAATCGGCAACGAAACGAATAATCTACTCGGCTACTTTCATCTTTACATGAATTTCACTTAATATAATCCTTTACATTTAATTTTCATTTCTGAAACAGCAGAAAAGAAACAACAGTAGTTTTGTGAATTCACGAGACAAACACACTGTGTTTACCCTTGATGATGCTTTTTCATCGCTTCATCATGAAGAGGGGCCAACGCGTCTGAATTACCCCGTGCGTGTCGAAGGAGAGAAAGGCCGCACGTGAGACACAGGAGTGGCCCCGTTAGCTTCTTTTTGTGAATGTCATAACGCGAAGGACGATCCATGTAATGGGTAGAATTATTACCGAAGGCGTCAAAACCACCACATTAAGCTCGCGGCCTTAGAAAGGAAAAAGAAAGTATGTACACAACCGCGTACGCATATCAATACGGCACGTAATGAAGTCGGCGGTGAGGACGTAAAGCGATCTACCGAGTCTCCTTCACCTCGGTCACCTTCAACCCGGACGACGTTCTCTCGCCGCGGAGGAGAGGCCTGGGATGCGGCACGGGCGGCCGAGCGCGCAAGGTGCGGGGCGCGGAGGGGATGGGGCGGGGGCGGGGCGCGGACGAGGTCGAGAGCGCTGGGCGTCGCCGGGCCCGGAAACGAAGGCGACCTCGCTGCTCCGCCCAGCGCCCCTGCACAACGGCCCAAAACGAAGCTCGTCGGACGAAATTAAGCAAATTAATAATAAGGCTTATTTAGTAATCAGAGTAACCCGCGTGCGTGTGTGCGTGCGTCCGTCCGTCACCCACGGTTAAACCTCTTCCGGTCAACTGTTTGGGGAATTTGACGCGTCTCGGTCTGTTGGTGGGGAACTGGTCAGTTTCCCCGTCCTTCTAATCCAATTAAAAGAACTCAAATTAATAAATATGAAATCTGTTTAAAGGCACACTACGCTAGCAATATAATTAATAATATTATACATTAGTATTAATAATACATAACAATGTAGAGCGACAATAATTTGGAAATATAAAAATTAGGCCGTGTGTATCAAACAGAGTCCTGATTAGATTCTGGCCAAAAAAAAAAAAAAAAAAAAAAAAAACACTCTAATATTGTGTCATTTACTGTAGGTGCAATATTTTTATTATTGAGCTTTACTCTACATACTGCATTTCGTGGTAGGTGAAGATTTACTACACTTGAAGTAAAGACACATATGTATGTATATTCCTATATACGACATCCGTACTAAACAGTACAGTACTAAAAATAATATCTTTAGTCGTGATGTAATGGAATAATAATAATAATAATAATAATAATAAATGTTTATTATTGACGAGGCTCAGCCCACAGGGCCAGCTCTTACGAACGAACTTCAAGGAAGAACTGAAGGCGTTTTACTCACGTAGCATCGCTTGAGAATTATTGACAAAACGTAGAACTTGGTGTTAGCTCTCTACAGGATGAAAGTCCATTAAACTGATTCATGGATAAGCATGGTATATAATGTTAGTATAAACTTCGTAAAGACGCAATTTGAAGCGTAATACTTTCTCTACCATTACAATGCTCAGCTTTCAAGACACTTGTAACACAGCGAAAATTTATTCTCAGTGCATTCCTTTAAAGAAATCTTCAGACACGAGCTACTTGAATACAAAATAAAATTTGCGACCATCAGTTTCCCGACACTATTGGTAGGATTTTCCCCCACACGGAATAAGGATGTTCATTATTTAAATGAATTTCCTCGATATGGTGTTGCTGTTCAAGTGTCAAAGAACTGACACCGCAATTGATGCGTTGAAGATGCACAGTTATAACAAATTATTTATATGAGATAATCCTGGTTAAGAGATGCGCCTTAAACGAGATTCGAACGCACATCTATAGCATATGACGAGGAATAGCAGCCGCAGCTGTCTGCGCTATTTGGGTCAAAATGCTGTGTACAAAGTGAAAACATCGATAAACCGTTTATTGACGCGCGTAATCTTCTGGTCGATAATAAATTTCGAATGACTCATTTCACACGAATACATGAAACAATTTCAATTACGTATTATTACTACATACGTATATAGATTAATTTTGATTCCGGGCGCGTGAAGGGATGAATTCGTTTATCCCGTAAGTAAAGTGCATGTTATACCCTGGGAGGTGATTGTGTTCCTTCCCCAACTGAACGCAAGGTCCGAGTGGACCTACCAGTCGGCTTGGGAAGGAGTGGATGGAATATTCCTGTGCAGCTCTCGCCTCGCGGAGCACCGCACTAACCGAGACACGCTCTAGGTAAGCACACGAATGGTCTGAGAATCACCATCACAGAAACCATCTCCTCCAGATAGAGGCTGAATCTAGTATCTAGTGTCGAAAATCGTCGGGACTCAAACTACGGACCTCCCGGTCAGAGACACCGTACTGGCAACAGTTGTTGCTCTCAGCCATTTCAACCGGAAAAGATATACGGAGGTTAAAAGCACAAAACAGAGAGACAAAATCTATCGAACGCAATCAGATAATTCATTTTATGACCGAATCGCCCCTTGTTTTCGGAGTTCATGTACTTCCGATTCTCGCCCATGCGCTGGAGCGTGTCCGTGGAAAAGCATTTCCGCCCACTGGGCGCGTCCGCCCGCGTCCCCGCCCCCGCCGCCGCCCCGCCTGACCCGGGAGGTGACTCACCCGTGAGGAGAAAGCGACCAGCGCAGCGCAGAGGAGGGCGGCCGCCGCAACCGCCACGGAATTCCGGCCGACTCCTGGAATATTCAGGGAATTGGAAATGCCCACGGCCGCGTGAACGGGATCCAGCAAAATCAGTTCAGACCCGCCGGGGGCACGACGCCGCTGATGAAATATCTCGGCGATGGACCAACCGATCAGAAAATCGTTAATGGTGCAACAGAGACATTTCTTTATCTTTCTGCTCGACGATGTAGCGACGAAGGAAAATAAAGACAACAACGGGTCTTCGAAACTATCTACAAAAACAAACGTGAAACCATTAAGGTAGTACTTGTATGTTCGTTCGATCGACTGCGGTGTAGCACTCACAAAAATACTTTAAATGAAAAATAAACATGTCCTTCTAACATTTTTAGGGCAACAATTCAATACTTGTTTTAACTACTTGCAAATAACTACTTAACTGTTCCATTCGCGTTTACAAGCAGCTGTTGTTAATTTATATAGATGTTATAAATGGCTGGATATTTGATTACGGTCAGGCACGACCATATTATCTTAAGTTTACACATAACATAATATATTGCTGTTCACAAATTAAAGTTTAGAACGTAAAAGGGTAATCGAAACACAGTTAAGCGTAAATGCAGATAACCCATTCCCGCAACAATATTTAAATGAGTAAGATCAGTGTATTCTTGCAGACATTATCTTTGGGAGAGTTGAACGTACCTACAGAAAAGGATCTTCACCGACTAGAGATACAACTGGATATTTAAACGCCGTTATTTTCTCCATCGTGTGTTCCGCAGATTCCTCCTTACAAAGCCATATTTCAAAAAGGTTAAAACGCAAATCAACACGCAACTCGTCACAAAGCATTCGTTCGCCCTTCTGGCACTGAAAGTGTATTGAATAGGAGCCGATGGTATTTACGCATTCAACTTTCCCGCTATTCAAACTCGTTCGCCCGCTTGGGCATTAGAGTGTCTTTCCTTGTTCGGGAGCGGGAATTCGCGCCCCTTACCTAAATAGTCGGGAGCCGATAAAACGCCTTTGTTCCCACGTTGACCAACACCGCCGCTCCGCCGTTTGCACATGCCGGCGGCAGCGACGCCGGTGAGGTCGGGTAGGGGCAGGGGCTAGGGGCGTGTGCACCACCACCACCACCTCCTCCTCCTCCTCCTCCTCCTCCTCCTCCTCCTCCTCCTCCCCCTTGGCGCGTGGGCTGCGGACGCGTGCCTGCGTGTCTTTCCGGCGATACCGCCGCCCCCGCGCCGGTCACAAAGGACGCCGCTGGCGCGCACTGTCGCAAGTCGCACTTGCCGCTGCCCCGGCGATTTATGCCCTTCCAGCCTTCCGCTTTGGACTCGATTTACGAGCACACGACAGCACGAACAATACTACCAGTTCTTGTTTAAAGATGGGACACACGCGTATACTGATTAATAGGTTGGAAAGGTGAATTTTAGTACCTTTTTCCTGTTGCAAACATTAAAAAAAATACATGTGAAGACCAAACAAGCAAGAGGCATTGTCAACAATGATTTTCATCATGTCAGAGAAGGGTCTACGAATGACTTCAAATATGAGAGAATCAGTCTTCGCTGTCCTGTCGTTATTGAAGACCTATTTCAACAAAAATATCCTGAAGCAATCAGAGCAAGTCGAAGTACCTCAAAAAGTGTGTTGCTTTGGCTGCTTCGAAAGAACAAAACTTTCCGAATACCTTGGCGCTTAAATACACTTTACAGCTCTATACCAGTGTACCCTGCTTTTGCAATGAAGAACCAAATAATAATACAGTAATCCCTCAACATTCGCGAGAGTTAGGTTCCCAAAAACCATTGCGAATTTTAAATCCGCGAATACTGAGTCTATTTTTTAATGATGTGAGGTGGGTTAGGTTCCTGGATATAGAAAAACTGTTTAAAAAAGAAAGGAACAAATATCTGAAAAACAATTGAAGTAGAACTAAGTAAGCGCTACAACAAACAGAATTCACAATTAACATCCTAAAATGAAACAAAACAATGTTTGAAACTTATTTCAAAGTTGAAAGTGATTGGATACAGAATTTGGTTATTTCTTGTTTCATCACTCTCCTCGTTGTTCTAATATCCAAACATGGAAGAGTTGCTGCTTCTATTTCTCTCTTAAATTTTGAAGTTACTTCCATGTTCGGATCACATTCGAATGGTCTTTCCACCAGAACTTGTGGAAGTTTTAGAACACTATTAACAGTTTTGACATTGAAGTTGTTCCAAGACGCGGTTTCGCTTCCGTTACTTCCTCATTACCTTCGAGGAGGTTTTCTTCACTGATGATTTCCCGAAGTTCCTCTTCAATGAGGTCATAATAATGAACGTTTCACTGATTCTGAATGTCTTTTCTGTTAATATGGCCAAAACCCTTACGTCCAATGTGACGCAAATGAATTGAATTATTTTACAATTGTGTTATTCTATAAATGTGACTTGACATTTCAACTTTGAAATTTTTGCAGAAAGTGATACTTTGAGTTCCGACGTCTGCCGAGTTCCGTTTCCTGTATGACGCTGATAAAGGACATGAAATGTGCTCGCTTTAAAAAAAGAATGTTGTGGGACCAAAAGACGCGCTCGCGAATGTTAAAACCGGTAGCATTTCTCTAATCGCGAATGTTCGGAACTCGCAAATAGAGAATTCGCGGACGTCGAGGGATTACTGTAATAATAATAATAATAATAAGTCCATTCCAATTACTACAGAAAATCGTACTCATTCAATCATGTGAAATAAAACACACAAAAGTTTTTGGGTTTGTGTACTAATTACTTTTCAGGTCGCCTTTTTCCGGCACGGCTGGGGACGTTTCCAGGAAGAATTATTGAATCGCTTTGAATCACACACCCACACACTCAGAGTAAATGTGGCTTTAATACTGTATTCACCGGCTAACTAAAGTTATGACAATTTTTTCTAGGTAATTTCTTTGAAATCTATTCAACAAATCTTCTCCCTAGGGAACGTGAATCGAGATTTCCATAGCCACGCACGTGGACGGGCCTCGTGGGATGTCGGATGGGATGAGAGGTCCAGCTTCCTTTGTCCGCGCTCACGCGGGCCACCCGGGGAGACGCGTGACATCCCGGAGCCGGATTATCCTACTTTTCAGAGGGACCGCCTCCGCAATTGGAGGCCTTTCTTAGCCTGTACTCACAGCGCCCACTTCACTTCACGTTTCCGCCTACACTTAAAAATAAAATGATTAGATTAAAACTGAATGTATTCTCTTCTATTTAGCATTTGATAAATGACTTTACATTAAAAAAAAACAAACAGACACACCAAATTGTTTGGACACGGAATCATGACTACAGGAAAACCGTCCGCCCTGCGCGGGCGACGCGCGCGTAGAAAGTAGGGCGCTCCCTGTTCTCCGATGCGGCACGCGGCCCTCCGGGCGCGCCACGTGATCGGGCACAATGGAGGCAGGCGCGCGCCGCCACCCTCCGCGCCGCCCACGTGGGCGCTTCCACGCCATAATGGGGGCGCGGCGCAGCGGCGCGGCGGCAGTAGCAGCAGCAGCCGCCGCTATGTAAATCTCGATACACTTTCCCCTCCGGCGCGGCGCGGAGCGGCCGGGGCGCGAGCAGCACGTGGCCGCGGAGCGCGAGCCAAGGGAGCCGGAGGGTGCACAGAAATGTGACAGAGGGGTTGCGCCGGGATAAGGGGGAAAGAACGATGGATCAATGATCAGGCATTCGAGGTTCGCGCACAAAAAACAAATTTCACGGAATATAACAACAACAACAACAACAATAATAATAATAATAATAATAATAATAATAATAATAATAATAATAATAATGAGCTGACCTCCGTGGCGCAGACAGTTGCGACAGCAATCGTTTGCGCCGAGGAGGCTGTAAGTTCGAGTCCTGAGTAGGCATGGTCGTATGTAGATTGTCTCGTCACTCGTCGTCGTCGTCATCGTCGTCATCATCATCATCCTTTCATCTCACAATTCATAATTCAAGGCGTAAAAACCTTGTCCTACCAAGAGAAGCAACTGAAAAGCTGATCCCCATAATGACACCCGTTGATCTCTCTCTAGGATATAATACGACGTGTCTCGAAAGAGAACGTGTAGCATGGTCAATAATGGCCGACACGCGAATAATAATAATAATAATAATAATAATAATAATAATAATAATAATAATAATACTAATAATGATGTAAGAACTTCGCTGAACTCCCAGGTCATTCAAAAGACTGCTAAAAGCAAGAACAAACTGCTTTATTGGGAACAGACCACATTCTGCGCCAAGTATTGTGGAGGCACCGACAGTCCTCAAGTCTGCCCTTTAGGAAGCTGGATGCAACCCGGAGCAGATTTTAAAATTCAACTAAATCACCTTTAGTCTTGAACTAGAGGAATAGTACTACTAAGTTCAAAGAATGAAATCAATGACTGCAATTTCAATTACGAAATTCTATCCTGTGTCCAGAATCACTCACTGACTTTCCTCATCGACCTATTGGACGAGAAGTACCCCAAGTGCTTCTCTTCCGAATTTATCAACGGGAAAGGGGAAGATAAAAGAGGTCGGGAAAGGCGGGGCGGAGAGGAATTCACGGAGCCAGGGGCAGGACAGAACGGGAAGCCACCGTGACACGCGGCAAGCAAACCGGTGGCAAGCACGAGGGGCGTCAAGCTGGCGCTCCCTGGGAGCAGAGGGGACACGGTACGCGCGGCAAGGGCGATGAGGCCGGCGAGTGGAGCTGGCGAGAGCGAAGGGAGCGACGGGGTCGACGGGGGCGGCGGGGGCGGCAGGGGAGACGCGGGCGGCGTGACGGCGGGTGCGGCGCGAGCGACGGGGGCGGAGAGGGCCGTGAGGGCGGTGAAGGTGGTGAAGGCGGGTGGCGCGGGTGGTGAGGGTGGTGAAGGCGGGTGGCGTGGGCGGTAAGGGTGGTGAGGGTGGTGAAGGCGGGTGGCGTGGGCGGTGAGGGTGGTGAAGGCGGGTGGCGCGGGCGGTGAGGGTGGTGAAGGCGGGTGGCGCGGGCGGTGAGGGTGGTGAAGGCGGGTGGCGGTGGGCGGTGAAGGCGGTGAGGTCGGCGCGGGCGGTGAGGGCGACTATCGTGGACTCGGGGGGTCCGCTAAGCGATTCGGAGGTGGCCCATAAACGAGTCGTTAAAGTCCCGTTCGAGAGCCGCGGCAGTCGAGAACGATGAGAGCGCCCCTCGGGGTAAACAGAACGTCTTAAGCCAATTTTACGATCTCCCGCCTGCGACGCTAGCCAAGTAGTCACGATTGCTCGAAACGTGTGCTCGCGAACACTCCAAACGTATTCTCAAGGCGCTTCAAATCGACAATATTACGAAAACTTTCTCATCCGCGACTCTGCATCACTCTTACAACAGAAAGTACACTCAAATCATGACTCACGACACGTTTTCAAAAAATGTGTTCGGGTAAGTCGCGAAATATATTTAGCACCATTTCAATTCCTCTACTAGCTGAGTGAAAGCTGGAAATCCAAGAAGAAGAAGAAGAAGAAGAAGAAGAAAGGTTTAGATCCTTACACTGTGTAATGTTGAGAACAATTAACAGTAACCTGAACTATCAAACTAACTTCAATATAACCATTAGATCTAATAAAAAAACACCATCTTTTAAAAATACACATTCAAATACTATAATGCAGCAATAAAAAATTACACCTTTGAAGTAGGTTAGGAAATGGCTCTTTCAAGGGTTTTCTTCAAATACTAAAACCCAGAAGTCGGAAATGACCTGACAGCACTGCCACCAATCACAGGAGCACGCTACGCCCGGGGAGTGCACGTAACAGCCACGTTAAGAAACATTACACTATAATAAACACTTCCGTAAACGCAAGAAACCCGAGCGAGCAATATAGTCTCATTCTTGCAGTTGCCTAACTTGAAGCAGTAACTATATGAGTAACAGCTGCATGGGGAGTCACGTTACACAACGTATTCGCCTGGGGGTGATATTCTACTGTTAACTTCGAGAGCACTCCAAGCACAATGCCTCATTTAGGCGTACTGTTAGTTACCGCAAGCTGGTTCGTGGTCAGCAAACCGTGGGTGAAAATTATTCTCGCACTATTACCGATGACCCTCGGAGCAGCAGAAAGCACTAAAATAATGATGAAACCAGTCATCGCGTGAGAGTTGCCAAATTCAAGAGAATGGCTGCAATGAAAAAAGAGATAATCAGAAATCAAAATATTCGTGATACCTCAAACAAATACAGTACTAATAAGGAAATATGTATTTTTTATCTACGTAAATGGAACATGATATACCCTGAAAACTCTGACTCGTAATTCCGTACAATAAAGTTCAACTTTTTGATATTTTACTCTTGCAGCAATTTGCGAGTCATTCTTAACGTCATTTTCTGCAGTTGCAAATAATTTGTCAAAACTGCATAGAAAGTAATTCCTCAGCCATAAACAGCAGGTGCTATTAATGGGAGGAAACACCTGATTGCATCCAGTAAGTGCTAATTACTGAAACAACTATTGCAGACAGTTATGACGCACTTGAAGTACTGTTGCCCATTGACAAAAGCACTAAAAGTAAAATATTGAACCATTTTGAAACCATGGAGCTCGGAACTCGGGTAACAGGTTCCTGTGACGCATCACAAGTGAAGTGTCATTATTCGCTACAGCGTAGCCGCAGCAGAGCGACGCGGAGGTGGAAACCAGAGCGCTTCCAGCGCACGCGGGCAAAAAGAGAAGAGCGGCGGGGGCAGGGGGCGGGACAGCGTCGAGGGTTGGCGTGTTTATTCGCGTGGAGACCACTCAGCTATAGAGAGACGGAAAGCGCTCCCAGTAATCGCCGTCGCGCAGTACACAAAGCCGGGCGGTGGGCGGCGGCGGCGGCGGCAGCGGGGGGGGGGCAACTGACGTTTCTACGATCGCCGGAGCCACTTAGCCAGCGCGCTGCCGTGCGGCGCGAGCATCCACCGGCGCCAACGGCGAAGCAAGTGAGCACCTCTCACGGCGGGGGCGAGGGCGCGGGCGGGAAGAAAGGCGGAGGAGCAAAGCCCCGAGTGAATGGACCAGTTGGCGAAACGAGCGAGCGAAGCGCCGCGCCGCGCCGCGCCGCGCCGAGAGGCTGCTTCTCGGGCGCTCCTCGTGGCACAGGGCGGGGGCTTGGAGGTTGCCTGGAGGTGCGGGTGGGGGCGCGGTCGGAGGTTGCAGAGGTGGAGGACACGAGAGGCGAGGCGAGGTTAGAGCACAGTTGAAGTTACAACAGACGCCTTAGGCTTAGGGCACGAGGTGTTCAAGTGGGAAGGGTCCGAAATGTTGCGAAATGAGGGTGAAGGTGGTTGCAACTCGACAGAACGAGGGCGACGAGACGAGCGAATCTGCAATACCTCACATGTTCACTTCGAAACCTAAGTCAAGTGGAATGATCTGAAGTAAAAAAGAGGTGGGGCACAGAATCCTGATACCAGTAAAGAATGAGAACAATGAATGCTACAAATGAAAGATGATAACTGAAAATGGGTATGTCAACCGGTAGGGAAGAAAAGCAAATACGTCCAAGGAGAGTGAGACAATAAGAGTTGGTAGTGCAGACAACGGAACAAAAGATAAAACAACAGGGTGGAGAAAGAGGTAAAAGCAAAAATTGAAGTAGGAGAATGGACGATGGCGAAAGCGAGGGCGAGGGCGAGGGCGAGGGCGAGGGCGAGGGCGAGGGCGAGGGCGAGGGCGAGGGCGAGGGCGAGGGCGAGGGCGAGGGCGAGGGCGGGGACGGGGACGGGGACGGGGACGGGGACGGGGACGGGGACGGGGACGGGGACGGGGACGGGGACGGGGACGGGGACGGGGACGGGGACGGGGACGAGGCGCACAGCAGTGGAGCTCTGGGAGAGATTCACAGCCGTGGGGAGCCGCGCCGCGCCGGCTGCACACTCGAGTTCGTAAGCAGGGCAGCGGCCTGCGCCGCCGCCTCCGCCTCCGCGCCGTCGCTCCACTTCGCGCCCTGAGAGACTTTCGTCGAGCGCGAAAGAGCGCCCGCGCGCAACGCAACTCTACGAGCAGGCTGGAGCCGCGAGGGGCGACGGATGAGCGCACGAGTTCACGGAGAGGTGTTTACCTACGTCTGTAAGCGGTGCGGGCGAAGGGAAGAAAACACAAAATGAAACCTTTAGAGCTTGTAGAACCACGTCGAATGAAAGGGCGCCTCTGTACGTTCTCGCGTCAATGTTACATTGTCTAACGTAAGTCTTAAAGACAGTCACACCAAAACGGTTTCCGCGATACACTTATAGTGAATGATGGTAGGTAATATAAATCTTTTACGTTGTAATGAAGCAAACAAAAATACCACGAAGCCACATATAAGGCAGATATTTAACGCATTCCTCACTTTCAAGCAGAGGCATTGTATCCACTAGGCTGACTAGGCTCCAGCCTAGGGCCCGGAACTTCTGGGGGCCCATAAATTTGTAGAATTTTTTTCTCAATTTTTATAGGATTTTAATCGTAATAAGATATAAGAGCAAATGTTCTCAACTTTACACATACTTTCTCTGTTTTAAATAAATACACGTAAAGTATATTAATATATTTATATTTTTCATTCTAACATAGACTGATACACTTAAAAACAGTACTTTTAAGAAAGTACATTTCTGAATCAAGGGACTTTCATTTGGAAGAAAATCTAAAGTGTGCTGGTCAAAAGCACTGAGAAAAATAAAATTTTATGGCTTTATTGCCTCTAAGAATTGTCCACATCGTTTGAACAAAGCATTGTTTGTCATATTGTTTTTAAAAACAATATACTATTATTGTTCACTATTGTACTTAAAATTTCAAATTTAATATATTATTATATATAATGCATATACTATATTATTATTATTTAATAATAATATTTATTAATAAAATATATATTCAAAGACATAATTATGTTGGGATGTACATTAATTATCCTAGGGCCTAAGGGCCCATTACATTCTACAGCTTATGGCTGGCCTAGGGCCCACAAGGATGTTACAACGTCCCTGTTAACAGCTCTCGCACAAGATCAGTCTTATCTTATGATAAGTAATTGACACGCTATTCGACACCTCAAATAACGCATTTAAAGGACACGGCTGTACGGATTAAAACGGTACACGACAGCTTAGAAGACGTCGAAGCAAATCACGCAGGGAGAAAGGAAAGCCAAGATGTAGCACATGAAGCGCCGACTCTCAAACCGTGCATGGCAGAGAATGAAGATTTTCAGCACGTGATCTCACAATGAATACCAGGACACACGAAGTCTCAAATAGAAAACTATCAAGGAACTCTAGACGCTTTCCACAGCGTCAGTGATGCCAAAACACTTCTTCGATGTTACAAAATGTGCTTTTATGGTGTAGACTCGAAAACACCGAAGTGAACTCACGCGTAATATAACTATTTCAGCGTGTCCAGCCAATATAACTATTTAGTCCGTTCATTAATTGTTCGTGTGCACACCCTTCGACCGTAAAATATTATAGCCAATGATTTAATTTATTCGCAGTATAAGTAAAATACTTTCATTTGAAAATACAGGTTGATCTCGCCCGAGTTAAGACTGAAGAAACTATTTATTTGTCACTTAACAACAAGGAATAATATTTTATACGGAAAGGTAATTGTTCCATTAATATTAATATTGTTAATCATAATCAAAAACGTTAATTTATTAAAAGCAGCTACAATTAACAGTCAGCATTCGAGTGGGCGTGATGACACGACCAACCTCGCGTTCAAAATTCTAACCTAAGAATCAATTTAGAGACTATTCTTTCGTGTTGCACCTAATTCTATATTTTTGTAAAAATGGAGTACACTTCTACGAAAATTTAAGCAACCATTTTGCTGCTGTATCATCTGACTACCTCCATCACTTTTTGTAGAACGAACTACTACCAGCATAAGATGACCCTGACAGAAAATACGGTCCAACAGGTAAAAACCAACAGACATACGCTACGCAATTTTTTTCAACATGCAGCAATAAATCACACGCCGGCATCTCCCTAAAAGAAACGCATTTAGGTAGCGTCCTCGCTTAATAATCCTGCTGTGTCGCACCCGTCAACAACGGTGGCCCCAGAGCAACCGCCAAGACGGAGCGGCGGGGGAGGCGGTAACGAGCTACAGCGCGGCGCGGCGCGACCCACTTCCCCGGCGACAGCAGGGTGCTGGCGGGGGACCTCAGGGCCCGGGGCGGGGAATCCGGCGGAAACACGAGGATAAAAACTCAATAAAATATAAAACGAAACTGCGACTCAATCATAATGAATGACTAGGCAGCCAGTCACGGCGGCGCAGGAAAGAATGAATAAAACGACAAAGGCCGCGGCTTCCTGAATGGGCGCCGGCCGGCCCTGGAACGGCGCCTTCGGACCGCTGCGAATGCGCTCTAATGCCGGTGCATTCAAAGCGTAAGATTTTTAGCCCGCGGGTTTGTAGGTGCCACTGTCACTTACAGAGAGCAACCGATATTCACATTCAAGGAGGCATTATGTATCGACTAGTCTTTGTACGGAATTTGGAGAAGAGATGACAAACGCATCAAAACTGTGATAACAGTGATTTACGTGGAACACCGGTTCAAAAAATGTTCACATTTCCAGCCTCCATTTACTTCCAATGTTCTGTCTGAAAGAGACTATTTAATAGACTTGCAGGCAAAGAAACCTCTGATTAAAAATGGCAAACAGTTTGTGATTAAATTAGCCTTGTAATGTGTGGTGTAGATTCGATGCAAAACGTACCCTCGTTTCTGTTCTCTATTAAAGAAACATTTTCATACAAAGCAGTGACGTTAATATAAGGCATTCCTGACGCTGATGATGAAATTTACGATCTACACAATTTGGGTAAGTTTCTGAATGCCTTCATTCAAACATTAATAGTAACAAAAAATATATTTCATACGTTCACATTTCTTACTCAATTTCATATTCACAGCTCTAGATAAAAATAACATGCATTCCAAAGATCAAATACTGAGTCACTTGAGGAAACGTATTGTTCCCCCGCCATCCTTCAGTGTTTTTGTTTGTTCGTATCTCCATTACTCAGCACGTTTTCAAACAACGCTGACTATTCAATGAACAATGAATGTTTCTGGAATAATTAGAATATTTCATCGGAATTAAGTAAATATCTTTGGCCGGAAATGAATCTTCAGTCATAGTATATACAATTGAGATAATATACACAAGAAGCTGTTCCAGCTCATTTTTTCAATCTACGAGGGCAGCGTTAGAGTGAACAATCTGTAAGGTCTGATTGATCTGAAGACATCAGACAGATTCGTTGATAAATCGCCTACTTAACTATTGACGTTAGTAGGGAATACTATTTGGTTTCCTGCATTACCTTTCAAATTTAACTGTTTCGTGTTTATTTTGATGAATTCAGTTCTTGAAACGTTTGAGTAAAATCCTATAAGGATATATGCCCTCCATATCTCTTTTTCTGGGGTCAGCATCGAGATAAAGGCAACGGTATTCGCTCGAATTTGCGCGTATTTGAAATTTTATGAATTGCACAGAAACGTACCAATAAACAATCCTAACAATTTTGAACAAATTTTTCAGCAAACTAAACCTAATTCCGCGGGAACATTAGCCCAAATTTACACTATCTGTGAAATAAATTTCAAATGCTAAATTATCTAACTTTAAACATTATCAAGTTGGCTCTAAAACAAAGTACGGCACTTTAATAGAATGGCAAAGGGAAAGTTGAACATTTGTGTTTTAATGGAATTAGTTACCACATGAAATTCTATGAATTCCTTTGTAAATGCCAGCACATTTATGCTATCACTATTTTACCGCTGCAGCAATTTCGAAATACATCGTACACAGATATATTATGATGACCAGCAAACTTTTATCGTATTTTTGCTTACGATACAACTCAAGTATCTCAATTGGAGTTTTTCAGTAGTGGCAACTCTTTAGTAAATACGTGGCAACCATTTTTTTCTATGGCAATGTTTGGGAGGCCACATTGTTTCTGAGTGAGAACCTGTCTAATTTTCTTGTGAAATAATTGTTTTATTGTAAAACGCGAGTTGTTTGGTAACGCTTATCTATAACTTGTTTTATCTTACACTGTCTTAATTTTATCGTTGTTGCATAAATTTGTACTTTTAATAACTTTTTGTGATTCATAATTTTTACCTAAATTTGTTCTTTGTATTGTGATGAGAAGGCCAAAGAACCCGCGTCCAAAGAAAAAAGGAAAAATCAAGACATTAATAGAACTTGAACCCCTTTCACGACACGTTTCTCAAATGGTTAGATTCTCAGACATCAGTAGCAAACATTTCCAGAATACTTTTAGATTACAGAATGACCCTATTACAGAATAGCAAATTGTAGAAAATATAGGATGGTCAGATTAATATGGCCACGGACTACGATACAAACTATGTTCAGTGGAAGTGCTATTTCACATCCTACAGCGAGCTCTCCCGCAGAGTAATTTTCTGTGACGTCATAATAACCTTGAGGATTGATCTAACATTTCATTCAAACATGTTTGCTAGCACTTTCATTTAGCCAGAAGCAGCTAAGTTCCCAAACAGATCGTGAACTTCTGTTTATGAGCAAGTGTGGTGTGTTGTTCGATCCCAATCCCTTAATGACCCATGAACGTAATTTTTTACAACACTGTTAATAGAGAAATACTCTCCCTTTCTTCGTACATCCCAGCACGGAAATGGCAACAGGACGGGATATAAATATGTCAAAACTAGTGATTTGGTCTCAATCATCTAAAATAGTTATCAATGAAATTAAAATATATCTGAGATCTCTTACCTCGAATGCAACAGTGGCATGTAAATAATTAATTAAAACGATAATCTATTAAGCTCTGGCTAATAAAGCAAGGACATTCAAGAATCGTAATGGAGTATAGGGAACCTTCTATTTGTAACGTTGGTAATGTTTCCACGAGGGTTGGGAGAGAAGACATGAGTTTTTTTAAAAGAAATGTTATCGGATCAGATAACTTTATTTGTCGCGAGAAAGAAATGTACTAATGAGTGTTCACAACAGCAGTTGACTCTGTGAGTGTCTATTAACTTAGAGCAATGAGAAATCAGTTGTCTGACCGCAACCGTGCGAGATGAACGTAACCCGTTTCCAGCAGCGCTCAGACACCAAGACAGCCGATCTCCGTGGGAGAAATGCCCGTCAATGTCACAGTGAATTGGTGGAAGCTACACAAAATAATGCCCTTCCATACCGGCCAGAGGCGAGATGCGCAGGAAAGTTTCAGTGAGAACGCGTAGCAACTAGTGATCAGCAACGCACGTGACGACCCGTGAGTACGCGGGCCGATGTGGCACGTGTAGTAATCGAGCATCCGTCTAATCGGGCCTTTACAACGGGTATGTAATGCTCTTGGAACGCTGTGAACTCGCATATGCTAAAATGCTTTTGAACGTTAAACCGGTACTGTCATTTCAAATGCCTTAATGAATATGAGAAATACAATTTTGCTGTGTAGTTAGTTCATTCCGTGTCCTTTCATATGTGTATTTCACGTTTTACACCCGTGGTCGTATTCTCACAAAAGAGTTGCTATAATTTATACCCCAACCCTCGTACGATGTTTAAAAAGTAGAATTTTAATGGAATTTTATTATCAATTCATACATTAATATTAGAAACACTTCAATACCCTTTTTTAGGAAGGAAATAGGCATCGAAAATGTAATTTTTCGCATTCCCAACAATTTTCGCCAACACATACGTATTTTCTGATTTACCTTTCAAACGCTTATTAAGGTGTTTCTGAAATTGTAATTCATATATTCATAATTCATTCTTTAAGATATTTACATACAATGAGTTATATTTCTCAATTAACCTGGACCACGATCTTGGAAACTATCAGACAATAATGCATAATATGACGTATTTGATTAAATATTCGCACGAAGCCTCGCATTTGCAAATGTTCTTTAACATATGACTTAGTCTTTGCTGCACATTTCACACCTTTCCATCATGTCATCTTTCACGCAGCCATTAGTTCCTTTGGCGTCACGCTGACATGTCCCTGCACTCTTTGCAAGTCGTTGCCAGATAAACGTCCTCTCCTCTCCACAGTAATTTACAATTCATCTGCGCTTCCGGCACATGTCAGTGCCGTGACGCGATAAGTCAAAAGAGCTTTCCGCAGGGGGGTGAATCCTGCGGTGCAGACGCCTTTCCCTCCCGTCCCGCTCTGGCTCGGCTGGGCGGCGCCCGCAGCAATCTCCCAGCCCTTCGTCAAGGCGTCGCCGCCGCCTCCGCAGGCGCGCGCTCGTAAAACGAAATGCCGGCGCGCTTTACGAAACGGCCCTGCGCGCCTCGGCGGTTGAGACAGCGCGCGGGGCGTGGTGCAGACGGCCCGGCGCCCGTTCCCAGCGTGGGAGGGGAGGGGCCAGGCAAAGCGCAGCTCCCGAATTGCATTGGCGCCGGCGGCGGGGTGGGGCGACGGGCGACGTTGAAGGGCAAAGACGCGGGGCGAGGCAGTAGAGGACATTGGCATGTCATGACCGGCTGGCCGGCGGAGCGGTTAAAAGAACGAGCTGGGCTAAGGGGTGGGGCGGCGAGTGACAACGTCGTCTCCAACAACCTCTCTGAGGCAGAGCTGCCTCCGAAGACAAAAGGGTCGGAGGGACGCTAAGGCTCGTTTCAGGGAAACAAGCTGAATCTCTGTTAGGAAACAACTGCAGAATATACCAAAGGCCCCGTTAAACTAAGTTAGTTGCAAACTAATCTCGAAAATACTACAGAAAAATAATAAGTGTGTAGAATCGAGTACGAAATAAAAGATTCGTGCACTCAAAAAAGCGAAGCAATAGATCAAAGGTCTGTACGAAAAAGATCAACGAATAGAATATGAAGAGTCAAGAACGATTGATAAAACGTATTTATGAGTCGAACGTTGCGCAAACGAAGTAACGTAATAAAAAAAATAATGAAAAGAAATACAAGAGCTATTAAAAATGGACGAACTAAAATATTGTGAAAAATATACCAAAATACAGTCGTGTCAATTTTGAAAGGAACAAGCCTAAGGGCCAGGCGATGGGTCCCGCAGGGCGCTCCGATCGCGCGGAGATTCGGGGCCCCCTTCACCGAAGGGGAGGACGGCGAGACGCCGAGAGCCATCACCTTCACCACCTCCTACGGCGGGGGCCGCGTCCGCGGCTGCCACAAAACGGGAAGATAAAGCGCAACGGCGCGGCGCTAGCGGGACCGGCCGCGCGCCCATCACTATAGCGTGGACGGCCGGGGCTCCGGCTCCGGGTATGGCGCCCCGCGCCCCCCCCGCCCCGCCCACCGGCGCCACGAGCGGCGTCACGCGACAACGGCAGCTCGCAATCACCGTAAATAAACCGCCTCCTTCTCTTCTATTGAACATGGCCATTAATTGAGGAAATTATGTTCAACTGTAAAGCGCATTTAGGAAACTACCCGAGACATCGGAAAGACCGACGCAAGATTTTACTGGTGATTGAAGCATCACGGTTTGAACAGCATGAAACAAAAATGCGATTCGGAGCCCCTTCACTATTATGTTTAGTCATTTCTTGTATGCGCCATGCATTTACAGCAATCGGAATGTTCATTTCGATTTTAAAAAATCCACGAAGTGGAAATCTCTAAAATCAGGCATTTCAATCATAATCTCAAACATATCCCTTGTGCAACAATACACCTAAATTATCTCTTACTATGGAATTCAGATATACAGAACATAAAAAGGACCATTTCTCGTAGTTTGAGATATGAATAAAGGGAAAAAGAATCGCCCCGTCACAAATAAAGAGGCAGAACGAAGTAGATAATAAAAATTCATACCGAATACAAAATCATGGTGCATACAAAGGCCCACTACTGAGGGCTAAATGCTCTTCAATAAATCTGCAATTTCATTTAATATATTCAAGAATAACTTATACAATTAATTCTTGTGTCAAACCATTCGACTGAAAAATCCACCATCATCGTCCTTCACCGAAATAACGTTAAAACGCGAACAGCAACTGCAACCAGTCCTCACAGAAATCCCCTTCAGTCGTGGGGAAAGGCAGGCGTCGCGTCGAGCCGCGCGCGAGAGCATGCGTGTGTGCGTGCGTGCGAAGGCATCGGGGGAAGAGGGGGGGAGCAGGGTGGTTCGGGAATCGCCATGCGCCTCGCGCCGTTCATCGCCACAGCCGTTGCCTCCTCCGCCCCCCCCTCTTCCTCTCCCTCCCTCCCACCGTCGCGCACGGCACGCGCAGAACCGGGCCTACACGCTTCACACGCCGCGAGGCCGCGCCGCCAACTTCGAGGGCGAGAAAACGGGCCTCGCACAGCCACTGCCGCCGCCGCCACCGCCGCCGCCGGCGCAACGCAGGCGACGGAGAAGTGTCTCCTCGGCACTTGGCGTTTATTTCCTCACGCTCTTTTTCACAATCTCTCCAACACTGGCAGTTCTGCACCCAAATTCCACCTCGTTAGGGCTAAAAGGACGAGGGTATTAATACCAGCAGAAATTGCGTTATTATTATACTGCGTTAAATTAGATATTGCTTGTAATATCTAATAATTAATTATTTTTGCATTAATAATTAATTACCTGTTTTATTTTAATTCTATCCAACGGAGACTATGTAAAGTGATTAAATTTATGAAAACGCTATTATCCTCCTCTCGAAACGAAACAGCGCACCATAAATCGAGGGTTAAATTGTATATAACGATAATAATAATAATAATAATAATAATAGTAATAATAATAGTAATAATAATAATAATAATAATAATAATAATAATAATAATAATAATAATAATAATAATAATAAAAAATCTGCAATTGGCAGTTTGGCGGTGCCTGCAGTCGAGTACAGTTCCGGATAAGTGGACTGCACTGAGCAAGAAATTCGAATCGTGGGTCGAAAAAATCTGTTAACAATGCATCATGTCGTCCACCCTCGAGCAAGAAGCATTGCAAAGAAAACTATGTAAGACGCGCCGAATAACACGGAAGCAGTTCTAATAGCTGTTCAAGATCAGGCGCTGAGAACCCATTATGACAAAACGGCTCACAAAATTTCCCAAAATGATAAATGTCGCATTTGCCAGGATCACGTAGAAACCATTGATCATATTGTGTCTCAGCTTGTCCAATTCTAGCGAAGACCGAATACTTGAAAAGACACGGCACTGTGTGTTGCTACTTCCACTGGTAGATCTGTACCGCCCTCGAAGTTCCGAACACATGCCCCAAGTGGTACAAACACTCACCATAACCGGTGACGTCTGTAGGATTGTGTACGATATCGTACGACCAACAAATTCAAACTGATCGCACGATAGCGGCAAACAAACGGAATATAGTTATCCTGCGATCTTTGGCGAAGAACTACAGGCCAATTACTTGTCTGCCAGTACTGTACAAAACGTCGTAACCAAGGAGGCAGAGAAACGTCAAAATACATTCTAGATAAGAATCATCTAATGCCAGCTGAACAAAAAGGATGTCGTAAAGGCTCTTATGGCTGTAAGGAAATCTTGCTCCTGAATAAAGTCATCTTGAATGATGTAAAGAAACGCAAACGTAATTTGAGCATGGCTTGGATTGACTACCAAAAGGCCTTTGATAGTGTACCACACGATTGGATTTTGAAGACCATGGAGATCTATCGATTTCATCCTAGACTTATTGAATTTTGCAAGGCTAGTATGAAGTCGTGGAGTACCAGGTTACTAATCCACAGCGGAAAGGAAGCAGTAGAAACCAGAAGTATTCAGATTAACAGGTGTATTTTTCAAGGAGATTCACTATCCCCTCTGCTGTTTTGCATTAGTTTGATCCCACTATCGAGACAGTTGTCGCAAGCTGACTTTGGTTTTAAGCTCCATGGTGATGAAAGGCCAGTATCACATTTGTTTTACATGGATGATCTGAAAGTGTTTGCTAAGAATGAAGCGATTCTCTCCCAAATGCTGTCTGTCGTGAATGACTTTAGCAATGACATCTGCATGAAGTTTGGTCTTGACAAGTGTGCAAAAATCAATTTAAAAAGAGGGAAACTCACAACGTCTGAGAACATTGAAATTGATACGCACACTGTGATTCAAGATCTTGAGCCAGGTAAAACTTACAAATATCTGGGCATTGAAGAATGTGAAACCATCTCGAATGACAGAATGAAAGAGAGAATTCGTAGGGAGTATTATAGGAGAGAGAGACTGGTTCTGCAGTCCGCTCTGAATTCCAGGAATAAAATTTCTGCAATAGGTAGTTTGGCGGTACCTGTAGCCGAATACAGTTTTGGACTAGTGGACTGGGCTCAGCAGGAAATTCGCACCATGGATCGAAAAACCAGAAAACTGCTAACAATGCATCATGTTGCCCACCCTCGAGCTGATATACATAGACTTTATGTGTCACGTAAGGAAGGAGGAAGAGGCCTCAGACAAATTGAGGCCTCCTGGCACAACGCAATAGTCGGGATGGGAAAGTATGTAGTCAGCCATCAAGATGACCCTCTAATGATGCATGTCATGAAATCTGACCGAAGAATGGGAAACAGAGGCATTGTTAGTGTAGCTAGAAGCATTGCGAAGAAAACTAGGCAAGACACGTCGAATAACACAGACACTGAACTTCTGATGCTGCTAAACATGAAGTGTGAAACACAAAAAATGTTAAAGAAATCGTGGAGAGACAAACCACTCCACGGACAATACCTAAAAAGAATGGACAAGGTGCAGATCAATAAAGATCAATCATTTATGTGGCTTAAAAGGGGAAGAATGAAGCCAGAATCGGAAGCACTTGTAATAGCTGCCCAAGATCAGGCCTTGAGAACACGACATTATGATAAAGCGGTTCTCAAAATTTCCCAAGATGATAAATGCCGCATTTGCCTGGAGCAAGTAGAAACCATTGATCATATTGTCTCAGCTTGTCCAATCCTAGCAAAGACGGAATACCTGAAAAGACATGACAGGGTGTGTAGCTACCTCCACTGGCAGATCTGTACCGCACTCAAAGTTCCAAACACATGCCCCAAGTGGTACGAACACTCACCAAAACCGGTGACGTCTGTTGGATTGTGTACGATATTGTACGACCAACAAATTCAAACTGATCGCACGATAGCGGCAAACAAACCGGATATAGTCATCCGGGATTTGGAGAACAAATCGTGTTACTTGTCGATGTTGCTGTACCCTGCGATCAAAACGTCGTTACCAAGGAGGCAGAGAAAAGTCTTAAATACAAGAGTTTGGAAATCGAGATCAGCAGAATGTGGGGCGTAAAAGCACAGGTCGTCCCGATAGTTATTGGAGCTCTGGGATTTGTTCCGCAAAATTGTGGGACTGGGAAGACTGGGAAGTGCAAGAAATTGCTTTATTTGGAACAGCCCACATTTTGCGCAAAGTATTGTAGAGGCACCGACAGTCCCTAGATCTACTCCTTAGGTAGCTGGTTGCAACCTGGATTAGATTTTATATTCAGCCGACACATATCTTTAATCGTGATTTAGAGGAATAATAATAATAACAATAATAATAATAATAATAATAAATCTGCAAATGGCAGTTTGGGGGTGCCTGTAGTCCAGTACAGTTCCGGACAAGTGGACTGCACTGAGCAAGAAATTCGAATCGTGGATCGAAAAAACGGAAATCTGTTAACAATGCATCATGTCACCCATCTTCGAGCTCATGTACATAGACTTTATGTGTCACGTACGGAAGGAGAAAGAGACCTCAGACAAATTGAAGCTTCCTGACACTATGCAATAGTTGGAATGGGAAAGTATGTAGTCAATCTTAAAGATGACCCTCTAATGAGGCAGGTCATAAAATCTGACCGAAGAATGGGAAGCTGAGGCATTGTTAGTGTAGCAAGAAGCATTGCAAAGAAAACTATGTAAGACACGCCGATAACACAGAAGCAGATCTAATAGCGGTTCAAGATCAGGCACTGAGAACACATTATGACAAAGCGGCTCACAAAATTTCCCAAGATGATAAATGCCGCATTTGCCAGGAACACGTAGAAACCATTGATCATATTGTGTCTCAGCTTGTCCAATTCTAGCGAAGACCGAATACTTCAAAAGACACGGCACTGTGTGTCGCTACCTCCACTGGTAGATCTGTACCGCCCTCGAAGTTCCGAACACATGCCCCAAGTGGTACGAACACTCATCATAACCGGTGACGTCTATAGGATTGTGTACGATATTGTACGACCAACAAATTCAAACTGATCGCACGATAGCGGCAAACAAACCGGATATAGTTATCCGGGATTTAGAGAAAAATCGTGTTTACTTGTCGACGTTGCTGTACCTTGCGATCAAAACGTCGTAACTAAGGAGGCAGAGAAACGTCTTAAATACAAAAGTTTGGAAATCGAGATCAGCAGAATGTGGGGCGTAAAAGCACAGGTCGTCCCGATAGTTATCGGTGCTCTGGAATTTGTTCCGCAAAATTTGCGTAAGAACTTATCTAAACTCCCAAGTTATTCAAAAGGCTGGAAATTCAGGAAATTGATACATTTGGAACAGCTCACATTTTGCGCAAAGTATTGAAGAGGCACCGACAGTCCGTAGATCTGCTCCTTGGGTAGCTGGTTGCAACCTGGAGTAGATTTTATGCCGACTCACAACATCTTTGGTCGAGATGTAGTGGTAAATATAATAATAATAATAATTATAATAATAATAATAATTATAATAATAATAATTATAATAATAATAATAATAATAATAATAATTATAATAATAATAATTATTATTATAACTCCACCTAGGGAGTACACGACCTTGGAGTTGGTGGTGGAGCTTGAGTACCCCCATGAGCCTTAAAGCTATGTCAGTGGTAGCCTAGCTACCGGTAGGGCCTCCCTTGCTGAATAGGTTCAAGGGGAGGGGTCAGACGAAGAAGTACTCCATTTGAGGAGAGTGGGAAGTAAGTAGAGAGGGAAGGGTCATGAACCTTTGGACTTCCTGTTGTCGGCCCATAGAGGGTACAGGAGAGAAACTGGGTTGGCACACCAGGCCACTGATTAGAGTGGAGGCCCGAACCTTGCATTAGCCAGCGAAGGAGGCTGCCTTCACCAGTCAGTGAAAATCCCGTAGGGTTTAGTAATGCCGACTGGCGATCGGAGGGACCCCTTGCTGGGCCCTGCGGGGGGATGCCCCGAGGCCACTGTGGGTCGCAGTAACGGATGGCAGGAAACAACCCGAGAGTTAAGTGTGATCTGTGAACTCGAACTTGCGTCCTGGGAATCCTCAATTCAAACCAATGAGCAAAATGGATAGAACAAGCAATTTAATGAATCTTAACGTGCCTTGTTCTACCAATGTCCCATACCTGCTCAGAAACCGAGCTAATGTCACCTTGTCGACGTCTGGCCATCCCACGGAAGTTAGTCCCAGGGACCCAGAGCCGGCAGTAGCTCGAAGCCATCGTCATAGGTGGACCCGGGATGAATTAAAGGAGGTGATGTGGTGCTTTTACTATGCAAAAGCGAAAAATGGGGGCTCAGAATAGAAGTTTTCAAGGTATGGAGAGAGCGGAACCCAGATATGAGAACCTACCCTAGACTCAAAGAAGCTTGCCAGTCAACGACGATACATACTCAGCAGTGGAAAATTCACAGCAGAACAACTTGCTGACATTGAGAGAAATGCGGAGTATGTATTTCGCTCGAACAATCCACATGACGAACATGTAGAACTTGAAAATGATGATCCCGTGGAAGGTTCATCGCTTTCCAGTGAAACACACGTCAGTGGTGAAAACTCATCTGGCAATGAATTACACGATAAGGACATGATGCGAAATCTCCTTCGGCGCGAGATAGAAAGAGTTAGTCAACTTCCGTTTGAATCTCGCGAACCGTTGAGGAGAATATACGAAAATGCCAAAGCTAAAAGAGTGATAGAAACAGTGAATTCTGTCTTAAATGAGGTGGTGGAGACCCCAGGCAGAGATCTAGATATTACTGAAATCAATCACATCATATATGCAACGGGATATTTAGTATCTCAGATAATTTTGGGGCCAGCAAGAACACCGACGGCCGACAGCAAAACAGAGTAACAGCTCTGTACCCCCATGGATGAACAGAATTATGAAACGGATAGCCGACACCCGGCGTGAAATATCATTCTTAGCTGAGGCATCTTCTAAATCAACGCACACCTCTAAAGTTCAACGAAAACTATTCAATGTTGAACAAAAATACCAAATTGAAAATGACACCAGCAGGCTAATGGTAGTTGAGAAGCTAAAAGAGAAAATTGAAGCATGGGCTCAACGAATAAGAAGGTACAAACGTAGAATAGATTTCCGTGTACAGAACCGGTTGTTTGAAACAGACGCGAAGAGATTCTATCGCAATCTGACTCAAAAACCGAATGGCAAAGCTGTTACTCCTTCAAAAGATGACGTCGAAGCATTTTGGGCAGGAATCTGGGAAGAGAGCAGATCCTACAACAAAGACGCATCTTGGCTTCAATCTGAAGTTGATGCTGCCGATGAACTTGTAGAAACAGTGGAAGATGTTCACCAATTCTCGGAAGAAGACCTCTTCTAAGCAATTAAGAACACGGGAAACTGGAAGTCCCCCGGGATTGATAAGATCCAGATTTATTGGATTAAGAAATTAACAGCAATACATTCTCATCTAGCAAAGGCTGTTAATAAAATTTTTGAAAACCCAAAGGAAATCCCGGAATGGCTCACACGCGGCATCACGTATTTGCTACCCAAAGCGGGAGACAGCTCTTTGGCGAAGAACTACAGGCCAATTACTTGTCTGCCAGTACTGTACAAACCTATAACTTCAGCCATAGCTGACAAAATGTATAGACTTCTAGATAAGAATCATCTAATGCCAGCTAAACAAAAAGGATGTCGTAAAGGCTCTTATGGCTGTAAGGAAATCTTGCTACTGAATAAAGTCATCCTGGATGATGTTAAGAAACGCAAACGTAATTTGAGCATGGCTTGGATTGACTACCAAAAGGCCTTTGATAGTGTACCACACGATTGGATTTTGAAGATCCTGGAGATCTATCGATTTCATCCTAGACTTATTGAATTTTGCAAGGCTAGTATGAAGTCGTGGAGTACCAGGTTACTAATCCACAGCGGAAAGGAAGCAGTAGAAACCAGAAGTATTCAGATTAACAGGTGTATTTTTCAAGGAGATTCACTATCCCCTCTGCTGTTTTGCATTAGTTTGATCCCACTATCGAGACAGTTTGTCGCAAGCTGACTTTGGTTTTAAGCTCCATGGTGATGAAAGGCCAGTATCACATTTGTTTTACATGGATGATCTGAAAGTGTTTGCTAAGAATTGAAGCGATTCTCTCCCAAATGCTGTCTGTCGTGAATGACTTTAGCAATGACATCTGCATGAAGTTTGGTCTTGACAAGTGTGCAAAAATCAATTTAAAAAGAGGGAAACTCACAACGTCTGAGAACATTGAAATTGATACGCACACTGTGATTCAAGATCTTGAGCCAGGTAAAACTTACAAATATCTGGGCATTGAAGAATGTGAAACCATCTCGAATGACAGAATGAAAGAGAGAATTCGTAGGGAGTATTATAGGAGAGTGAGACTGGTCCTGCAGTCCGCTCTGAATTCCAGGAATATAAATATCTGCAATAGGTAGTTTGGCGGTACCTGTAGCCGAATACAGTTTTTGGACTAGTGGACTGGACTGAGCAAGAAATTCGCACCATGGATAGAAAAACCAGAAAAACTGCTAACAATGCATCATGTTGCCCACCCTCGAGCTGATATACATAGACTTATGTGTCACGTAAGGAAGGAGGAAGAGGCCTCAGACAAATTGAGGCCTCCTGGCACAACGCAATAGTCGGGTTGGGGAAGTATGTAGTCAGCCATCAAGACGACCCTCTAATGAGGCAGGTCATGAAAATCTGACCGAAGAATGGGAAAACAGAAGCATTGTTAGTGTAGCAAGAAACATTGGCGAAGAAAACTAGGCAAGACACGTCGAATAACACAGACACTGAACTTCTGATGCCGCTAAACATGAAGTGTGAGACACAAAAAATGTTAAAGAAATCGTGGAGAGACAAACCACTCCACGGACAATACCTAAAAAGAAATGGACAAGGTGCAGATCAATAAAGATCAATCATTTATGGTGGCTTAAATGGGGAAGGATGAAGCCAGAATTCGGAAGCACTTGTAATAGCTGCCCAAGATCAGGCCTTGAGAAACACGACATTATGATAAAGCGGTTCTCAAAATTTCCCAAGATGACAAATGCCGCATTTGCCTGGAGCAAGTAGAAAACCATGATCATATTGGTCTCAGCTTGTCCAACCCTAGCAAAGACCGAATACCTTAAAAGACATGGCAGGGTGTGTAGCTACCTCCACTGGCAGATCTGTACCGCCCTCGAAGTTCCAAACACATGCCCCAAGTGGTACGAACACTCACCGAAACCGGTGACGTCTGTTGGATTGTGTACTATATTGTACGACCAACAAATTCAAACTGATCGCACGATAGCGGCAAACAAACCGGATATAGTTATCCGGGATTTGGCGAAAAAATCGTGTTTACTTATCGATGTTGCTGTACCTTGCGATCAAAACGTCGTTACCAAGGAGGCAGAGAAACGTCTTAAATACAAGAGTTTGGAAATCGAGATCAGCCGAATGTGGGGCGTAAAAGCACAGGTCGTCCCGATAGTTATCGGAGCTCTGGGATTTGTTCCGCAAAATTTGAGTAAGAACTTGTCTAAACTCCCAGGTAATTCAAAAGACTGGGAAGTGCAAGAAATTGCTTTATTTGGAACAGCCCACATTTTGCGTAAAGTATTTAAGAGGCACTGATAGTCACCGAATCTGCTCCTTAGGTAGCTGGTTGCAACCTGGAGTAGATTTTATATTCAGCCGACTCATAAGATCTTTAGTCGTGATGTAATGGAATAATAATTATAATAATAATAACAATAATAATAATAATAATAATAATAATAATAATAATAGAGAAAATAGACAAAATAAAACAAAAATCGTACATCTTGTGCAAATCAATAGAGTTATCATATGCAATGGAGTTATCATGGTTTAATGCCCAAATCTACTTTTAGCACTTCGTTGGTCTCCGCTACTTCAACAACGACAGATTGATATTTCTGGTCGAAATTAAAATGTAATACTTCATTTCCTATTAACTGCAATACACTTTTCCATCTGAAATAAATCTTTAACGAGAGAGTTTTCCTTGCTACTCTTAAAGGACTCCATTGTGGAAAATCGAATATTTTTTTTAAAATATTTTTTATGCAGATGAAAGTGTAAACTGACTCATTTCATTATAATATCCAATTCCCGATTCTACTCTTTCAACAATTAAGAAAAGATCGAACTGGTTTTTTAATCTGCAAACTTTAATGGGATGTAAAGATAATGTAAAAGATAATTTGTTTTAAAATAATACCTCAATCATTATCAGGTCTCCCTATGGGCCTCTTGATAATTTCTTATCATCCTCTCGTCAATTTCCAAGATAGCTTTTGGAAAATGTTAGTGCGTACTTCAAAACTAGTGGTTCTACAACCTAACGATTTTTTCTCGCATTATTCTAAACTTATGCAACTTTCGAAAAATCGAAAACTGGATCTGCGCCTTTACAATACAAAAATATAAACGTAATGAAGTAAAAATTCCGGTAATGTAACTATTAAAAACTTGAGAGAGATATAAAAAAAATTGAAAAATTGTATTTTCGTAGTTGAAAAGTATTTTGAAGAAAAAAAACTACGTGATTGGAACGTGACGGAAACACGGATTTCATTCAGAAAACTTTTTTTGGTCATATTCTAGTTGTGAGAAAACCCGAGAAAAAAAATTGATATGCAGCAATTTTCGAAAATTCCTAGAGTTCAACGAAAATGGAATCTGTGCTATTTTTATAAGCTTCCACAGCAAAAAGACAGTGTAAAAACTCAAATAATAACAAACACTTGTGATGACCTGCATCTTTTTCATGATTTTGATGAAAATAAAATCATAAACAATATCAATGATTTTCCTACAAATATTGAATCTTATAAAAACAATCATCGGAGAGCCTCTAAGACCCCCTGGGAATGAGATGTACTCTTATCAATAACACAGAGAACATCACTGAATTTTACTTGATTTTTAGGAAGCTCTACAATTCATAACTCTTTCCTTTATATGGGGTCAATCCAGTGGTCCAGCACTGGTCGCTCGAACATCTCAAAAAATATATTTTGTGCATAAATTTTCTTCTGTTTTGGCTGTTCAAAAACATCTTCATTTTTTTATTGTACCTAGTTTACAAATGGCGGTCATTTTTGTTTTACTCGGCGCGCCATTTTTCGCGTCAGTAGACTTTACTCTTTTCTAAATTACTCAGCTCTCGGTTTTCTAACATTCTAGAATAAAATGCACTGGATTAAGTACACTCTGGCCTACAAAACGAAGTATTATTTACCTACCTTCCACGATTTTATTAGGAAAATATTTGCAACCAAACCTATGGAACGCGAATGAACCACGTTCGGTTCCAATGGCGCACGGTGTAAAACAAAAATGGCCGCCATTTGTAAACCAGGTACAATAAAAAAGTTGAAGTACCTTTTGAACAGCTAAAACATAGGAAAATGTATGTACAAAATATGAATTTTTTCGAGATGGTCGACCGACCAATTTATTAAATTCTGGGCCACTTAAAATGTATTGACCCTATGAGTAATGAAATTATTTTCTGAAATTGAGAGGAGCATGCTAGCGTGCCGTGAGAAATATTTAGAAACTACGAAACTAGTAATTTTGTGAAGTTGTTTTACCAGGTGTTTCTTACGTAGACACACTGCGCAATTCTCAACAGCATCGAACTCATGAATTCCTGGTTCTTTTGCTATTGCAATGCTGAGTGGCGCGTACACAATACCGAGGCCTACAATATGAAACACACTTACAAACATGGTAACCGCAATAAATTCCATAAATGTTGAATCCATACAGAGAAACGCCAAGGCCTAAAAACAAGGCTTTATAGCAAATATGGTTGTAACAAGGTCGCCAGGAAGAATGGAAATCCAAAACAGAATACAATGCAACAAAGTTTACTACACAAATAATTAAAATTTGTTGTTTGAGACACGAACAACTCTGTTGAAATTCCATCAATGTTCAAAGGTCAAAACGGATAACGGAAAATGAAAAGTATGTACACAACAATATGTTGGTATGTGTTCTTTCCATTCTCATGCCATATGCAGCATAACAGTCATGCAATTTTTTCACGGAATGCAAAAGTTACCCAAATGCAATATTTTCTGGGAAATTCACAGCAGCCAAATTCACTAAATTCACCATTATTCCTTGATAATTTTCCATTGACCATTTGGATCATTAACAAAGCCCCAATCACAGTCATTTAAATGAAAACAAAAGTGTTTACTTGTGGGTTCAAATCTAGTAATTTCTAACCGTTCCGACGGAATTCGATGTATCAGAAAAGATCGCGTTCGAATATCTGGGCAACGCCCACCAATAGGTTTCTCGTTAGAAAGATGCAAACGGAGCTCCAGCCGATCGTGTCGTTTGGCTCGTCTCCAGCAGTCACTATATACAAGGTTGGAATATCTTAAAACATTTCGCCATGAAATATTTGAATGAACGATTATATTTTTTTCTCCTTATTCATTTCTTGGCTCAGGATAACGCAGTGAGGTCTACATTGTTTACTGACGAATCTGATAAACCATTTCCTCCTAAATTTTCGAGAGAAATAAACAAATAACAAAACATTCAGACAGGGAATTCGAGGATTCCCATTACTTTGACGAAAAAAAAAAGCTCTAACTATCTATAATAATTGTAGGAATTCAATACACCAAGCTGAGGTTTCGAATAACATGAAAGTAATTTTAAAAAATATTCCCACGAATTTAACAAAATGATTTTATTTATTAGAAAATGCTTTGTATTTTCATCAACTACTATGTTTTGCGTCAAATATGTAACTATTCTCTTGTTATATAAACAGGTTAACAAATTAAATACATTTTGCAGAAAACAAAATTGAAGTATGCCATCGCATCTTTTGTGGGTCATGGCTAATTTTCGTGCGTAAACAAGATTGCATAAAAATTACCTTCAATGTCTGAAAAAACTACGAAAGGAATACATTGCTTCGAGGAAGGCAGTAACACTAACACGGCCGCTGATAAGTTGGTTGGCTTTGAAACGCTGGTTGCTAGGGTAGTGAAGGTGGTCGAGCTCACATAATCTGAAAACTGCAAATATGCTCGCTTACAGACGACTTCGAAACCTCGAGCTAATCACTGAATAATCAAGGTCCTCTCCCACTCGCATACATCGAAAAGGAAAGGTGAACGGGTATGTAAGGACACGTAGGAAGATGTATATTTCCTTGCGTGTACGTAACGTGAGTTATGCGCTACTTTAACACCGTCAAGGGAACGAACTTCGCAAATATACTTCGTTCAGCAAAGTGGCAGTCCTAACATTGCGAATATTTTTTTATTTCACAAATAAGGCGACAATGTCCTCTCTCTCTACATCAGAAACTATGAACGGATATTTCGTCTATTTTTATTATTTGGTCTTCGCCCGTAATACGATGAGAATTAGCACACCATTGACAAATACTCAGAATTTACAGAAGATAGGACTCCGTCATACTCGCTCTGCTGTACTTACTTCAACCAGGCGAGTTATGAGTAATACGCCCCTCCGCATTAATTTGTTTTATGGCGCAAGTAAGACACTCATTCCCAATATACTCCCATCCCGTATGCTTTTGGAACTGTTCTAATATGACGCAAAAAGTTAGTGAAAGAAGTGTAACAGAAAATTTCCAGTTTTGCCAACATTTGATGAATTTTGTAAAAAAAATGTCGCATTAATAATAGATCTCCAAAATAACACTACGAAGTACAAGACTATTATGGAGAGCCTGAATAATTAACGACAGGAAAGTAAATTAGCAAACCGTCATGATTCATCCATTTAATGATCGGTCGAAAAACTCTGCTTACGAAAATATGAAAATGGGGGAGGCTGTCTTTTTATAGTGTGTATCATCCTAACACAAGGTGGCCCTTCACTTCATCCTCCAGAGAGAGAAATCGTAGCAACGACTTCCAAACAGGGAGCCCCGGTCTCCTGGCTTAAAAAGTGGAACCGGAGCAGGTCATCAGTGGGTGACGTGGGATACAGAACCTTTTTTTCTCGTGGCCCGGAAACACGATATCCAGTAGTAATGAGAGGGAAAACCAGATTCGCAACATAAAATGTACACAGTTGCCAAAATTTCAGATACAAGTTCCAGTTCGTCTGAAGATAAAAGGCTATCGAAAGTCCAAAGTCAAACCTGACGAAGTTTCTAAATAATTAAGATTTCTACGGGACAGTTCGTGAGCCACTTAACACTACGAAGGTCGGTTCCGAATTGGCAAATTTAAAACTTACTCTGTTTCCAGATCAATAAATTTAAGGAATACATTATGCCGAGTTTAATTACAAGAAATTGTAAACCACTAATGGAAATAGTCACAGAGAAACCGAAAAACATAAGTCTAGGGAATATTAGCAACAGTTCAGTTTTTCATCAGACAAATTTGTGAAGCCATATTTGAGATTATTGCTAAACTTCGGGTTCAAAGTTAAAATAGTTTCAATCAGCTGTTGTTTCTTCTTTGCTTATAAAAATAGGTTGTTAAAAAAAGGTATAATTATCAGATAAACACACTAATTGAAAACATAAATACAAATGCAAATGTATATAAAGTAATTACGTTCCAACGTCATTCAAAATGTTTAACAAATGAAATCATTATAATTTCTTTCAGTAGTTGCATCATGAAATCAAAGATACATTATTTATAAAATTCATTTAATAGAAAAGAGCATTGAAAAGACCTTTGAGATGATGGAAAATGTTGTTCTATCACAAATAAAAAATTGTGATGCTACAGAAAGACACATACTTTCCCGGACAAGTCAGTTTTCTATTATCATGAGAATGGGCTATCTTGGCTTTGCCCCATCTTCTTCTCCACTGTTACCAATCGGAGCATAAAAGAACTTCCAGGGCTTCTCGCCGTACGTACTGCTCTTTTTTTAGCATTCCCAGTGACAAGCACCGAAGAGATTCCCGAACATCGCATAGGCCTATCTCGATCCTCTACCCCTACGTATTTGGCCATGGTATACCTTGGGCCCATCTCGGTGCTTGTACCATTGTTCTGGGTGTAGGGAGTTCAATTACATACACACTTGCCTCTCAGGTCTTCAGATTATGGAAGGGTTCGGATATATACAGACGTAATACGCGAGACCTGCAAAGCCTCCCGCCGCCAGAACACAACCTAAAACATTTATGACTTAAGCAAGTTTCGAACCCACAGTCTTAAAAGAGTCCTCGTACTTGGGCTCGCCTGTCTCAAGACCGTCTCACAAAGCGGAATAACTCGACCGTACTATACATTATCGTGTTACGGTTTGTAGCAATAATTTATTAAAACCAACAATATAACTAAAACTGACCATTTGGAGTGTGACTTTCAATGCGTTTTGCAGCTTTGAATCTACCTCTCTGAATGACTTCGATTCCATTAGTTTTCATAGCAACAATACTTTCATACCAACAATCTTTAAAGCACTTGAACTCCCAAATGCAAAGAAATTAAAAACACCGAAATGTTAATATTGATGATTTAAAGAGTTATATGAGAGAAGTTACATTACTGTATTTTTTACAAACCCAAAAGTTACATCAATACGTCGCTTATGCCATGTCTTTCAGTGCATTTAGGTCTATCCGTTCACAATGTTCAAAAAGAAACTACTGGTACTAAAACAGCACGTATTTTCTTGCCCGTATTTTCACGCAAAACTACTCGGAAGGTACTCAAATTTTCGAAAATTATTTTATTAAAATCTTATGAAAATTAAACTTATTTAAAAATCTATCTTTAAGGAACAGATTTCATTAAGGAAAAAACCTGTATCTTCGTAATTGTAGTTGTAGGAAGACGCCGAAAAAATTTTGAATTTTTGCAATTTTCAAAATTAGTTTTCAACGAAAATGAGACATGCACCTTTCTCTTAAATGTTCTTCACACTTTCCCTCAAAAAAAATTTTAAAAAAAAAGATGGAGCCATTTTTAAAATTGAAAATGTCCTTGGTGCTTCAAGCGAAGTACACCCAAAATTTTAAAAAAAAATCGGTTTAAAATTTAAGGGGTCGCGACACCAACCAGATCAACTGGGCAATATCAATTTTGGACAAAACTGGATAAACGGTTTAGTCGCTAGCGTTGTTCACAGACGGACAAACGTTTTGCAGTCATTCGATTTTTCGGTAACAAGGACCCACAAAACAAGGATCCTCGCTACACCACGTGTAAGACGACCCCCTCCCTAAATTTAGCAACTGGATTTATCAACTTTTTCTTTATCAGGGCCTCGTAATGAAAGAGTTTTCTGCCCAAAATTTGCCGTTTCCTTCGCGCGGCATTACATAACCCTCCACTGCGTAAGCGGTAGCGAGAAAGGAAAAATTACAGCAGTTTATGACAAAATTTTTTTTAATTGTCCTTTATTCATTCAAAATTGATCAAAAACTAATAATTTCAAAAAATGTACGTGACGTGAATTAAAGAACTATAGTGAAGAACAAATTTCATTTTTTTTAAATCTCAATATGCGATAATGGAGTTGTACAAGGGGGACCAAACAAATTAGAGCTTTTAGAATGTTCGAAAATTCAGATCTAACAGTGGAAATGCCAACATTATATGAGTATTTTTCTCCGGGCAGAAAGAAATTTGAAGATAAAAACTGGAGCCATTTTGGAGAAAATTGTGAAAATGTGCCATGAGCTTTCATTTGAGGCATACACAAGGACTGAAAAATTCGTTTGAAATTCGCAAGGCCTCGAGTCGGAACAGATCGATGTTAGTCCAGGCAAACTGTATCTGACCCAGGAGAAAATTCCCGAAGTTTTTTTTCTCAGCGGTTCTATACGTTTTTGGGAGTACTGAATTCGAATTTGATGTTCGCCACCACAAAGAGGATCGGCTTTACAGAAGAAATTGCAAAAAAACTCTAAAACTTTCGCCCCTTTTTTTTAGTTCTTCGCTTATACAGTAAACCCTCGTTAGCACAAACTCACTTCACACCAATTTCGCCGTAACACGAACAAAACTTCGGTCCCGGCAACGGTTTACGGTAATACGGCCATTTATAATACTCGGATAACACGAACTCCAATTATTTCGGTTCCTTGGAATTCGTGTTAATGAGGATTTATTGTATCTTCAAAATGTTTTATCGAAACAATTGTTATTTACAAAATTAAAGTAGATAAACTTTTCTACAGAATGCATATTTTAACTCTAAAGTTCTGAAAAATGATTTAGGTGCTGGAGCACGCTGAAAACAGGTATTTTTGGGGGCTCTGGTCAATGCGGGAGAACAGCTCTTTCCAGCCATCCTATCTCGTGGCCGCGCTCCAGTTTCACTTTACAATGCTTGAAAACCTCTATTGTGAACAAATAATGGTCATTGTTAAATGATTAATACTCCGATACTCACGGAATCATTAGGGTCGTGTTTGCTCGCGCGGAGTATCTGTAAATCCAAGCATTAGATAACCAAAATAAGAGGGATATAAGAAAACTATTACGACAGTACGTTCTCTAGAATACAATATATTCATAAAAAAGTTGTACCTGCAATATGTTACGTCAATATACGCCAAATTATAAGTAAAAGTAAATATAACACGGATGAGGAAATTTCATGTATTAAACAAAAATATTAAACCAGACAATTTCGTAGATATTTGGAAATGCAAAATTCAGGTTAAAAAATTGAGTATCACTATAGAATGAAACGAGGGTAAGGTATCAGCAGACAACACTGGTTATATCCAATTACCGATCTATGGTATTGAAAAAAAATGTGATTTTTGTTTTCTCACTTATATTGCCTCTTTATTAGCCAATCGCTGACGTGGACATGATATATGTCCACGTCATGATATACGATTATGATACGATATATGATTTGCCGTTAATTATGTAATTGTCTAAAGAGAAAACAATGATTAATCGTATTCTTTTAAAACTTTTCCCATAGAGCGTGTAGAGATGGGCTACATTGACTGATGTGCAAAGAGTCTGGTTCTACGTGACGTAACGTTGCAATGGAGAAAGACAACTGATTCGAGCGAGAATGGTATTTGCTGGGATGCGATACCTCTGGTTCTTACATAAAATATCTCTTGCTCTCTCTTTTCCAACTACCTCATCTCCAGCTGCAATTTTGAAGATAGTTTTGTTACCACCACATTATGCGGTCCATGCAAACTTAAGACTACTACTGCGAATCTCCGACAGCGATATACTGTATAATTCCCCAGAAAACGACAGCGATAGAGATAATTCAGATTCTCGCCCGTGATTTTCGTAGCAAATTTTGGAAATCTATAACATGCATATTATTCCACGAAATATGTCATGCGCCGGCTAGTGACTGCACCTGAAATATCACCGTCATCACACCAGCGTGTGATTGACTCTTCAGCGATAACCCAGCCTTACGTGCTGGCGCGAGATATGCAGTCAATGATGGTTTGCCACGTCACGAACACATTGTAAAATAATATGAACCTGTAATATTTTCAGTCTTATTACGTGTGCATAATGCCTTGCAGAGAGTGGGCTATTGTGATAAAACGTTGTAAGACAGAACACAGAGTTCTGAGGAAAAAAAGAAAGAAAGGGAGGGAAAAAAGAGGAATTTGAATATTTCGTTGCAGCAAGGAGAGGCGACAGAATGGTAAGTTTTTTTCATTTAAATGTAACTCACGAATTGAAGTCCATGGTAAGTATTGGGGCAACATCGAAACGAAAAATTGATTTCTGCTTACATGAAGAGAGCTCAAGAAGATGATGAATCACCTCAACTACGTTCGTCTGTAGGTCCTAACTGACTTTGTCTTCAAAAGGCATTGTTTTGTTTGTGGAGAGAAGAAACCACGAGAATTCACGAAGAAACAAATCAAAAAGCTTCCCTCAAAACGATATCTAATATACACTGCGCGGAAATTAGTTGTTAGAGAAACTGTTTTATTATATTATAACCCGCGAGAAATTGTAATGATGATTTTGGACGTTCTATAGATATTGCTTAGAAGCAGTAAATGACATGTGAGATGCTGATGCACATGTGTATTTGATGTGCATGAAAGCACGGCATCAGCCGTTAAAGACAGGAACCCAAAACATAGGTCCTGCATAGATGATGTAGAATCAGCGATGCAAACTACTTTTAGTTTTCTTGGAAACAGTGACGAGAAATACCAATTTACCATCGAATAATTGACAAAAGTTATTGAAGGTAATTTTCTTTCACATCCACAAACAGTTAAAGCACGTGTAGGTTCCCCCCCCCCCCCCCACCTTCAATTTCCTCTTTGAAACCGACCTTTTCTGAGATGGCAAACATCAAATTCGAATTCAGACCCCCCCCCCAAAAAAGTTGAGAAAAAAACTTCCGGGATTGTTTCTTGGATCGGGCCCTTTTGAGCACCATTTGACTGGACTATCAGGCAATATTAATTTTGGAAAAATCCTGCGATTGGTTAAGTCGCTAGATGTTCACGGACGGACTTTTTCAGTATCAGGGATTCCCAAATGTGTATTGCCGTTAAAATATCGACATCAATTTTCTACAGCACTTCACAACTTTCTCCTATATTACGGTTATTTCTCCGAACATACTTACGTACAGAGTAAGTAAAAACGAGTGTATATCATATTAAGAATAACCAGAACAAATCTCAGAAAGAACAAGCGTCAACAAGCGGGAAGTAGAAAGTTTGAATGAATCTTGGGATTAAGACTTAAGAAAGGACATTAGTCACGTAATGTATGTTTTTATCACGGGATGTGGCAATGTTCTTCTCTCGCTGGATGCCGAGATCCGGCGCAAATCTACATGGCCGCTTGCGGGATTTTCCCTAAACAGGTGTATCCCACCAGCCCAACGGGTTACCGCCATAGCCGGGACAAACTCTAAGCTCCTGACTGGTCGCCGAACAAGTATGGTAGTGTAAGTGCAAATGTATGCAAGTAAGGGATGAGGATAGGTCAAGGAAGAGGAAGGATAGATTGCGCGCCGTCCGTGGCCTGTTTGTTGGGGTTCTGCTTCGGCATTCGCCTGGTGTTGATCGGAGACACAAAGGAAAACTCCCAATCAGAGCAGCCGGCCGCTAGAATTCTCCTCCATACAGCGACTGATCTCGACCAGCCTATCTAGCTAGTGTCGAAAATCTGCCATTGTCAGGTCTCGCACCCTAGGATCTCCCGGTCAGAGGCTCACTTGATGCCCTGAGCTACCCCTGCCGGTGAAAAGATGTTTGTGATTTAGGGTAAATCGAAGAATGGGCTCAATGGAAAGGAAGTTCAGAGAACACAGGAATACAGCAATAAAAAGTGTAGAAAGAAAGTTAAGACATGAAAATACGTTATATTGAAGAATTAACTCGTATGTCAGGAGAAAATCCCTGACGGTGACAATACTAGATGCACAAAATAACCCGACGAAACAAAAATCAAGTAAACCTTAACGCTCGGAATGAATTAGTGAAATGCAAGCATTAATCAACACCTATCAACTTCAGTGCGAAAAAAAAAAGCCCTGCACGATGAGCCCGTATGAGCGAACATGGGTGAGCAGCCTAAGGAGCCCGTAGGAGCAGCCTAAGTAACGAAGTTTAAAGAAACTGGCAGAGCGAAGTGTGAAACTGAGGCAAGACAAATCCACGACGATATGAATAAGAAATGAGGGGAAAAAAATATACGGCCTCGAGGAAAAGAAGCAGTGAAGTAGGAAAGCCCACAACTCGCGGGAAAAAGGGGGTGGTGTGGGAGGGTGAGGCTGAAGGGCGGGGCGGGGCGGGGTGGGGTGGGGTGGGGCTGGGCGAGACGGGTGCGAGACGCGCGCGGGGCGCGCACGCGACCGCCCACAGCGCCAGCGCCGGCGCCGGTGGTCCCGTTGGCCGGAATCAGATCACGTAACGGGCAGCCCCGCTTCGCGCCGCGCGCGGTGCGGTGCGCTGCGGCGGCATCGCGGAGGCGCGGCGCGGCGCGCGGCGGCCGGCCGACGGCTGAGGCGGCGAACGCCCACGCCTCCACCGCCACCGCGCAACAGTCTCACAGAGACGGCGGTGGCGGCGGTAGACTAGAGAGGCGCTGCTCCGCGCCGCGCCGCGCCGCGCCACGCCGCTCGGTTGGCTGCTCGCGGGGGCGGTGGTGGCGACGACGAGCCACGCTCCGCTAGACGCGGACGCCTCGTTTCAAAAGCGGGACCGCGGGTTGCACACGAGGCCCGCTGGGCGGGGGTGGTGTGGTGTGGCGCCCAAGGGGGGGCCGTCGCGGCGCGGGAAGGCGTGACGCAACGCGAGTCCACCGGCGGCGGGGGTTATGGGAGTGTGCGCGCGCGCGTGGCGGCAGGCGTGAGGACAGGCACACTTACCTATTACGGAAAGCATTTTTTTAGACCGTCCGATTACGGAGGTCCAGCATCGCACAGGAAAATTTAAAGGGCTTAAGTGGTACCTTCTTTCTCCTAGAGCTTTTATCCAGCCAAAAGGCGGCTACCCTTTACGTCCCGATGGGGCGCATATTCGACCATACACTAGACATCAACACACTTGCGGGCTCCTCTGATGTGGGGTCAGAAGAACGCGAGGCCCTCCGCGACAACACATATATGAGAGTCAAAGAACAAACAACCACGCCCAAGGCGGGACTCGAACCGTCGACCCTTCGGACCGAAGTGCTGAGTTGGTACTTAACTACTTCAGGCATGCAGCTCGACTGATATCTTAATTATGTTAATACATTTCGATCATATTTACGCTTTATTATAACATTAAGAACGCCCTAACATTGCTATAAAGAATCTTAATATTCACATGTTTGCAGTACGTCACAAATGAGTGACGAATAAAGAAACATGAAGGGAGTTATTTCCGGAAAGGTAATGTGAATTAAGTTATTTCCGAAACTTGAAATATATTCATTGAAAGAAGATGCCAAAATCAAGGAGACCTGCTGTCTCAAGCGCGGAATACCTCGGAATACGAAGAGCGAAATTGTGTTGAGTATAATCAATCAGTTTTAAAGATGTAATTCAATGGGTGAGTGGAAAAACCGTATTAGACCAGAAAGTTCAATTTGAAATAATTCAAGTTATAACTTTTGATAAGATATTAACAAAAGACTGTTGAGATTTAAACAATTTTTTTATTTCAGAAATGTACCAAGCCATACGAATATGATCTGAGGAATAAATGCGATAAAACTTCATTAATGTGTTATAATTTAAACAAAAACGAAAGACTTTTACTGATTTTCATCTCAACGAACATTTACCACTTTTTTTTTTTATTTGCAAAATAACAATGAAACACAAAAATACCAACTTTTATTGTAAGAATGCACATAATATAACTCTGGGGTCGTCCAAAATTCAAGTCGAAATTTTATGTAGAGTTTACATGTTACACCATTTTCCTTTTCTGGTATTTTTCTGAAATGGCTGTGTTTTGAGGTTCAATCCACTGGGCATAAGCTTCACAGAATCTGACGAAATGAGCAATTTCCGTTGGAAAAGATGCTGTGTGTTCTATTATCTTTACAAGATTTTCTTCCTTGATAGCATGAGGCCTGTTATTATGGTTTCCTCTTCCATCTTTTGGAGTTATTTCCGATCAAAAGAATTCCTGTCAGACATTGAACTTGAATAAGTGATATTCCATTTAAGATCGTCAATGATTGTTTACAAACTTGACAGAACGCATTTTTTCAACGCAAAATAACGAAAATTACTTGCTCTTCGCTAACTGTTCCTTTCACCTCTCGCTCTTCGATACATTACAGGCCCACTCCCGATCAGTATCAAAACAAATTAAGATACTGTTCTTTCACACATCGAAGAGAAGCTGCTGCCTCATTTGAAGCTAAATAACCTTATAGTGAACAGTTTTCAGTGTTAGCATGTAGTTCTATGCCTTCTGCATTAATTTCTGTAAAAAGACGAAAATTACTAATTTTGGACTAGTTGTTTTTCCACTCATTCAATTTACATAGATTATTAACAATTAATAATCTCGAAGACAGTAAATAGATGTGAATGCCTATCACACAGGTATATAACTGACTTTAGCGATCATCTCAACACGTATGTTTCTAATATCAGATCTATATTTGATATTAGAGATTTTAGCTAATATCTTATCTATTACTTGCAAACGGAAAGAGAAATTAATAATTCCAGCAACATAAAACACACTTTGATTTCACAAACAGAAGGTTTCTTGAGACGCGTAAAGATAAACATAGAAGAAAAAAAATCAAACATTGAGGGATGTCATACATTCGATTACGAAACAGAGTCCATAAGCTACGACAACCTTTGGAATTGACATCCATTAAGTCATGAAAATAATATGCCTCTGGTATATGAGATTTCATTATATCAGTATGAAGTAATCTGGCATCAATTTATGGACTTGTTTGTCCTGAATATCGTATGAAACTCTTCATTTAAATGAACGTCCCTCACGCTAGGGTTCATAACACCAACATATCAAAAGATCTGGGTCGTATTTATTCACCGGATAGATTCAACAGTCTTACTGAATACAATACAAAGGCTTTGCATTTTGGATTTCCAATATAGATAAACAAGAGTCACTGAAATAGACTACCAAGGAATCACGTTGTTTACTACATCCAAAGCCTCGGTAACACTGTCAATAAAACTCATGTTAAAACGTCGGGGAGATGATGATAAAATAACCATTGCAACAAATATCTTGTAAGCGGCTCACACGATTTGTAAGGGGGAGGCAAATTAGAAATAATGAAAAAGAATATTGGGAAAGGGAGTACAAAGAAAGACAACTAAAAAACGAGCTCTTGGAGTATTTGCGAAACATAAATTAATTGAAAAGGAAAGAAAAAGACAGCAAGAGCAATAAAATAGTTCGCTTCTCCGTTTTTCTCTTATAAATTTGTCTGGCTGAACTGCCTGCTACGCTGGACACGCAGAGCCCGTCATACGTGAACAACAGAGAATCTGGACTATGCGACTCGGGCGCGCGCACAATAGCACCGGAGGTGCGGACACACACGCGGAGAGGGGAGAGGGGAGGGTGGCGGCGGCGGCGGACGCGCGCGATGGCACCGCTGGCGAGTACGGGACGCACTACCTCCTCCCCCTCCACCACCACGTGGCCGGATACTTCCCGCCCGCCGCCGTCTTCTTCTTCTTCTTGCGGTACGGTACGGCGTGGAGGTGGTGGCGGCGTCCGCGGCGCGTGGCCCGCTTACGTAACCGTGGGTGCCGGGGGCGGAGGGGGCGTCACGGTGCAGCGCGCCGCTGTGCCCCGCTTCGCCCCGCACCGCCCGCAGCGGGCACCGCCCGGAATCGCCAGATCAACGCGCGAAGCGAGACAAGCTGGGGGCGCAGGAGCCACAGCACAGCTCTCTCGATGTTCGTTGCATGGGCACTGTCGTTGCTTGGAGTCAAAGCATAGCGTCATTACACTAGTGGTGGAGACATACATGCACTTAATATCATGTAATGTATTTTTCCATTAAAAGTATTTGTCTCACGCAGAAAAATAAGACAGTTTTGCAAGTCTCTTGACTTCTGAATACGAAGGAGAAATAACTTGGAAAGCCTCTTCGGAAGGAAACACGAGAACTAGTGCTTCTAAAAACCATATTTTTTCATTAAAAATCCATATTTATTTGAATAAGATTTGTTGCATTTAAATCAGATTTAAATAAAAAATGAACTACGCTGCAGTCGAATCATTCAAGTAGACATAGCTTTAGTTAGGTTTATTCGTGGCAGTATATTCTACCTAAGTAGTATATTTTTAATAGATTACATTTTTCTAAGAAAACACACACTCATATAGAAATTTTTAAAACATATGTTGCTGGACGGCATGAACCTCCCATTCATACCTGTTTTCATGCAAAATTAGCCATTGGTGGTGGAAATCTTTCTGACTCCAAAGTACTTTGAAGAGACGAACGAAATCATGGCTCAAGGCGTGAAAAATACAAAGGATTTTATTTTTTTAAAAGATAACTACCGCGGTATTAGAATACAACTGTCGGCTATCATAATTACATGCGAATCAAAACCATCCTAATTCACTGCCACCTTGAGGGAACAAATAATTATGCAATCACTGACAGCTGTACATTCGTGTAAACTGGTTTTTGTATAAACATTTGAACCATAAGAAAAAGTTTATAACTATAATTGTTGCACTGATATTCAATTTGAAAATATTTTAGTTTGAATTAGTTTATTTGAAAATACAATAGTTTTGAATTAAATGTTTAGCTACATCACCCTTCCTGATAACGTTTCATAATTCTTAATTCTTTGACATTAACATACAAACACCGTTTTATTTTAACAATTTGTAAAAAAAAAAAGTATTTGATTTAAATAAGAGACTAAACAATCTTTTACACTGCGATACCTCGGTGATTTAAACAAACTAAGTCATCCTTGAAATAAAATGATGCAGCTCATCCTCTAACGCGCACAAAATAATTTCTTACGCATCCGCATGCTTGTACATGATCACATCGAAAAGGAATGAGTAAACATCAAGACGGATGAAAGTGTTCTAGTTGCCTCATCTCGAATGCTGAAGAATCACAAAAACTGTTATGATTACGTCTATCGATGCTGTCTTTTGGACGTGACAAAACTGACTAAACAAATCGCAACTGCGCAGAAAAAAGTGACTAAAGTGAATCGATAGCATCAAAGGAATGTTCGCATGAAAATTTCAACAAACGTCAATGTATTTACTTCTTAGCACGGCCAACAACTATCAATATCCGTCAGGATTAAAGTAGGCTGTGAGAATTCATATATTTACATTTCTGACCTGGCCCATAACTCGGACAATGGCAGGCACACGATGTTTTACGCAAAAGGTGAAGTCAAAGGCAATGACGCCGGCTCTCAAGGAACTAGACAAAGGCAATACTGTTTTGGCATTAACCTAATACATCAAAACAAGTCGACATACATGAGCAGACACCATGTTCTTCGTTAAGAAGTTCGAACGATTCGGTGGGATTTCTGGAGCAAACGTATCAAAGCTAGAAACTAAACCAGTGGTTTCACACAAGATGCAAAGCAAAAAGCACAAACCGTCCGCCAGACACAAGAGAGCTTCAATGGTACTGAATGAGATACCGCAAACACATTAGTTCTCTCACACCTCGCAGTTCATTTCGCTCCGATGCAAGTCACTTTACAAAATAGTCGGCGGAACACCGTTAGCAATCTTCCCCAAACTCCAATCAAAGCCGCCCAGTCACCTCGTCTATTTCACATTTGCGAAAACGATTTCCGCGTTGGCAAACCAATCACCAATCGTCGTCAATCAAGCTTCAGTTTTCAGCTCTAAGTTAAGGCGGAGCAAACACACCGACGTTCGGTGCATATAGCCATGACAACGTGTTATTGAGACGTGGCCCACATTCCTATTTCTCGATGGTTTACCGTGCAGGCGCAAAGTGGGCGTGCTTTGACTTAAGGGAGTAAAGCCGATGCAAAAAAGGAGAAACACGGGACAAGACGGCGTTGACGTTGAACAGGCTCTTTCCTCTCGACCACGCAGGCGTTCACTCTTCGGCACACGCCGCCGCCGCCGCCTCCGCGACTGCAACGTCATGGTGACCTAGTAGGCAACCCGCCGGGCGCCCATGCATTGCACTGTGTGCGCGAAACAGCTTGCGAAAAAGCGGGCCACTGCTCAATGTTGACAATTTCTCTTCGAGGGAAGGAAATGCTCTATTTGGTCATCCGACAAGAAAATTTCGGTCTGTCAACTTCACTTTTGCGTTTCGAGGACGATGGAAAATTATTTTTTCGCCTAAAATTCGATTCTTCGCTTTGAAAGTTTGAAATTGCGTATAAATTGTTCACTTTAAAGTACTGATCTAGACATACAACCATCATAGTCCAGGCAATTGATATCCTGGTCCAGGAAAATACTCTGGAATCTTTCTCCTCACCGGATGCATAAATTTTTTGGGGGGTGCTGAATTTAAATGTGAGATCTGCCATCTCGACAAATATCAGCTTCACAGAGAAAGCCGAAAATAAACTTCCTATTTTCTCCAGTTTTTCTAGAAAACTTTATCGAAAATATTATATTCAAAATTAAAATACACAAAATTCCCTACAAATTGCATAAATTTAACTTCAATTTTTTGACAAACTGTTTAAGTGCTAGAGTGCCCTGAAATGTGACTTTTTGACCCTCGTTAAAATGACAGTCCTTACGCCCTATTACCTTGCTGCTGAGCTCTAGTACGTCTGAAAACGACTATTGTGATTAAATTAATTGCAAGGTTGAATGAAGAATGAAAAATACTCTGTATCACTTGAGTTGAAATATTAATGTTTATTATGCAGAGAAGTTACACAATGTAAAGTAATGCAAACAGGTTTGTCATTTAGCGCGTCAAATTTTGGAAGGCTCGGGTTGAAGATCACACAGTTATGATATAAAACGTGACTGGTTCTTTCAAAGTGAAGTAAAAGCCTTTTCTTATCGATTATTTTACTTCAAATTTATCCAAATCATTCTGAGCATTCATAAAACAATGAAGCATTGTTCGTAGTTTCTTTGTGATGCCCGGATACTTGAAGATTCATCCATTGGCCCATCCCCAACAGGAGCTTACCGAGAGCTTTTTTTATGTCGCACCCTAAGGCTCCTAGCGTTGCTAGTCAATTTTAGCTCCCTTATTTACCGCCAGGGACCGTTACCTCAGCGGTCTAAGAAACATAAATTCTTTACTTAATTCTATCTCAGTTACTTGAATATGTAATCCGATGAGGACGGGAGTTCTCATGAATATGTCCACTGTAGTTTCCGCCTTTTAGAAATTCACGCACTACAAGTCAGTAACAACTACAACCAAACCAATCACCATTTAAGGAAAATGAAACATGCTCCGCTATTTGTTAATTGCAATAATTATGTCACTTCCCTTTTAAATGAAATTTTGTATCAAACTTATTTTACTTCGGCACAATTCCCCTACTATGACGCCCGAGATAATTTCTGAATAACGGAATAAACTTCAACATTTGAACTGGTGTAATGCAAAATCTTTTTTTTCCATTAAACTTTCAGGTATCACGCACGCTATGTGGTGGGCCCAACATCCATGTCTTTCGTGATGGCACTTTTCAGTGATGATTTTGCTATATACTGGTCTGAACCTGTAAGATTAATATTGTATTTTGTTCAACTTTAATAGAGTAATACTACGCAAGTTAGTTTTCCAAACTTGCTTGGGAGACCTGCACGCCCCGCGTGAGTGTAAGTGTAACTTGTTACTTATTTGATTGTTGTGACCGATAACGTCGCGTTTCGCACGAAATGATGCACAATTTCTTCAGAATTATATCTATCGTTGTCGACGCTCGCAAGCAATCGAAGCTTGCGAGAACCAAAACGGGGGGGGTGAAAAAACAACCCTAATTTCAGAATTGTAGGTAGAAGAGATTTTAGAGGTTTCCTGCAATGATAAACATTTCTACATTTTCTACATTGCAGTGTTACATCTGGTAGGTTAGAAACTGTACACATCTAACAACGTAGCCCAAGTCTATTCACATTATGGTCTAGTTGTAGACACAAGTTATCTTTTATCCACGCCCATGGTCGACAAATAGCGATATACAAATTAGGATAGCTAATAGCGATATTCTAAGTACATCCAAATTATACACAAAATAAATGAAACGGCTAAACGAAAAAAAGGTTCAGGTTTCAATGTAGGAATAACATCTGAACCGAAGAAACTGTACCTAAAATTTATTTAAAGTCGTTTTGGATTTTCGGCAGTAGTAGTGCCCACTATAACCCACGATAATTTTCTGATCATAAAACATTACTTATTTGACGCGAACAGTGTGCCACATTAGAATATGGCGAATTTTACCTTAAAACCATAGAGAGTTACTTTTAAAATTGCCACTTCTGCGTGAATTGTTGTAAAAAAATACATTTAATTTACATACAACTGAAGCTTCAAATCTTTACTTTCAGAATCAAGCTTCGAACAATTTAACAGTTAGGCAGCAATCGGCTAAGTTATTGAATCGCGCACAGAAGGTGCCATCACTAACGACTTAACGACGACACACCTTAACGACTCACATTGGAGCCGCGCTGCTATGTCTGCTTTCTTTATTCACAGTTAGGTTAGGTTGAACACATTTAGGGAGATATTGCCAGACCTCAGAGAACGGATCCTTTCACAGGGATCTTGTAATTCCCTTCACCGGAAATTACCAAACCTTATAGAACACTGACTTTTCAAATGATGAAAATCAATATTTTAAATTCCAAAAAATACACCCTCCCCCAGCCCCCTAAAAAGAACAAAATACCCACTGTCGTATTTTTTAATCTGTTGTGCCTTTTCAATCCTACTGTGGGGAATGTTTTAAAAAATAATTCCACACCCACTGCACCAAAGTCATTTACTTTCTTTATGAAAGAACTAAGTAATAAATTCATAAGGATAATATGACATTGCCTTGGTCCTGTTTAGAGAGATTGTTTAGCTGGTCACTCGTGCTGTGAAAGGAAAACCTTTTATCAAATCAAACATTCGTAAGAAGTAGGACCTGCCACTCATGGCCTGTACCAACACACCATGTGCATGAAGTCCTAAAAATTTAGAACTGGGTTTTTGATTGTTTCACTATTCACCATGACTTTTAAATTGTTTAATGTGCAACATCAAAGGCAATCCACAAGTTTATTTTTTATAATGTTAATGTCCATTGATTTTGAGACATTATGAATCAGGTAAAATTATAAATAATTAATGAACATTTGTGGAATTTACAAATTATGTTGAACACTACTTCACATATCTTGATATCAATTGTTTTTTTCACACAACGAATAGTTTATGAGAAAATCAATGAAAATATGTGTAATATTTCATGCTCTTTCAGAAACCCCATAATTTGATACAACCAAGCAAATATTACTTGGAAATTTTTGTTCTATGTTTCAATATCCAAAATTCACTACGAAGAGCAGTCATTTTAATCAATGGATCAAAACCATGCATATTTTCAAAACATAGCCATAGATTATTTTTCTACATTCTCAATAATTTCATCATTTGTTCCTAAATTCAAGTGTAAGGGGTGTATTTTTTCAATATCAAGATTAATCTTTACTTCATATACTGTTATCTCATTTTATTATCGTTATTTCCATTATTTTATTGCTACAGTTATTTCATTATTAAGTGAAGCAAGGGCTAAAGAAATTCCGAAAAAAGAGAAGAAAGTTAATATACTTTGTTTTTTTCTAACGTGGCCGATGACATTAGGAAATTATTAGACCCCGCTGCCTTATAAAATGAATCATTTAATTAATTCGCGAACGTCCTTCTCAACGGGGCTCGTGGCCTCAGAAATAAGCTTACCACTGTTAAAAACATTCATTTTATAAGGCAGGAGATGTAATAATGTCCTAAAGTCATCGGCCACGTTAGAAAAAACGAAGTATAGGTACAGAATAACTGAGAAGCGTTGTCATAGACCCCGCGAAAACAAATCCACCTTCCCGCCGCCGTCGCCGCGCGCCGCCCCCCGCCCATCGCCGCGCGCCGAGGCCGTACAGGGCGGGACGCGAAGCTCATTTTTTGGTCTGACATTTTAATACAATGGGCAGTAAACGATCATCGCCCGCCGGAGGGGAATGGATGCGGGAGAGAAAGCGTGATCGCGGCCACAAGCACAGCCTGCGGGCGCCAGCCCAGCCGAGCCGGGCCAGCGCCGTGAGGCATGGGCGTCCATCCGGAGCCGCGCGCCGCCCCTTCGTTTCATCTCCCAAACAGATGAAGGGGAGTTGGCGAGCCCGCCATTGCAGATGCTGCCGGAGCTTCAATATGCACTGTCCAGGATACTGCCCAGGGTGTAGAGAGGGAGGAGTTAGGGAAGGTTTGCGAGGGAGAGTTCGCGAATGGTAGAAAGGGAGAAAAGAGGGGTTGAGCGAGGTCGAAGGGGTGCGAGATTATGAGCAGGGCTGGGGTGAGGAGATATCGCATGATAGTTTCCAAGTGCAATTACAAGGCGTTTAAATCGGGAGAGGTGGCTCAGTGCATCAAGCAATGTCACTGCACGGCCTCTGACCGGGAAGGTAGGTAGGACCGGCGGAGGTAGGATATTCGACACTAATTAGATAGCTGGGTCGAGTTCAATCGCTGACTGGCGGAGAATTCCAGCGGCCGGCTGCTCTGATCGGGAGTTTTCCTTGATTTCTCCGATCAACACTACGCGAATGCCACAGCAGAATACTAACAAACGGGCCACGGACCGCGCGCGATCATTTTTTTCCTTTTGCTTATCTTGTCCCCACCCGTTACTTACAAACACTTACATGTATTACACAACCACACACGTCGGAATATTAGAGCTTGTCCAGGCTCGGTGGTGGTCCGCTGGTGGGAGATACCTAGTTGGGGAAAACCTCGCCAACCGACCGACAGGTCGATGCAGGATCTCCCCATACATCGGGGAAAGATTACTGCCACCTCCCGACGAAAAAAACATGCACTACACTTACGGTACTAATGACCTTAGCAGTTGACGCGCCCAGAATCAATGAGTTTAATGCATTATCATATAGGCTTTGCAAACAAAACTGTTGCTAGTGGTGCTGACAATAAGAAAATAACTTGCACTTGCTATGAGATTTCACTTCTTAAGCAGAGGAATTTTGAAAAGTTTGACCATGATTAGAAATGATACAGATGTATGCTGATTTTCTCATTTTATATTACTGAGAGGTCACATATTACATACAATCTTGGAGAAAGCAAAAGTACCTCTTAAATACTCAAGAGCATTTGGGAAATACATAATACATTTATTTGTCAGCAAGTCAAGTTGTTCTTGCTGGTGTGGATGGTAATTGAAAAATTACTACAAATTCCTGCAATTCTCAATTTAAAAAAAAGTGCCATCACCCTACTCCCCTTTGAGGAATGAGATGATGGGTTACAGTATAAATGATGGTAATGTTAATGACCGTGGCAAATAAGGACTGCTTGATAATGATGAATAATTCAATGGTAAAAAGAATTGGAATTATCTTTTTTTATCCCATAGATACAGAGAAAAATATACAATTTATTGGATAGAATTGAAATCTTAAGTGCAATTTCTAGACAGTTTATTTATACTCTGGTAAGATCTTTATCTGAATTTAACGAAAATTATTAATTTCACATTTATGTGAATGAAACACAATTAACACCTGTGACATTTCAGTCTAATTAAATATATAACGCATCTTTCCCCTTCAAAAACAAAGTCAATAATAACTTTTTACTTTTTCAATAAACTGAACCAAAATTTCAATGTACAACTCTTTATCCATCCAACTAGAAACACTGATAAATACCCTATTATTGACTAACAATATAATTCTCATAGCCCAATTCGAATACATGGCCCACCCATTACGAGAGGGACAGATCAATGGAGGAGGCAAGAGAGTCTCTTCCTGTTGACAAATAAATAATAATTAATAATAATAAATTACTAGAAATTTTCTTATCACTTTCAAATTGACTATACTTCACCTCAACATGCCAATAAAATATATTTCTCATTACATAAAAGATACTTTAAAAAGTTAATAAATGTTTAAATTGTGAATAAACACAGTTTCAAGGATTCTTCTCCCAAAACATAATCGCTGAACATTGTTGACAACGTACAGTGAACACAGAACTGTTCTTACACACTCCCATTTTAAATTTTAAAGGATATGAACCATGAGTTATTATTCTGATATGTTTAAAGCATGCAGCCTACCTTGCAGGTTGTCCAACATGTAAGTGAGCAGCTTATGGGTACCATTAGGCTCTCCATACAGCGCCAGGATTTCCTTGCTGAGTGGATTGCCTGCCAGCCCCAAGACGTGCAGCTGGAATAGCTTGCCAGAGTTCATATGGTAGCACCCGCAGCAAGTTATTATTCAGGTGTAACTCCCTAAAACAAGAGAAACATTAATAATTTTTTTCAACTGCTTTTTCTTCAATCAATATAACACACTAACCGTTACTTGGATTAAAAAACCTGAGAAAAACTAGATCCAAAAGCAATATGTACTAGTGTGGTGTGAATTTTTTCCCCACAAGCTCTTATTTGCTTCTGAAATTATGAACTCCTGCAAGTCTGATGGTCACACAGTTGAACAATGAAGTAATGTTGTTTTTAAAATGTATTTAATATTATTTTAGCGGAAGGGTGGGAGGGGAAGGGTGGGGACAGGACGGGCAGGGGCGGGGGCGGAAGGGCAGGGTAGAAGGGCGGAGGTGGCTATGGCGGGGGTGGAATGGCCAGGGCAGAAGGGCAGGGTTGAACAGGCGGGGCGGAAGGGCAGGGTGGATGGGCAGGGGACGGAAGGGCAGGGTGGATGGGCGGGGACGGAAAGGGCAGGGTAGAGGGCGGGGGTGGATGGGCGGAAGGGCGGGGCGGAAGGGCGGGACGGAAGGGCAGGGTAAAAGAGCGGGGGGATGGGCAGAGGTGGAATGGCGTGGGCGGAATGGAGGAATTGGAATGGTGGGGGCGGAGATGGATGGAAGGGGCGGACAGATGGGGGCGGAATGGCGAGGGTCGGGGATGGATGGGCGGGGCGGACAGATGGGGGGCGGAAGGACAGGAGGACGCGGAACTGGGGACGGAAGGACACGAGAAAGCGGGACTGGCGGCGGAAGGGCGGGTGGAGCAAGGGCGGGGTGGATGGTCAGGGATGGAAGGGTAGGGGTGGGAGCGAGCGAGCGAGGGAGGGAGGGAGGGAGGGAGGGAGGGAGGGACGGACAGACAGACTGACAGACTGACTGACAGACGGACAGACAGACGGCAAGACAGACTAACAGACTGACAGACAGACGGACAGATAGACGGACGGACAGACGGACGGACAGACAGACTGACAGACAGACGGACAGACCGACAGACAGACAGACCGAAAGACAGACAGACAGACAGACCGACAGACAGACCGACAGACAGACCGACAGACAGACCGACAGACAGACCGACAGACAGACCGACAGACAGACCGACAGACAGACGGACAGACAGACGGACAGACAGACAGACGGACAGACGGACAGACGGACAGACAGACAGACGGACAGACAGACAGACGGACAGACAGACGGACAGACAGACGGACAGACAGACGGACAGACAGACGGACAGACGGACAGACAGACGGACAGACAGACGGACAGACAGACGGACAGACGGACAGACAGACGGACAGACAGACGGACAGACAGACAGACGGACAGACAGACGGACAGACGGACAGACGGACAGACGGACAGACAGACGGACAGACGGACAGACAGACGGACAGACAGACGGACAGACAGACGGACAGACAGACGGACAGACAGACGGACAGACAGACGGACAGACAGAAGGACAGACAGAAGGACAGACAGACGGACAGACAGACGGACAGACAGACGGACAGACAGACGGACAGAGAGACGGACAGACAGACGGACAGAGAGACAGACAGAGAGACAGACGGACAGACAGACGGACAGTTAGACAGACGGACAGACAGACGGACGGTCGCGAACGGACGGACGGACGGTCGCGAACGGACGGACGGACGGTCGCGAACGGACGGACGGACGGTCGCGAACGGACGGACGGACGGTCGCGAACGGACGGACGGACGGTCGCGAACGGACGGACGGACGGTCGCGAACGGACGGACGGACGGTCGCGAACGGACGGACGGACGGTCGCGAACGGACGGACGGTTGCGAACGGACGGACGGGTAGACGGACGGTCGCGGACGGAGGGACGGTCGCGGACGGAGGGACGGTCGCGGACGGACGGACGGACGGTCGCGGACGGACGGACGGTCGCGGACGGACGGACGGTCGCGGACGGACGGACGGTCGCGAACGGACGGACGGACGGACGGTCGCGGACGGACGGACAGATGGACGGACGGTCGGTCGGTCGGTCGGTCGCGAACGGCCGCGAACGCCGGACGGTCGCGAACGCCGGACGGTCGCGAACGCCGGACGGTCGCGAACGCCGGACGGTCGCGAACGCCGGACGGTCGCGAACGGTCGGACGGACGGACGACATACTGCGCAAGAAGTGTACGAGAAAATAATCTATTGCTACAACAGTTCGTACTTCCAATGCAATATCTTGGTGTCGGGGGGGGTGTTTTGCCGTAATCCAAGTTTTCGGTATCTAGGACCCATAAAACAAGCACAGGCTACAGGCGCGAAGAAATTTAGTATATATGACACAAATATTTAACACAATTACAAAATAACTATTTCTGCAAGATTTATCCCTTTTTTCGACATGTGACCCGTCAAAACGAGTTTTTTTGACGAACGTGGCCACATTTTTCTGCTGCATTGCTTTCTCTTCACTATGTAAGAATGTTTTAGGCGAGAGAGTAAACCGGTGGGTCTACGACAGCACATATTTTCTCGCATTAAAGACCATGCAATATTATTTGTTTCCAACTAAGTTTTTTTTCTAAGCGTAGGGATCGAACTCAGGTTCACAGATAGGCATGCCATACACAATATTCCTAAACAATCACCATTATAGCTAAACGCAACTTTCCCTTCACTTTATAAACAAAGTTGAACTACTGTATTAGCAATTTTTAAAAATTCTGAGATTTTCATAAACATTATTTCAAGATCTAGATTTAAAGAACAGATATCATAAAGGAAGAAAATCTTATCATAAATTTTGTAGTTTTGCGACTTTTCGAAAATGCAAAGAATTCCCCGAAAATGGGACCTGCCCAATTATTGAAGGACTTTTGCTCCACTTGATGAAAAATATTTTCAACCGATTTTGATTTTTTTCTTTTTGTAAATCGCTTTAACTCCTGCAAAAAATTACGCTGAAATACGTTTTTAAAAACGTACATGGCTTTATTTAAATTTTAAATTATTTTAGTTCGTATTTCATTAAGGAAAAAATCTCTTACCTAAATTATTATTTTACGAAATTAATTCTGAGGAATTTTCATAAATATTGTGTTTTAAGAGCCCATTTTATTAAGGCATAAAATTTTATATACGCATTATTATAGTTGTAGGAAGACGCGAAAAAAACTTAATGTTCTTTGGACGCTCAGAAGAAAAAGTTTAATCAAAACATTTGGCCATTTTTGAGAACATTTTGAAAATGTTGAGACTCTCTACAAAATACCCTCCAAAATCAATATATCAGGTTCAAAATTCCAGGGTCTCGAGCTCGTCCAGATCGGTGTAGGAATATCAAAATTAGAGAATATCACCATTACGTTTTAGACCAGGGCTGTCCAACTTGAAGGGCTCATATCAAATGCTAGTTATGCTGTAGGGCCGCACCGTAATGACTGAGAGTGTACTGAAATATAATTATATATATATATATATATATATATATATATATATATATATAGTAATAAAATAAATAAGATGAATTGCGCAATTGCATTTTTTTCGGTTGGTATAATAAAATGTTCAAAGAGGTCGCGGGCCGCACAAAAAGATCCTGCAAGCCGCACGCGGTCCGCGGGCCGCCAGTTCGGAAGCCCTGGTTTGAACGATAGCCTTTACCATGAAAGGACGGACGGTCAGTCGTTTCATCGTCAACCAATCATGCGGTATCAGCAGCGCACAAAAGGGACTCCGACTACACAACGTGTTAACGAAAGTAATTTACCACACATGAGAACAAGATTTACCCTTTTTTGATACCAGGCCCACGACGCGAGTTTTTCTGTCGAAAAGTCTCCAATTTTTGGAGCAGCATTACAATGCTTTTTACTGAGAACGTAGCAATTCATAAAAGTAGAAAGGAGGTGAAAAAACGGGTTGAATAGAAACTGAAAGAAAGGTATGAAAAAAATATTAGGACATGAGTAAAGAAGGAATGGAAGTGGGAGAAAGAATACCGATGTGGAAGAAGAGACAAGAAATATGAAAGATGGTGATTTGGGCAGTGAGAGAGAAGAGAAAGATGAGTTAAAAGAGAGGAGTGGAATAGAGGGGAGAAAGATGGGCAAAAGAGACAAGTGGGAGAGAGAAAAGAAATATACCCAAAAAGAGACAAGTGGGAGAGAAGAGAAAGATGGACAAAAGAAGCGGGAGAGAAGAAGAACGATGTGTAAAAAGAGTAAGTACGAGAGGAAAGAGAAAGGATGGGTAAAAAGAATGAAGTGGGAGAGACAAGAGAAAGATGGCAAACAGACAAGTGGGAGAGAGAAGAGAAAGGTGGCAACATGAGAGAGAAGTGGGAGAAGGGGAGAGAAAGAAAAGATTGGCAACAACAGAGAAATGGAAGAGGGAAGTGAATGATGGGCAAAGAGGAAAGGTAGAGGCTAGGAAAGGAGGAGGCAGAGAACACAGAGACAAGAAAAGAGGGAGACAAGAGAAGGGGACAAAGGAAAAGGGAGGCAAGGGATGGAGGAAAGTGGAAAACATGGGAAGAGGGAGACAATGGATAGTTATATGCATCCATTTATTTTCATATAAAACAATAAAAACTGTATGTGACATATGTGGGGGCAGGTATTCTTGAGCTCCGAAACACCAGAATCTCAAGAGAAAGACAAGGGAGAAGGGAAAGAAGAAGAACAACAAAATAGAGGCGAAGAAGAGACGAAAAGGGAGATAGAAAGAGGAATCGAAAGAAGGGACAAGAGAGAGAAATAGAAAAGAAAGGGTAAGAGAGAAAGAGATGGGAAGAGACACAAGATAAGAGGGGGAGAATGGAAGAGGAAGGGAAGGAGAAATGAGAAAATTGGAAAGAGGAAGAAAAGAGATGGGAAGAAAAGGGAACTAAAACAGGGTATGAGGGAGGGAGGGAAAAGACGAGAAAAGACAATGAAAGTTAAACAAAAAAAACGTGAATAGAAGAGGGGATAAGGCAAGAGGGAGACAAGGGAATAAGGAAACAAGGGAATGGAGAGGACAAGTGTACGGGGAGACAGGGGTACGGGGAGACAAGAGAAGGAAGGAAAAGACTATAGAGAAAGACAAGGGAGAAGGGAAGAGGAAGAAGAGCAACAAAATAGAGGCGAAGAACGGACGAAAAGGGAGATAGAAAGAAGGGACAAGAGAGAGAAATAGAAAAGAAAGGGTAAGAGAGAAAGAGATGGGAAAAGAGAGAAGATAAAGGGGGAGAATGGAAGAGGAAGGGAAGGAGAAATGAGAAAATTGGAAGGAGGGAGAAATGAGAAAATTGGAAGGAGGGAGAAATGAGAAAATTGGAAGGAGGGAGAAATGAGAAAATTGGAAGGAGGGACAAAAGAGATGGGTAGAAAGGGACCCAAGACAGGGGTTTGAGAAAGGGAGGGAAGGGAAGGGAAGGAAGTTTGAGAGAGGAAGGGAAAAGACAAAGGTATGGGAAAATGGGAGACACAGAAAAAGACAAAAGATAAGGACAGAAAGGAAATGGGTGACAAGGAGGATGCAGACAAGGGAAAAGGGGTGATGAGAGTGGGGAGAGGGAAGGGAGGAGGGAAACAAGAGAAGAGAGAAAGAGGTAATGGAAGACGAAAGTAAAGGGAAACAGGGAGGCAAGAGATGGGACAGAGACAAGGGAAAGGAGAAAAGAGAATAAGGGCACAAGAGAAAAGGGGAGACATGGGAAGGAGACAAGGGAAAAAACAACAGATGCTGAAAGGAAAAGGGAGACAAGGGAGGAAACAGACAAGGGAAGAGGGTGACAAGAGTTGGGAAAGGCAAGGGAAGAGGGAGTCAAGGGAAGACAAATGTAAGGGTCAAGGGCAGAGGGAGACAAGAGAGTAAGTAAGAGACAGGGAGGGAAACAAGGGAGGAGAAAGACAATGGATGCGATGCAAGGCCACAGGGAGACTATGGGATAAGGAGTCTAGGGAAGGAGGAGTTAAGGGATGTTAAAACATGTGGAAATAAGGAGGAAAAATTGTTTTAATTAATTTCTTTAAAAACTGTAAAAAAAACCCATTGTTATCCATTGGGGGAGAAGTTTAACTCAGTACACATTTTCTTGAGTTCCAGTATTCCAGAAGTAAAGGAAAGAGGGAGAAAAGGAATGAAGGGAAGAGAGGGAAAGGACTAAGGAAAAAAAGGTTAATGGAGAGAAGGAAAGGGAGAAGGCAAGAAGGAGAGAAGGAAAGAGGAAGAGGAGGGACGAGGGAGGAAAGGGACGAGGGAGAGAAGGGACGAGGGAGAGAAGGGACGAGGGAAAGAAGGGACGAGGGAAAGAAGGGACGAGGGAGAGAAGGGGACGAGGGAGAGAAGGGATGAGGGAGAGAAGGGACGAGGGAGAGAAGGGACGAGGGAGAGAAGGGAAGAGGGAGAGAAGGGACGAGGGAGAAAAGGGACGAGGGAGAAAAGGGACGAGGGAGAGAAGGGACGAGGGAGAGAAGGGACGAGGGAGAGAAGGGACGAGGGAGAGAAGGGACGAGGGAGAGAAGGGAAGGGGGAGAGAAGGGACGAGGGAGAGAAGGGACGAGGCAGAGAAGGGACGAGGAGAGAAGGGAAGGGGGAGAGAAGGGAAGGGGGAGAGAAGGGAAAGGGGAGAGAAGGGAAGAGGGAGAGAAGGTAACAGGGAGAGAAGGGAAGAGGGAGAGAAGGTAACAGGGAGAGAAGGGAAGAGGGAAAGAAGGGACAAAGGCAAGAAGAGAAGGGAGGTAAGTGAAGAGAGAGGTAAGAGGAGATAAAAAGGTAAGGGAAAGGGAGGGGAGATAAAAAAGGTAAGAGACACAGGAGATAAGGGATGAGGGAGACACAGGATGGGAGAGACAAGGAAAGAGGGAAAGAATGGAAGGGGAAAAGACAAGCAGAAAGATGGAAGGGGTAAAGAAGGGATGAGACAGAGAAAGAAAGAAAAGGGAGGAATGAGAAGGGGTATGGAAGGGAGAATGGGAGTTGAGTAAAGGCTAGGAGATTATAGTGATGGAGTGAGGGAGAGAAGAATGTAATGAGAAGGGGTAAGTGAAGATAGGAATTAGAAAAAAGAAGATAAGACAAAATAGAAGATACGAGAGAAGACTGATGATGAAGAAGAAGAAGAGTGAAAAGGAATTGAAAAGAGAAAGGACTTAGGAGATCATTAAAGGAGCAGATGTGAGATAAGAATAGACAGAAGAGGTATGAAAAAAGGGGATAGGGGAGAGATGAGAAAACGAGAGGAGGGGAATGGGAAAAGGAAGAGGAGGGAAATGGGAAAAGAGAGAAAGAGATGGGAAAGGGAGAAAGAGACGGGAAAGGGAGAAAGAGACGGGAAAGGGAGAAAGAGACGGGAAAGGGAGAAAGAGACGGGAAAGGGAGAAAGAGACGGGAAAGGGAGAAAGAGACGGGAAAGGGAGAAAGAGACAGGAAAGGGAGAAAGAGACAGGAAAGGGAGAAAGAGACTGGAAAGGGAGAAAGAGACAGGAAAGGGAGAAAGAGACAGGAAAGGGAGAAAGAGATGGGAAAGGGAGAAAGAGATGGGAATGCGAGAAAGAGATGAGAAAGGAAGAAAGAGATGGGAAAGCGAGAAAGAGATGGGAAAGGGAGAAAGAGCTAGGAAAGGGAGACAGAGATGGAAAAAGTAAGAATACTGTGGGAAAAGGGAGAGAGATGGGAAAGAGAAGAGGTATGGTAAAAGGAGAGAAGAGAGATTGAAAATGGGAGAGAAGAGAGATGGGAGAGGAGACAGAAGAGGGACTGTGAGAGGGGAGAGAAGAGAGGGATTGGGAAAAGGGAGAGAGAGATAGGAAAATGTATAGAAGATGGGGATTGGGAGAGGGGACAAGAAAGATTGGAAGAATGCGGCAGAAGGGTGGGTTTGAAAAAGGGAAGTTTGGAATGAGGGGTGTAGATGAGGGGAAAAGAGTTTTGAACAGAAGAGAGACCGGAATAGGGTCAGAAGGGAAACACTGGAAGATGAACGGAAGAGAGAGACTGGATGAGGGGGCAAAGAGAGTGGATGACAGACTGAAGCAAGAGACTAAATGAAGGGCAGAAGAGAGAGGGGAGGGAGAAAAGCTGAAGAGAAAGGGGGAGGAGGAACATAAGAGATGGGAAGATGGTCATAAGAGACAGGAGGAGAGAAATAAAAGACTACGAAAGGCCATACGAGAGACAGAGGGAGAAAGAAAGAAAGATGAAAAGGGACAGAAGGGAGAGGTTAAAAAGTGTGTCAGAAGGGAGAGATAGGAAGAGAGAGAAAGAAGGGAGAAGTGGGACGAATGAGAGAAGGGAGCGATAGGAAGAGTGACAGAAGGGAGAGGTGGGAAGAATGGTGGGTGAAAAGTGAGCAAAAGGAAAGGCTGACAGAAGATAGGTGTGAAGAGCCATAGAATAGAGAGATGACAAGAGAGAGAGAAGAGGTGGAAAGAGAGAAATAGGAAAGACAAAAAATGAGAAGAGGGACAGAAGGGATTGTAAGAGGGCAACAGAAGAGAGAGAGAGGGCGATGGGGAAGAGAGAGGGCGACGGGGGAGAGAGGACAACGGGGGAGAGAGAGGACGACGGGGGAGAGAGAGGACGACGGGGGAGAGAGAGAGTGAATGAGTGTCTGAAAGAGGGGGAACAGAAAGTAGTGACTGGAAGACAAGGGACAGAATGTAGAGATTAATAGAAAAAAGGGATGTGAGAAAAAAAGGGGTAATGTAGAAGGAGGTATGTGAAAAGAGGATGTGAGAGAAGGAGACTTGGGAAATGGGAGCTTTCAGGAAGGGAACTGCAAAAAAAGTTTGTGGGGGAGAATGGTAACAGGGAAGATAGAAGGATGGGAGATAAAAATGAGAAATGGAGATTGGGAAAATGTGGATGTAGTTAAAAGGGAGGGGTGAAATGGGGACTTTGAGAAAAATGTGTAGATAGAGAGAGAGAGAGGAAAAAATGAATTTCAACAAAAATGAATGAATAGGTAAATGTGGAAAGGGATGAATGTAAATGAGGGATGTGGATAACATACATGAAAGGAATAGCTAAAGAAAGGAAAACGAAACAGAAATAGAAAAGTTGGGGAAGGCATAAAGTATGAAAAGGGGGAAAAGCAGAGAATGAAAAGAAGGAAAATAACTTACTAACTTATAGGAAAAAAACTCTATGTTTATGTGTATCTGTGAAACAGTAAATGGCAATTTAACAATAAACACCTTGTATGCAAATGATTATGGTTAAATTAAAATGGAATTAAATTCAATCAAGATGTGTCACTGTATGGTAATTAAATTCCTCTTTGCTTTCGAATGTTTTAAATTTCCAAGGAGGCATTCAATCTTCCATTTTTCTTACTTGGGTTCCCCTCTCTCTTCTGTCTTGTATGGCTTTAGTACCAATGTTGTAACAAGTACTATAATTGTAGTGGAAGAAATCCAAAGCCTATCTCAAAATTCTCAAGACTCAAGTTAAACTCAAATAAACCTTATGGAGACTACAGTTTCTAAAACAGTTTTCTAAAATTCCAGTGAATGTAGACAAGTGTAACTGGATATTAAATCCTACAACCCTTGGGTCAAACATGTAATTCTGTATAAACAAACAGTTCTAATTGGCAAGGGAAATTGTTAACAATGAATCACAAAATAAAGCAAATCTGTTGGGCACTCTCTAATAAGCAGGAAATCAAATATATTGGGGCAAAGTATAAATTAAACAAATTGCCTTTCGTCAAATTTGGGAAGACTGCACTGGCTGGTGACTAATAAATAAAATTAAATAACAAATTAATAATGAGTGCTAGTAAATTTGAACATGAATGCATACATGAACACAAACGTAAGTGTTATTCTACGATTTACTAATCATTGAAGATACTTTCTAAAGCAATCCTTCTCATTTTTTTAATACTGACAATGTCTCAATATAATAATATTGACACCATTTTAAGTTGTAAGCAAAAAGAAGTAGACTAATCCCACATTATTTTTTATCTTTCTCATTCAAATTAAAAGCTTATTGTATACTTCTACAAAGAAGTTAACAACAAATCATAATTTATTAACATTAGTATGTAAAACAAATTTTTCACAGATTAATTAAATTTCTGGAGACACTTAAAAGAAACTTTTATTACAATAAATCCACCAACAATAGTGGTGTGTGATACGTACAATAGTTATGCTTACATGTGTAAGACTCTGTAACATACTGTGGAATAATGCTAAAACATATTTTTCATAGTAAGTAGTTTATTAAAATCATACAGGAAATTTGAAACGAAGAAAATTTACAATAAGTATTTAAAACTTTTGTGTTTAAATTACACCCGAAAATATATCAATATAAAATTCGAACCCTGTTTTTATACGAGTAAAATGGTGTGATTTTCAATGTAACACAATGCATTTGAATCACTTTAAGATTCAAATTATGAAACTAGAATTTGATAACTAATAGTCTAATCATTGACTTTAGAAATCATTATTAAGCCGTGCTTCTCATCTCCAAAGAAAGATTGTTTTTCCTGTAAAAAAAACAACAACATAACAACAACAGATATTGTGCAATACCTGAGGTAGATGAGCTCGCCCAGCTCAGCAGGCAGGCTGCGCAGCTTATTGCTGGACAGGTCGAGCGCGCGCAGGTTCACCAGACGACAGATGTCCGGCGGGATGCGAGAAAGGCAGTTGTCATTCAGGTACAAAGAAGTGAGATGAGTGAGCTGCCACAAATTCGGGCTTAAATTTCGGATAGTCCCTAAATTTAAAAACAAAAAAAGAAATTAAATTACAATGAAAATTAATTAACTACACAACTTATTTCTAAATAAATTGAAGTTAAGATACATTGTAAGTTATTTCTAAGTGAAATGACAAACTTCTTCAATGAATGAATATCCAGAACTGGTAAAATCAAAATAGATATATAACTACTCTGCAACTTAAATAAACAGGATTTACAGCTAGTTTTTATTTCACTCTTTTTCACCTCAGTGAATTGTGTTAACTTGATATAAGAAGAAAATATGAATTGCAGTAATGAAACTAGGTGGTAACAGCTGACTCTAAACTGATTAAGATAAAAATAAGCAAATTGGGCCCGGAGTATCAATACGGAAAGAATTGTTTAATGAAATAAAGTATTAGATGATCAGACTAGGTTCACATTAAAACTTAGGGAATAAGAATAATTTTTTCACAGTTTCAAAATAATTTCAAACCTGTTATCTCCAGTTCCGGCCAATGAGATTTCTTTCCAGCAGCTGCGTCCTCCGCGGACATGATGGTGTGTGCACGACGCGGATTACTGTTTTCATACTTGTCCTTGTGGTTGCGAGACATGCTAAATCCTGAGAAAATGCAAAAAAAATTAACAAAAAATTAAGAGAAAAATAAAATGCGTTTGCAGTTCAATTACACAAAACACATCAAAGGAAACCAAAAGAAAGCCAAAATTCTAACAAGAAAGTATACTTATTGTGAAACTTTCGTAAGACCTTTTGTATAGATGTCTGTGATTACGTTTTGTGTAAGAAGTCACATACAAAATACACAACAATAACAAGAATGAGAAGGAAGGAAAGAAAGAAAGAAAGAGGGAGGAAGAAATAGCAACATTCAGAAGGAGGAAAGAAGAAGAAAAAATGAAATGATTGCTTGAGAAAAAGTAAAAACTTGTGAAAATCGTTCCAAATATTCAGAATCATAATGTTGTGAAAAGTTCAGAAGACATAAGTAACACAGACAGGAGTTAAAAACTGTTGAACAAGACTTCGTAATATCTAATCAAGTATATTGTTAAGAGCACCGACAATAATCAAAAACAAATTAAAAATTGTTTATCCTAAAATGAGTAGTTTGTTCTTAAACAAGAGAAACATTATCTTCAAATTAGATCAGTAATACTGTACAAAATAAATAATTGAAATAATACAAAGCTGGAAGCTATTATTGTAACATTCACTGACCTACAAACAATAAAATGAAGCTTGATACCCAATCTCTCTCTGCTTTTTTCCTCATATCAAATCATGAACCCACAGTTTTAATTAACTTTATTTCTCACAAACTTCATGTAAGAATGTTACATCCTTGAAAGATGTCTATGAACTGAACCTCTCTTATTTTTTATCCATTATAATCCAGTATCCATTTCAAATAAAGAAAGCTGCACTTTTATGAACTACTTCAGATGTATACTACTTCTAAAAGAACGATTTATTACCAGTAAAAATAATTACTCCAACCAATTTGATTCTGAAACACATTCCAGGAGGAAAGAAATATCAACTAAAAATAACCTATACAAATGCCTTAAAACAAATTCAAGTTCACTGCTGAACTAAAAATCATCTTAAACGTTTTAACTAACTTCAAATTGTATTTAGCTTCGAAAGAAAATGAATTTAGAGAGGCACTACTCTTAGTTTCCAAACAAATTATTTTAAACCAATAATGTGTTGATAAGCTAGGTCAATCTTTATTATGATAGGGAATTTTCTAATAATGACTAGTACTTATCCCTATTTTAACAAACTAATATGACATGAGTTTCCAAAACAATAAAATCATAAAATTTTGAATTTGTTAAGAAACAGTGATTTAGTTCTTGTTCATGGGCAAACATTACAGAAATGTATTACATGAACATTAACAGAGAATTACTAAAACCACCAATTCATTCTTTACTTTCTTTAATGCGTAATATGCTCTCTAATACTCCAGATGTTAAGTAAGTGTTTTTATAAATACAATAACAAATAGAAAGAAGTGTGAATGTACAATGCAACAAAATAGTGTATTGGTACATTACTCATGTCAAAACGAGTAGTAGTAATATTCAAAACACAAACATTAAATTTTTACTGCATTAAAATATAATATACAGTGATGTAAAAGTTAGATACAAGCATTATTTACTATTTTAAACAAATTTCTTGGAAAATAAGCTTCAATAAATATTCTACTACATTTATGGATCTTGCAATGCTCTTTAAGACAAATTATGAATATCTACTGTTAATTTGAGTACTACAATCATTTCTACATTGTACTGCATGATAACAATTCTTACTATTCCCTTATTAACACAAAAACATCATGAATAACATGATTGTGCACTGAAGACTAATTGCATGTAGAGTTGGCAATAGATGATGTTCTACCATTACTGGATGAACGAACAAACGAATATTTCGGGATCTGGTCTTGCTCGAATATATTAAACTATTACACAGTCCATAAGTTTGATTCAGAGGAGAAATTAAAATTAATGAAACACGAAAGGGGCACAGATGGCACCTTCTTGTCAATTCCATCATACATGCAAAGTGTTTTCGCAGTTGGAATGTAGCGTAAATATCACACGCACGGTTAACAGGAAGATCAAAAATTAATTCGCCAGACTACCACCCACCTTCATCTACCTCTGAACACACGCCAAACTCTTGATTGTAATTAAATATTGGCGATATTTCACAGTAAACAAACCTATCTTGACAAACACAACTTCGCCATTTATTGAAAGAAGTCGGAGAAAATTTCCTCCATTGGATTGGTTGTTGACCCGCGAAGCTCCCCGAAAAGAGCCGAAATCGAACAAAATGGCATCGTGTGCAGGTGAGCATGTCTCATATTACTATAAATTAAATATACGTATGTTAATGCAATATAAATATAAAATAGACAATTCGTTGCCCGGATAATATAAGCACATAAAGTTTATATTAGTTTGAGTACATATTTTGTTCTTGGTACTAATTGGATTGAAAACATGATGTTAGGTTACGGGTCTGCTCCAATAATGTTTTGTTTCAGTGAATTTTATGAAACTCTGCAATTTCAAGTCATATCAATTAATTACTAGTAATTTGACACGCGTAAATATTAACCTAATTCAAGTTCGTGACTATGCAGCACGAAGAGGAACTAGAGAAAAAAGATTAAAATTGCTTAGAGCCAAAAAAAGTTCAAAGAAACCAGAAGAGCAAACTAAGGGGAAAAGATTGAAGGGGTGAGTAATCTCTTCATAATGAATGTATTGCAAACATTTCAGAATTGTCGTAATTATTTTAGATTACCAAAAACTATATTACATGATTCATTTTTAGAATTACAGTACAACCTGTGTCCCCTCGCATACAAGAGGAATTGAAACCATCTTGTACTGATGATGTTGTAGTATGTAAATATTATAGATGGAAAATGTATGATTTTGCTGAAGCCATCCAGTGTCATAGGGAAACTCATCATCCTACTGTTTATAACCAACCAGATTCTTATGTCCAAGCCCACATAGAACTTGACATGACAGCTGCAAAAAAGGTAATTTTATTATTGTGAAAAATAGAGGCTTCAGTAGACTTATAAACCATGTTGACTTTCACTTTCTGTAGAATCGATTTGTGGATAATTTCACAAGATTGGCAGCAGTCGCCCATCCTTTTCCAATGGGTGATCCTCGATCAGTGATTGTGTTTTGCAAAACAAGTGAATTGCAAAATGAAGCCAAAGAAGCTGGAGCAAGTGTAGTGGGAGATTCAAGTCTTATTAGAGAAATTGAGGTATTCTTTAAAGTTGAACGTATGTAGTAAATTGCAAGTAGTATGATTTACTTTAAGAACTTTTAAAAAAAAATGTTATATAACTTTTAAAATAAATACATTTTTTATCAATTTTTACAGAAAGGCAATGTATTTATTAAGGATTTTGATCATGTACTTGCACATCCCAATGTACTTGCTGAAATGGTGCCAATTCGAGGACTTATGAGGAAAACATTTCCGAATGTTCGAGCAGGTAATAAGTGAGGATATTTATTAACACACTAAATGGCTGCATAAAATAAAATGTGGGTGGATATAATATGAAATTTTGTGTGGGTTAGTCACAAAGTCACACAGTTCTGAAAATTTTGTTGATATTAATGCTTAGTTTGAAAGGGTGACCACTCTGGAAAATGGGAGTTGTAAGAACTTAATTTTTTTGAAATAATCAGCATATTTTGAGAAGAATCTTTAGAAGTCAGGAACATTTTTGAGATATTGCTCCTCAAATAATTTTGGTTCAGCTTTATTTTATGGCACAATTTTTATTTATTTTGGATGTATTGTTAATTTGGTCTTTTTACAGTGAAATCTGGGAACTGAACAAATTAGTTACAAGTGTTACTTTTATAATCTTCTCTCTCTTTAAATAGTATGAAGTACACAATATATCTACAACTTACTTGAAAAAATGCTTAGCAGAAGGAAAAAGTCCAATAAATTTGTTCCAGAAAAATAGTATTTCCCTTTTCAAAGTGACAGAATTCTTTCAAACTTTTGTACATGTACTTGTACTGATGTGATCATTTTACAGATAAAAATTAATTTGTTTCATAAACTCCGGAGAGAAATTTCTAATTGATTGTTAATGATCGATAAAATATATAATAATTGAAATTGAGATTTTTTTTTCTTTCTACAATTTTAAGGTAGAGTTTAGTTTATGATGTAATTAGCAGTTGTAAATTATTCTTACAGTTACCCACAGTATTTAAATTTTAGCATGGTTTGTTTAGTTCATAATTATTGTTTGCTTATAATATTAAACTAAGCTTGCAATATTCTTGATGGTTCATGTGTAAACAAGAATAGTTTAAGTTTATTTTCTTAGTAAATTCTTTATACCATGACATTTATTTAATCATTTCATCTACTGAGAATGGTTTTTCAAAATTTGAAGATTATTTTACTTAGAAGAAATTATATAGTAATTATATCGATTTGTTTGAAATTCATGTAGAACCAAATATATAGCTAAATGCAAATAATTTGTGATGATTTAATGTGTTTGAGTGAAATAAATATTTTTCATTGTATTCACTGAAATTATTTTGTGTTTAAAATGTTCTTTGTCTAGGTACTTTGGGAGTGGACTTGAAAAGTATGATAAAAAGATTCCGTGATGGTATTCGTTACTCTGCCCAGAAGGATGAACATTGGCAAGATTATGGATTAATAAAAGTTAATATTGGAAAGGTAATAAACTTAAGTAATTGATTAATAACTTCATTTTGAATATTAATGTAATATCGCAAAGTATTATTAAAAAATTACTTAAATTAATAGTCCTTTATTTGTGCTGTTATTCATTCTGCTAATGTGGAAGAATTTGTATTAAATTTTTATATTATTTATTTAGTTATCAATTGGTTAACAGGCTAAGGCCCAATTCACAATAATTATACATATTGTCCATCTGAAGTAATTGAAGTACAAAAGTTTCACATTAGATATAAATTGATTTAGTGTTACATTATTCATATCTATGTTACAATTGTTTGCAATGGTAGTCATACATCTCAAAGGAGGATTTACAGATATGTTTATTGTCGGTGAAGGTATTTCAAACGTATTTTGTTTTCTATTTCTTTTATTATGTGCAGGTACTATCCACATTATGTTTGTGATAAGATTTATACATTCAAAGTCATTAGTTACTAACTTGAATAAAAACAGATGGTCATTATATATTCGGTTTGATTCAAGGGAGCTAATATTAAGAAAACTTGATATTTCTACTTGGTTATGAGATAATCTTGGCAATGGTAAATTTAATTTCCAGTCCATAAAATTTTAATATTTGTGTTGAAACTTTCGACTTTATATTTGTAAATTTTATAATAAAGTGACGAAACTGTTGTAGCATACAGTAGTGTTGGTCTAATTAGAGTAAAATAAAGGGTTTTAACTCATTAGTGCAAGTGATCCAATAAATTGGATGCTAAGAAAAGCATCAACCGTGCCTGTGATTGAAGACTTATCTATTTGAGATACATACAAATCAGCGTTTGCATTGTTGGAAAGTCATAAATTAAATGTTTCATGCTGTAACTTTCAGAAGTTTTCGATTTAGAGCGATTGGAGTGCAAGACGGCGCATTACAGTCCTCTTGTTTCATGTAGCTAATAAGTTTTCATTTAATTATAATATCTAACATTGATTGATACAAACAAATTTTATACGAAATGAAATAATGAAGGTTCATGTTTTCCATCTGAATTGGTATTCTAAGAAAATAATTATAAATAACTAAACTATTTCAAATTAATTTTCGTGATCCGAAATATCAGATCACATGCACAGGGGACACATGCAATATTTCAGAATGGCTACGTTTTTTCTCTCTACATTTCAAGCAACTTTCTAAATGAAAAAGTATTGTCAGCCTATCTGTTGCTAAAATTTTGAATATGTTGGAAGAACGACACAAGGCACTAACAATTGTGAGCCATGATTTTTGCTCTGTCTGCAGAAATTATGCTAGTTAGATGGAAAAGCTTTTGCCACAAATCATGAAGGAAATGAAATGGGAAGTTATATGAGGTGATCGAAAGACAAAAAAAAATGTAAAATTAATGTTTCACAGCCTGTAGTTTTTAGTTCGTACAAAAAAGGAATGGGTGGGATGGATTTGATGGACCAGATGGTGGCAAACTACAGAACTAGAATGCAACTATGGAAATAGTATTGGCTTGTATTTGCTTATTTTTTTGATACTTCGGTTGTGAATATCTGGTTCCTGATGAAAAAAATATTGCCAAATGATGAGAAGTCCCATTGTCTTCAAATTCTGAAGAATATTTGTCTGAGCTTGTTGAAAATTTATGAAACATCACCAAGGAGAGAAAAACAGCCAAATGATCCCAATACTAACATCCGTTTTGGCGGCAAAACCACTGGATAATTTCTATTTCTACAGAAAAGAAACCTTGCCACTGCCATGGTAAAGGAAAATTCTTGTGCCAAAACTATATGGGATTGCATCCCAAATGCTTCAAAGACTCATGCATATTTGAATATGAAAGGAAAGAATTTCAGTGTATCTCTTATGAATAAACATGATTATTCAGAATGGGAATATTTTCATTTATTTTCCCCAACCTCAAAATGGGCTAAAAGATTAAAATATAGCTAATTTATTTTTAGAATAATAAATATCATTATCGTATGCGGAATTTCACCAGTGTCCTTTCTATTGAAAGCATACTTAACTGGGCAGCCCGACAATTGCACTTAAAGAGTACTGTATGCATGTGATCCGATGTATCGGATCATGTTTTTCTTAGAACTGGTGGAGAATAAAATTTTGATAATCCACATAGTGTGTCTTTTAAATGTATAATACATAAATATACAATATTTTCCCCAAAAAATAAGCCAGGAAACTTCATGCATTAATGGGTTAAGAGCTGAGATATTCTCAAATTCAATAGAATTTCTTCTTATAAAACACAATATTCTGTTAGTCTTATTCACTATATATTCAATATGTACATCAAATTTGAGTTGTGGATTAAAAGCAACTCCAAGATCTTTATATTCCACAACAGATTCAAGGATTTGATTTTCAAGTTTATATGGAAATCTAAATTGATTTCTCGATTTTAAGTATTTCATAACTAGGGTAGATTTTAATAAAATGTCATATTTTTTTTCTTTTTGCTTTAAAAGAGTACTGTGTGGTACAGAAATTTATTTTATGTCATTACAAAAGGAAATGACCAATTTTTATATATAATTTTTTTTTGCAATTTTCATCACTTTTGTCTAATAACTAATTTTGTTAGTTTTCCCATAATTTTTAATGCAGTTTTCACTGATTTCATCAATTTTAATAACATTTTAATGGTACTTACTTGAAAAAAATTACAAGATTGCAACTAATGTTCTCCACAGAACTCCTAGTACCTGTACCTGGTAGCCTATTCTATTTCTTTGCTCAGAAGTTGTAATGTCAGCCATTGTGTGTATGTAGACTCAGGTTCCTGTGGCTCCTGTCAGCACCATTGGTGGTTCAGGCGATTGTGGGATAACTAAAGTTAGAGCTTTTCTGGTAAAGAACAGTCTAAACCAAAAGTTTGAAAGCTGAGTTCACTTCAATGAATAGCAAAAGTCTCCATTACATCAGTAATGTATTCAACAGCTTGAATTGTTCATCCAAATTGGTTTTGTTAACATTTTCCTTTGCTGTTAGGGCATTTTTAAAACATTTTAAGAGCATTTTATTGATAATTTTTGGCAATGTTTGAGGTCATCAAAATCTGCCCCCTGCTCATAACTTTACATTTGGATGGATTAAAATACAGTTTATTAGTATTGCTAAAGTTTGAACCAGGAATGAGTGGTCTTGGAGTATTTCATATCCCTTTATAGATTTAATTTCTAGATACATTTTTAGATCATCTGCAAATAATAAGAACTTACAATTTATTCATTTAGATTTAATGTCATTTATAAAAATCAAGAATAATAGGGGTCTAAAGTGCGACCCTTGAGGAACTCCTGATGAAAATTTTGTATATCTAGAAATAAAAGATTTGTTTCTGATGTTTTGAGTTCTGTCTAAGAGATTGTTTCTCAACCAATGTAGAAATCCCATGAAAATCCTAAATAGTTGAGTTTTTGAATCAGTATATTATGATAAGCTGTGTCAAAAGCCTTAGCAAAATCAGTGTAGATTACATCAACTTTGTGAATCCCGCTCAGGGCTATCAATGAAATATTCTTCAATCTGTATGCTATTTAGTAAATTTTATAATTTATTTTTGATAATTTGTTCAAATAATTTAGGGATTATATTCTTAATAGAGATAGGTCTATAATTTTTAATATTGTTTCTATCGTCGCTAAATCTAGTCTAAATCTTGACACTATTATTTTGTATATTTTTTTGTTTTGAATAAATGTATTCTATTTGTGAATTAAGTATCTTTTGCACAATACAGCTGCAACTTCAACTCTACTAACACACGTTTATTTTTGGTGCAAGTTGTATGTTCTTGCTTGGAAAACCACTAATGAAAGTTTTCAAAAAAAAGGAATTGAAAAAATGTTTAATGAAAAATTAATATTTCGTAGATTATTTTCTTGGTTTATTCATGAAGTAAACTTCAAACCATATCCTAGCAAATAGAAATATTGAAAGGTCCTATAATGGAAGTAATCTAAAATGTTTGTTACTTTTTGTTTGGCAGTTGGATATGGAAATAGAGCACCTTCAAGAAAACTTGCAAAATGTGCTCAGAGATGTCCATAGTGTGCGGCCAAAGAGGAAAGGACCATTCATTACTAAAGTGTTTGTTTGTAGTGCACCATCTGTTGAAAAATTTAAGCTTAATTTGGCAGCATTGCTTCCTGAACTAGCATCTGATTTGGAAGAAGCAAGTGATAGTGATGAAGATGAAGAAGATGAAGGTGATATGAGGAAGAGGAACATGAAAGCTATTTCTGTTTAATGCCAGTAAATTAATAGTTGCTTTTATTGGTTTGTAATTGCATATTTCAGCTATATTTGGTGCTCATCTCCCTATAAATTAAGAAAGTTCAGCAAAGGAGTATGTAAGAATGACACAGAATTTATTATAATTTTGTAGCTCTCTTTGTAGTACATTTTGAAAATTTATCTCATCTTTTGTTAAATAAACAAAGTACTTAACAAGGTGTTTTTCTTATTAATTATTAAATTGTGAATGGTCAGCAGAAAGTATTTTTAGGATATGGTACGTAGGTGTACGCTAAGTATTCATAATCAGAGGTAATTTTAATTTTTTGAACCCAACTATGTAAATTACTTCTACTCAATCTTCTCCAATTGTTTCATTATCTTCAGTGCTTTTGATATCTCTCACCATTGTGTATCAGTATTATCATGAAATTCCATTATTTTCAAATATTTATTCTAATGCTCTCAGACACTCCTAAGTGAGAGCTCATCATTTTGAAAACAAACATACAATAGTAGAAATTCTTCTATGGTTGCTGCAGCTCTGCATGTATAATGCTAGAGGATCAGAGAACTTATGAGAAGAGTGATTGTCACAAAAAATAAAGAGAGTTATATTTCCACATCAGCCTTTCCAACATTCTTGGAATATCGAGGTCTCATTTCCAGTAATCAAATTATTCAAATTACTTTGTTAATTTTATTATTCATGTTTCTATTTCCTCATAAAACATTTGGTGTACCAAGTGAATCAATTTATTACTAAGAATAATTATTGAAGAATGCTAATAAATACTGTTTTAGTGTCAAAATGATGCTTCCCCTTACGTGTAAAAAACATAAAGAAATAAATTACGTTGCCATTTATCAAATCTTCCATAACATGTGCTAATTTAGGTTTAAACTATGAATAAATTTGAGAAAAGTATGTACATATTAAATAGGCTATAGAGATGAACTTTTATCAGTAAAAACATTGTCATTTCACATACATCATTTTAGTGCTAAGAAAAGATTCTAGGTTATTTTTAATAGCATCTTGTGTATTTTCACACATTAGTTTTGTTTGTCCTTTTATTGTATGCAACTATGTACATTTTTAGATCAGGACACTTCAGCTAAGCCAGCTGTATAGTGCTCTGCCCCCCAACACCTTTCAAGTGTCTCTAGAATGAGGTTTCCCAGGGCAACAATCCATCCCCTTTACTTTTACCTTATGCAATCTACTTGGAGTCGTTTAGGACCCACCTCATCATCAGCTGTCGAGGTAGTCCATTGGCCCATTTCAGCCTTTTTGTGGTTGTGGGGGGAGCAGCAGAGGCTCCCCAAGGTCCTTGAGGCCACCTCAGCTAAGCTATCCAATATTGGGTTGTGGCTGTCTACTTACAGGGGAATGATCCAGGCAATTAGGGTCCATCCATTAATTGGGTATTGCAAATTTGGAGTATTCAAAATACTCCACTCTTTTGCATACCCTCCCCCCTCAGTAACATGCGATTGAACCCCTTTTTAATAATATCACTTGTAACAAGATCACTTAATGTCACTTGTAACAAGACCTCCACATTCCCTCCAATTACAATAAGTAAAATTCAATTTCAAAGCAGAAATGAGTTGTATTAATTGTATTTGTGTTATGTTTTAAAATTTTTTATTATTAAAGTTCAAAATAGTTGGCAATGTGGACTGCACATTACAATAAGATCAAGGATGATTTATGAATGAAGGATGCGTAGGTAAAGAATTGCTGAGAAGACATGCACATATTGGTATGGATGACCACATGCCTACCGCATTAATTTAATTGGATTCTAGAATATCGTCATGGTAACCGTATTAAGTCGTGTATCAAAATAAATCTTTTTGTTTTTTGTTTATTACACCATTGTGATCAGCCAAGACAACTACATTAGTTGCAATAGGCCATAAGACGAGGGAGTAATGGAAAACTGAATAGTAAGCTTCTACATTTGTGAAAGTGACCGTCAAGACAGGGCAAGGTAGGAACGTTTTTCGTTCTTCCTGAAAACTACAGTAGATTTGACATACGACCAATTGCAGTTACCACAACAATATACTATAGATCAGTTGTGAATATTTTCTTTGTAATCTAACAGATTCAATCAATATATCATTATTCAAAAAATATTTACCTTTACTGTAACAATTTATACATCATTACTTTTTTAACTCTTTGTGTTATTGAAGATCACATTAAAGTCTAAGTCATTAGTGACCACTATTGGATTTAATGTTATGGTAACTGTGAAGATGAAATGATACAGTGATGATAGGGGGTGAAAGGACAAACACAAATACAACCAAGCCCGAGGCAGGACATGAACCTGCAATCCTTTAGTCCATGATCACTATGGCACTAATGCTTTAGCAATCTCAGCCACTAGATCTGCTTTTTTAATTTATTATATTCTTAATTTAATATGGTAATGTTTTAATGTAAGACTGAATAAAAGGAATTGTTTCAACAAATGTTGAAAAATTTTTAAAAGTAGTATCAACATCACATAACAGACCAATACTCCCCCGCTGCCCCTAAAACCTCATAATATTGCATCTAACCTCCTCCCCAACCTTCAACATTACATAACGTATGGATGACCCATTAGGGTGTTGCATGGTGAGTCAATCTCATCCCTCATGCCACAATACTCTGGGAAGTAGGAACGGCACAATCTGAGTGCAGTGTAACTCGCATACATGCCCCTGTGCTATCTGGCCTGACAAAATGAAAGAATATTCTTAAAAGATATACGAAGTTGGGAGAGCCAGCCATACAACTCACTAGTAAATATCCATGCCTAAGTAGGACTTGAACTTTAGACCCTATGTACAAGTGCTCATTACTACACCATGTCTTGGTGACCACAATTGTTTGTGTTGACTTTAATTTCACTATGCATTTGTTTATTTGTGTGTTTAATATTATTTCCATTTTTAATCATTTTTAGAATTACGTTATAATCACATTTATTTCAAGTGAATTTCTGTTGCCATGATGGAGTTGGCTTTAGAGAATATATTAATGTTCATTCTACTCAGTTCATTGATAAAAGAACAATATGAAATGCAATTTTTGTTTGCATGCATATGAACTAGTTAATTGATACATTTCATGAGTTGTTGTCTTTGATTTGATTTTAGATTTTATAATTAAAAAGTTGTGCTACTACAGCATGTACTTCCTCACATTGTTAACAGTTACTAGAATTTCTGCCCACATTAATACATTTTAACCAACATGAGTAAAACTCATTACCAAAAAGCACACCAGGCACGAAAACTTAATCCATCCATTAAGTTAATTCATCAACACAAATCTGACACTTCAAAATAGCATTCCTTACACCCAGAATAGCTGCCCAACAATGAAAAGTTATTCTGAGAATGTCAAACTGCATGTCATTGTGTTACAATTCTAATAATATTATATTTATGTCACATAAATTCAGCATAAGCCAAGCACGATAACTCAAGGTATGTACATAATCATACAATGTACAATATAGATAATTAAAAAAAAAAAATACCATATAGAAATTCAAATTTATCACTAAATACAATTCAGAACATTTTTATGTAATTTGAAATGGAAAAGAATAGAATAAAATGCAATGCATATTGATTTTATGAGTGGCAATGTAGGGAGACTAAAGTGATAAACAATAATAAAAAGAAGGAAATAATTTAAACAAATAATCTTCAAACGAGCTTGATACCAGAATGGGTCTGCCCTTTATATCCAATATTCATTTTTAGGAATGTCCAACACGGAAGAGAATGTGGAAAGTTATTAGTAGTTTATGTTCATGTACATGCATGTTTATGATGTAGATATTATGTAGTACTGAAGAATGTGTGGTTTAACAGTAGAGCTTTCAGTTTATGTTTGAATGTGTGTATTGCGTTTAGGCTTCTAAATTCATTAGGCAGTTTGATATGTATAATGCAATGCCTTCTATAAGGGAATTTTTTGAAAGAGGGTCTTGTAGAAAGGGAAAGAGGGCTTTGTGGCTGTCCCATTTTTGAATCTGTTGGGCCTCTGGGTCAATATGGTATTTGAATTGAGGAAACTTATGACTTTATCATTGAAAACTTTTTCTAGAATTTTTGAAAATCGAGATAGTAAGGATATTGGTCTATAATTCATGAGATAACGAGTGTTGCCTTTTTGAATTGTAGCTTAACTTTTGCTTTTTTCAGAATTTCTGGGAAAATACCCTGAGTTGTTACAAATGTACCTGGGCAGTTCTATTTTGTATGTCGCAGTGTGTTTAATGAGAGTATCAGGGAAATTATGCAGTCCTGTAGAGTTTTATGTTTGATTTTATGATTCTTAGTATTTCAGGAGGTGATATTTCAGACATATAGGGAGTTTGCATTCAGTGTGTGCAGATACTTAACGCCAAATGTATATTATTTAAAGAATTGTGATGAATTAATTTTTCTCAAATTTTTGCGAAATGTTTCTTGAATGTATTTCCTACTTCCTATAGGTTGCATAGAATATTATTTTTGTAGTGAAGTTCAATGTTGTTAGTGTTTCTGGTTTTAGAGAATATTTAAAAATATTCCACATTGCTTTTGTTTTGTGCTGTAGCAACGTGTTGATCATTCATTAATAGTTTGCATGTTTAATTACTTTCTTCAAAATACTTTTGTATGTTTTGTAGTAAGCAATGAAATTAGAACTTCATTTGTTGCGAAGGATTATTTCATGCTCGTTCCGTTTCCTTTCTCATGATATTTTGATTTCTTTGGTCATTCATGATTTGTGTTTTTTTGCTTCCTATTTTCTTAAGTGTCTGTGGGAAACCCCTTTTGAAATAATCTTAGGTTGTTGTTGTTGTTGTTGTTGTTTTTTTTTGGTCTGTCTGTCTGTCTAGGTCTTCATGAGAGAAATTTGGATTTCTCTCAAAAGTATTACTTAATAGTTTTTGGCTCTATTTCAAGTTTGAGAATTTGTACTGTGATGTCACTAAAGCATGTGTTGAAAGTAACATCTGAATAGCTGCAATAATTCATGTCTATTTTTATTTAATCAACGACAGTACTTCTTTTTTAACATGTTCTGGTAGGTTGATGTATAATTGTTTGCAAGTTGAAACATTTAAGTAAATTTTTGAATAGTTTTTAAACATTTGATTTTAAAAAGAGTTTATATTGAAATCACTACACAATTAAGTTATTTTGAGAAGTTTTCACTACTTACTTAGTTTATGCAAAGTTATTTTAGAGTTTCTGCCTCTTTTAAGTTTAACAAGATTTTTTAAGAAAAAATTTGTTTCCTGTGGAGCTGTAGTACATTCATAAAATCTATCTCCTTTATCTTGGGAAATCTGTGATAGATACTTCAGTTTTTTTCTTTTAAGAGAGAGTAGTATTCTATGGTTCACACATAGTTAATATTATTTTTAACAAAGATGCAAGTACCACCATAAGTAGGAAATGTTTTGACTGTTTGCGTAGTTGAGCCACTAGCTGGGGTGACTCTGGAATGTGTGTGCTATCTAGTTATTGTTAAGTGAAGCATAGTATTGTCAAGTCTCATATATAGTACTGTGTTATGTTGTACAAAAGGAGCCAGTGAGTGTGTTTAAGCTTTCTATTTCTTGTGCTACCCTGGCACTTGATTTGAAAACAACAGTAATTGAAAACTTTGAAGGGAGTTTCTTTCTGATTGTGGAGGAAAGGTTTCTACAATGGCTATTTGCTAGTATAAGTACTCTATTTGAATGAGAGAGAGTGTTTTTAGTTGTTTTTGTCATGCCCTCTGTATTTTAAGGACTTTGGGGGCAGATTAGGTGTGGCCCTACTTTCTGCTGGTCTCTAAAGTGGGTAGCGAGGTTGAAGAGAAAATGGAACAATTGGTAATGGAGGAAAGGAGCTAAGATTAATGAAGGTGGAAATCCTGTATTGATACATGAAATTGAGAAAAAAATTGCTATCTTTAATATTATTTATGAAAAAATTTTCAACTTTTGCAATTTTTCGTAAATTCAGCAAAAAAATTTGGAGCTGTTTTTGAAAACACAATCTAAGATATTGTTAAAGCTCCATGTAAATTCCCCCCAAAATCAATCCATTTCAACTTGAAGGGGTCACGACATCAGTTAGATTGAGGGGGAAATATCAATAGGAGAAAATCCTGTTTATGTTTTACCTGCTAGTGGTCTCAGACAGTCACACTTTTGCCTGTAAGACAAATTTTTCAGTAATCGGAACCCATGAAACGTGAATTTTGACTACGTCTGTTAGAAGAAATAATTTACTACACATTGGAAAAAGTTTTATCCACTTTTTCTGTGTCAGGGCCCCACAAAATGAGGTTTTCTATTGAAAAATCACTGTTTTTTGCTACATCTTCACAATACTTTCTCTGCTCAGTGTAAGAAGTATGCAAGGAAGTAGACTTAATAGTAATTCTAAACTGAAGTATATAAGCCATATGTAGACTTTCAGTTGTGGATAAGGAAAAAAAATTGTTTAATGAAATGTACAATATATGGTAAGTTCTTTTAATTAGTAATGAGTGAGGAGAAAATAGGTCAACAGATATAATATCAATTCATACGATAATTATATTCATTCACCTCTTTCTTCTTTGTGGAGCCACTGAAGATGGGGTAAATTGTTCCCAAAACACGTGTATGGCTGTTAATTCTTAATATTAAATTTTATTGTAACATTCTTTGTGGTTGATCCTCCTCGATCTTTAATCATACATAGAATGATTTAAAAATGTAGTACTGAGGAATATACTATTGCATTTTACAAGGAATCTCTAGCTTCAATTTAGAAAGTCCTAGGAAAAATCTATGGAAAAGAATTGGTCTATGGTCGTGATGTCCCTTGAAATGACATAAAACCTATTCATTCATTATTCTCAAAAAGTTGTCTATTACAATATTGAAACATGTCATTTTGAAGAACAGAAATTATTTTAAAAAAAATCCCTGCCAATATATTCTAGGAAGAGGTCCAAAATTGTTTAAACAACTGTAATTTTCAAAATCTCAAAGGTTTTCCAAAAATTAAATCTGCTCCATTTTTATTAGTGTAGTTTACACTTTTTTAGCAACACTAGTGTTGTTTACAGACTGGAAGTTGAATGAATGGATTGTCTGATAAATGTTTTATAAAAAAACTCATTTTAGTATATGGAACATCCTAAACATGTTTTTTCATCACTATTACGACAGAGAATTTTTGCAGTTTGCTCTATTTCATATTATATAATTCTCTCTACATTGATTTTTTAATGATTTTCCTTCTATTTTCTTTGTAACTTATATATAAACATTTTTTACTCAATTTCTTCAAAATTTTGTTTGTCATTTTTTATTTTCAGATATAAACATGTCTATTATTTTTTTGAAATATACACACCTGAAGATGCATGTAATCAATATGCGAAACACAGTGTATGAAAAATTAAGATTTTTATAAACATGCTTACTGATTGTCAAAAAATGAAAGAATATTGGTGTTTTATTATTGATACTGATTATTCTAATTTGGATACACAGTAAACCCTCATTAGCATGAATTCCAAAGGACTGGAATAATCAGAGTTTGTGTTCTAAAAAATTTGTGTTATCTGAGTATTATAAATGTCTGTATTACCGCAGTCCCTTGCCAGGACCGAAATTTTGTTCGTGTTAGGGCGAAATGCATGTTAAGTGAGTGTGTGCTAAAGAGGATTTACTGTATTACTAAGGTATGAGATTTTTACCGAGTTCATAATAAAATCAATTGTGGAATCATCACCACATACAAATAATATTGAAGATTCTTTCAATGGTACAGTGTTATTTGGCTTCCATAAGGGGAAATATTGTATAAATAATTTAAGTATTTTAACTCTAGATGTAAAAAGTAATTTTTATCAGAAGGAACTGGTGGCAGCCCTGCTTCAGGATATGAAGGGCAAATACAGTAATGTCATTCTGGAATAGATTTGAATGGTCCATTAAACCATTAAAAATTAATTTGTAAATGTCAAGCTGTATTATAGCTATACAAAGACAAATATAATTGAAAAGCTTTTTCAAAGGGGACTCCTTCAAAGTAGAGTCTTAAGTGTGTTATGCAATATAAACAAGGAAATTAGATTTTGTGTTCGATGAGTGTACTAAATTATTGCAATTTGCAGATGATAAAGCAGTCTAAACAAAACAAGTGGTGCTACAGAATGGCACAGACTTTTTTGTACTGGCAGGGCCGTACTGTAAGTATATAGGCACCCATGGCAAACATACAATTTGGGTCCCTGTCAGGTTACTTCAAATTAGATTTCTTATAATTTGTTTCAGAACATATACTGTAAATAACATGTGCCATGTCTGCCACAGTATAGATATGCCTCTGCATAGTGGTTGGTTTTCTAATTTCTTTGGTTTGGACCAGCTTTTTGGTCGTGTCGCATCCTCTTGCCAGCTGCCATCTATCACAGCCCAAATTTTTTTTAAATTTTCTTAATTTTTTGGTTTTCTAATGGTAACCCCAAAATATTACTTGAAGAATATTACAGAAGAGTAAAACCTCATCATAAATGGAAATTTTCGTTGAAAAATTTGGAGCCATTTTTTAGAAAATATTGTTTAAGTGTTACTGTTAATTGCAAAATTTGAAGATCGTTTTAAGCGAAAACTTTTGAGTTTTCAATAAACTTCATTGGAAATCATTTGAAGCACTTGTACTCTCAAATACTATGATATATACAAATTGCTGGAAATGCACATATCACCGGCATGAGTGATATTGAAATAAAAAATACACTTGCAATTTTTCATTTTCATTTCAAAAAAACAAAAGAATAGAGAGAAAACAAAAGAATGACATTTGTCATCTTATACAGTACATTTAGCACTATCCACTATCCCTGCCAGTAAAGAAAAGAATAGAAGCCATTTGAGAAAAATTCTTGTTTTTGAAATTAATATTGCACATATTTCATGCAAAATTGCATGAAAACTACTAAAATTTTCAAAAAGTAAACTGAAAGAACCAATTATGGTGAACAAATTTCATTTGAAGAAAAAATCTCTATCTCCAATTTTGCAGTTGTTGGAAGATGCTGAAAGAATTACAAACATTTGCAATTTTGAAAATTCAGAATAACTGTAAAAATCCATCTTTGCCAGTGCCATCTTTTTAAGTGTATTTTGTTCTATTCTTTGAAAAATTGAAAGAAAAAAATTTTGAACCATGCTGAAAACTGTTGAAAATGTCTCAAGGGCTTCAAGTAAATTTAAACAATGTTTTTCTCTGCATTTTTGCATCTTTGCGTTTATACTTTGTAATTTCATTTGCTATTGATCTCAATATTAATATCCCCCCTTGCATTTACTATTTTGTAATTTCATTTGCTAATTATTAAAATTTTAAATGTAACTTTTATTTTTATTAATCTCGTGTGTTTGCTTTTTAAATATTAAAAAAAAAAATGCAGAGCACAAAACTTGTAGATGTAAATGTGGTGAAACTAGTGACATAGTTTGCACATCATTTCTGGTCCTGCAAATTGCAATAACATGTATATGCCTGCAAATTGTATGACATTGAAAATCTAAGCTACTAAGAAGATTCGAAAAAATTGTGAAATGTGGCCCTTACTCAATATTTTTCAAGATTCAATCTTTCTGATAATTATGAAGTGAACGTATCAAATTGTCAATATATTTAGAACCCTTGGAATTTTCAATATGAACATTAACCGTAATTTTAAATATGAATAAAACATAAAAATGCTTATCTTAAATTGCACTTATGTCTTATGGCACTATTCCTTGTATTGAGTCGATTGTGTCTACGTTAAAATACTTTGAGCCAATAAAAACATGAAACTGCAGGCAGAGAGCGCAGTGATCGATTGTCCTCATCCCGGTAGTTCCTTGTTTCGACGTCGGCGCGCTCTCCGCGCAGCGCACCTGGTGGCGGACGCGGCGAGGTTGCTAACCCGCGGGCGGCGTCTGCTACCTGCGCTCGCTGCGAGGACCGCGCCGCGCAGTCCGCCCGCCGCGCGCCCCACTTGTCCGCGCGGAGTCCGCAGCAGGCAGCGTCCATCGCCAAGTGCGCGCGCGCGCGTTCCGGAAGTGCAGGCCCTCGTGCGACCTGTCAAAGCGAGTGCGCGAGTGAAGTGGTGGTGCTCATCGGCGCCGGAGAGCGCGGAAGACCCGGAGGGGCAGTGGGTGATCGAAGAACGAGGGGGTTGCTCCCGATGGGAGAGCTCGCCCAGCGGCGCAGCGCTGCCGCGTGCGTGACACCGCGCGGGCCGCGGCAGCGCCCACCTGCGCTTCTCGAAGACACTGAGCGTCGCCCAAGGTAAAGACGCAGGAGGGAGCACCGTTTCTGCGCGAGGGCGTAGTGGCCTCTGCCACCTGCCAGCGCCCCTCGCGTTTGTGTCATTTCATGACGCGCGCGAAAAATCTGCGGCGTTTGCGATTTGCGGTGACGTTTGGCTTCCGGGGGAGGAGGCGTCCGCGATGGTGTAAATTCCTGGTCTTCGGCTCGGTGTCGTACCTAAGTGGATCATTATTCCCCCGAACCCAATCTTTTCTTAAAATAATATGTGCTCGTTGAAGGCGAAAAAAAAAAAGAATCAAACACAACATGTTCTTATTTAAGTGATAATCTGCTAAGTGTTGCGAAATTATACAGAGATATCTTCGTGGGAATGGGTGCGGACGCATAGATTCTTCCTTGGCAAAACGTGTGGGTTCGACCCTGGGTCGGTGGCTCGCTGCCCACGGCTCTCTCCGCCCTCGCTGGGCCACGACGCCTTTCACTCGCGCGCCGCGCGCGGCACGATTGGTCAGCCCTGGCCGCGCTGTTTTCCTTTCGGGCGGACGGCGCCCCGGGGCACGGAGGTCCAGCGGCAGTGGGAGGCTGCCGCAGCAGCAGCAGCCACCGCGCGCGGCCGCTGACTCGTCCCCTCTGCGTGACTCAGGCGGGCGCGCGGGCGTCGACGGCCGGACCCCGGGGCGCTTCTGGCCGCAGCATGCGATCCGGGTTTTGCTCCGCCCCGCCCCGTGCCGCACCACGCCACGCTCAAGGGGCGCGCCTCTTGGCTTAGAGGTTTCCTTCTTACTCCAGCATTTGGGTTACCAGCGTTCTTTGCGACAGGACGGCCAGGAATTCTACGGTTAGAACGCTGCAGAGTTCGCCGTTCTGAGTGTGCCGTTGACATTTGGATAAGTTGTTTTCTTTTGTAGTTTCACGTTCAAGTTGATTATATTATGTGCGCGCCATTTTAAATCTGTTCATATTGCATTAGTGGCCTTTTAAAAAGACCGATACTTCACTGTATATGACTGAATTAGCATTCCTAGGCGGAGATTAATCTGGTGAATTGATGGTTGTAGTGGGAATGCATGTTAACTGTCCAGGTATTTTTGTCGTGGTAAATTGCAGGTGTCCACAGCTGAATTGCATGTAGACACGAACTTGCAAGACAGCAGACCATTTAAAATATTTTGCTTAACTCTCATCCGTCAGTCTCCTCACGAGAGACTAAAAAGATGACTGTTGTAAGAAAGGTTTAAATGAAAAATATGTTCAGACTAGTTTGAACTACGAAACGTTACCGCATTGTCGTGAGCTATATTTCATTTAAAGTAGCTACACAAAATAATGGGTTGGCATAAAAAAAAATTAAAAATGGCATGGTACTAATTTGGAAATTAGAGCGAAAATTGCACATTACCCGTCAATTGCTACAGCTGTCATTGAAGTTACACGAACGTACGGATAAAACTTCAGCCATTGTGGTAAGCGTCTTAAAGTAAATGTTGGAATTGTTTCTCTCAAATAATATGAGTCGCGATTTTTTCTGTTCCAAAAATTAAATTGTGCATTTTTTGGGTAATAAATGTCTTAATAAAAGTTGAATGAAAAAAACGGCTTCTTCTCTAACACTCTCTTGCGAAAAAAGGTTCAAACATAAAACCTATGTGAGACTTCGCTTTGAAACGCATATTTGATTTCAAACCAGTAAGTAGGCTCATTACTTGCGTGTTGACATACCTCAAGTTGCTAGATCTTGTAACTCACATTGGCACATTATAAAATGTGCTAATTTGTGAATCAAAACTCAATTAAATCACGTAGGATTTATTTACTTTTAATTCAGGAAAGGGAACATGCACATTTCGTTTGCCATGTTACTGTTACTAACTCGTCAATTTGTTTCCTCCTTTGTGTAACACATCACATCAAAAATGTCAATTTTAAGAGTTTATAAAAAATTAAGAATGTTGGATAAGATTACGTATGGTACCCTTGTGTTAAATAGGTGGTTGGTCCATCTGTCAGGCCAATCGCAATTCACTGGTGAATAAAATGAATTATAACCCGCTTGAACCGTAAATGATAATGAGACATTTCCAAACTTTGTCGCAAATGAAGCAATTCGGAAGCCGTTTTGTCCTGGAGTTGTTCCGCGGCGCGGAGGCGGCCGCTGTGAGCGCGCGGTTTGAATGGGCTCTGCGGCGCGGCGCGGGTGGCGCCGGGCGGCGAGGGCGGCGCCGCGTTGGCTCGTCCGCGCCGCCCACTGCCGCGTTGTTGTGGGCGTGAGAGCGGCTTATCGCATTTGTTATCGGCTTCCGCCGGTTCCCGAGCGGGCGGCGCGGCGCGTTTTGCACCGGCGGTGGTGGCGGTGGGGGCTGGGGACCGGGCCGGGGCGGGGCGGGGCGGGGAGAAAGCGGCGCGTCTGGAACCAGGGCAGCGCGGCGAGGCGGAGGCGGAGGCGCGCGCCGCCGCGGATGCCTCGGCGCCGCCCGACCAACGCCGCCGCTGCCCAGTCGTCCTGCGGCACCTCTTCCGTGGAACAGACTGAGGGAAATGGACACGCTAATGCGGCTCTATTCCTCCGGTTTGTTAAATCTGTGGTCACGGGATAAAAGTTCTGAAGTCAATTTTGGCGAAATTGTGTTAAGTACTGAAACTACAAGTCAAGTCTCCATATTTTATTTTACAACCGAATGTTTTTTTTTATTAACGACCGAATTCAAATGTTGTCTCCTTATCGACAAAAAAAGCGTTGGGAAAATAGCGTTGAGCATTGGAAAAAGCGTTGGCTCTACAATAATATAACCCTTGTTTTCTCCAAACTGAGATTTTCGAACTTAAGAATCTTTTACCCCGTGACCACAGGAATACTTCCGAACTCACCATACTCAAGTAGCACTCATTGAAATCATACTGACATTGTTCCCGCTACTTGGCTCATTAGATTAGCATCTCTTTAAGTTGGGTCTATTACTTATCCACAATTTCTCCTTCACCTTTGCAAATATCCTCTTTGCTTTCTCCACTGTATTCCTTATTTAATTTCTTTACATTATTTTTTTCGTGATATCCAATACAGGATGTTGCCTTTCATTTGGCCACGTTTCTCATTTTTCATCTTCTTATTTCATTCTCATTTATTTCCAGATTTTGTGTCCCCACTTCCCTCGTTGCCCTCTGACCTCTGCCCCAACATTCCTTCCTCTCGTGCTACATCTTCAATCCCTTCCTCTGACACGTAACACTCTGAGTCAGCTTCTTCGGCGTCAGCTCACGCGGTGTTAAAAAGATTTCTCTGAGGAGCGGGTCCAGGATATCGTTTACTCACAATCTTGCGTGTGGGTGTGAGGCCTACCGCTGGGGTTTCTTCGGCGCTGTAGACGAGTCCTGGTCTTGTAAATTGGTAATCGTTGGTCACGTTCCCTTTCGGCGGCATGCCTCTCCGTGCGCAACCGCGTGTGCGAACCGAACGGAAACGGTCTTATTCGCGAATCCATAATGCAATGTTATGAGAACAGTGTTATGGATTTGAGTTAGCAAATGTTACATCAAAGTGCTAACATTATACATTAAGAGATTTTTACTTTATTTGTGATTTGAAATTGTGTAGATTAATTACATAGAAGCGAGACGGTAGTCTCCAACTTTTAAAGTTCTTGTGTGCAAACGAAATCTTACATTGTATTAGGTTTGAACACTGGGCTATGCTTTGCACAGACTGTCCTCCAATCAGAACTTAAGAATACTTCATATCTCGTTACTTCTGTTTAATTATTATTTTATCATTTCATCCATGAAAATATTCTAACCGGGGGTATATGACTACAGGACAACATTGAGGCCTGACACTGCTGCTCACGTGCCCAGATATCGATTTTGTATGGAAAAATTTGAGAGCCAAATTCTTTTTAAATGTAATCTTCTTGCTAGAGATGTTTTATGCGAAAAAATACAAATTTAATTTCTCCACAATTTACAACAGTTAAATATTAATATATTCCAAGTGGACAATGTTATAAAATAAGTGACCTAGAAGAAATACTTTTGACAGTTATTTGACCAATTCATCAAATAAATTCCATGTATATTTCCAAAGCTAGGAAATTCCTTGTAAACTTCCAATAAAAAACGAAATTATCAGAATTAAGGATATTCAGCTATTTTAAAATTATTTCTGGAAACATTAATTTATTCACTGCACTGAACTGAGTGATATTTTCAATAAGATATTGAGTACGATCTCCTTGAAATGATTCTTCTTTGCTACAAAGATATTTCTTCAAATAATTGTTACTTGGCTTATTGAGTGCAAACATGAATTTATTTGTGGAAGACAGTCCAAAACACTGAAAGGTAAATGGAGGAAGACAAATAATGCCTATAGTGGACTATGTTTAGCTGTTTGGTTTAAAATAATGAGAATTGAACATTTTCTTATCATAATTAAATTAATAAAACGTTTTCGTTGTGTCCCATCATACAATTCATTGAAAAGGGTCTCAGGTTATTGATTCTACAAGAAAAACAGAGCGTGAGTGCTTCAAAGGAAATGAGAATTTTCGCAAACGCATTACAGCAGTAAATGTGTTCCTATGAAGATCATTATCCCGGCGATAGTCATCTCGTGCTGGACGCCACTTTGCAGTTACTACACCTTCACTGTTGGCGATGAAGATTATCACTTCTGTGTCGATAAAAGTGTTAATTACGAAGTGGAACGTTCACTTTTCCATGGACGTATTCCGAGAACCATTGCATCAATTCAAAACAACGGGTATTGTTTGTTATGAAAGTCATTCACCCTATTATACTCATTATTTCTTCAGAAAGATCTGTTGATACACTACCAAAAGAGAAGGGGAATAAAATTAATATTAAAAAAAGGTGCATAATGGAGTAAGAGATACTCAGACGAACTTCAATGTATATAAAGGAGTAGTTGTCTATCGAGCTTATATTCTATATAACATTCCGATTTCTGCATTTGTGAGGTCAGATGAACCTCAATGAATCTCAAAGAGTAGTTGTCTAACGAGCGTATGTGCCCTACAACATTCCGATTTCTGCATGTATAAGGTGAGAAATTTTCAACTAGTCTTTCATGTAAACTTCAGGACCTGATAATAATGCGCTAAATAACAGGGTATAAGATCATAGTAGTTGGTTACAGATGTGGGGGTCAAAATGTATCATGCATCATCTTCATAATTTTATTCAAGCTTGCAATAATCACATAACTGGCTTGACCCAGGCAGTTCTCAGTATTACTGAAATTAAATGATAGAAAGAAAACTATCAGTCGCAGCATAAAGTCATGTATTGATTTACCAAAAACATTAAGGATCAATTAAATACAATATTTTTTCAGGTATGTTTATCAATCGCATGATTTCAGATATGTTTCAATTTCGGGTAACATTCATCCATCGTAATGTAGTGTAATGTTTCCTTCTTCATCAATTGTATCTTTGTGCACAGCGCTCAAATGCGTAATAAAATAAAAGAGCCCAAGGCAATAACGCGACGTCACACTATCCACTGGACGTTTTCTGTCATTCGTAAATGTTAATGTCTCAATTTTGATCAATTATGGCTTCTCTTGTTACTTTTTCAAACCTTACATATTGGGTCAGTATGAGCAATAGGCATGCGGAACAGTTACTTTCTTCTCATTAAGTTTGGGAACTCACTTGAAACATGTAATTTTTCACATTGTTCTTGTAAGAATATTCTATTTTGAAGCATTTTCTCCCCCTCCCAGTGTTCTTGGTTTTAGTATAATCATATAATTAAATGTTTACCTGAGAAAAATGGAAACAAACAAAAACGTGTTTAATGTTCAAAAAATGTGTTTCTTTACATCAAAATATTAGTGTGATATAGTTTAGTACTTGGAGATGGCTCCGTGATGACCAACTTCAACAATTAAAAGTTTTTCTTCTTTGCAAAGTGTGTTTTTCATCAACGAATCTCGTTTAAAAGAGAAAGACCTGCCATAGGCGAAAAGAGTTCGCGTCTGTTGTATTTTATTTATTTATTTTTTTTACAGTAAAAACAGTATGTGACCTTTTGGAAGGGGAGCTACAGAAATGTTTTTCAGTAGTCTTCTTTGATATTAGTTAATATGTAACATAAAAGTGAATCAATGAATGCTGTAAAACTTCCTACGATATCGCCAACAATGTACGTCAACTGAATCACGTAACACGGTCGAAACCATCAGGAACAAGCACATATCCTGCGGTAACGTAGACAAAAAACAGACGAGAATCGACGAATCGCAACAGATCAGTTAGTGAGCAATTACTCAGAGAAGTAAATACTCAAAGTTTCACAATTATTTATTCATATGATATGAAGCAATTGCTTATGAGGAGTAATAGTTTCTATTTGTACTAATGAGCAATTGCTCTGGAGTACTTACTTTTATTTATATCATGTGCAGAACACGCTGGAGGGTTATTACTTCTTTACAGTTATTAATTCCGTTTCAAAAGTAATTTCACTAGTGGAATTCGGTCAGACTCTTTCACCAATAAAAGTCTCAAATCGATTAAATTGTATGAACATAATGATAAACACAGCGAAAACTATTTCTTGGTGGGTTGTTACAGGGTCTTTATTGATTACTGCAGTTTCTGTCATGGAAGTAATATATTTTACTTATTTTCAAAAACAGTTGAACGTCATCTGCCGTAAGGCGATTGCGAAAAGTACGCATGTGAGCTTTTCAATTTTAGGCCCCCGAGATTGGTTTATAATCATCGTATAATAAAACGCTATTGGCCGGATTGAAACCAATAACTCACGAGCGGAAGAGTTGTAGAATTTCTTTTCTAGCGTTACACCCGCTCGAGACCCTCCTTGAGGCCTGCAACTGCAAACGCTCCCAGCCCACGTGTACCAGTTATGATGGGGTGGATTAGGACGCTCTCTCCCATGTCATTCTCAGTCCGGATTGGAGAAGATAGGACAGAAATCGGAAGGAAAAATTGCTCGCGGTTCATCTATAGAGCTGCTCCGTCATTTGCTTGGAAGTGAACAGGTTAACCGTTGATTAGAGCAGTCAGGTTACAAATTCGTGGCCGTATATAAATTGAGTGCCAAATGATCCCCTCATATTTTCTCGCGAAACTTACTTTCTAATTCTACGTGTAAATTGGGGACCAAACCAACCCAGGTAAGGGAAGAGACCGATAAGCAGGTAAGAGCGTTAAGGGGGTCGCCGCCGCCGCCACGCTGACCAGCTTTTCCTTATGCCGTATTGAAAATCTTCCAGACTCGCACCAAATCAAAATGAAAAGCAAAGAAATAACTAAGAGTGTCAAAATTTCATTACCAGCGTTTGAGATTATTAGCAGAGAAAAAGGAATAATATAAACATGGCAAGATAAGCAGATTTATTCAATCAACGAATGATACAGTTGAATGAAAACCAACTTTAACCAAACCATATCTCAAAAGAAATATGCCAATCGTAACTCTGGAAAATTGATAAGGGGTCGTCCATAAATTACATAACGTTAAAAAGCGGGGGAGGGGGTTTGATGCAGAGTTATGGTACATTACATAGGGGTAGGGTGGTATAAGTTTAAATGCTACGTAACATTAATCTTCTTTTATATTTTTCAACATTTGCTGAAATAATTCCTTTCTTTGAGATTTGTACTAAAACAAAAATATTAAGTAATAATTTAAAAATAAATTAAAGTTATAAGATGTAAATTGTCACAAATGGAGATATCTTATCATCAATTTTTTATTGCATCTGTGAGATTGAGAAGAAAATATTTAAAACTGAAATGTAGTTTGTTCTAAAATCCATTTAAATTGGAGCAGTAGACTCTCGTCTATGATGGTGTGTGCATGCATTGTGATTAAAGATTTTCTCGCCTGTGCGTCATCCCTTCACTCACAACTTGCGCCCTCTTCTTACATTCACAAGGGGGGGGTGTTGTTGTCGCAAGCGTTACGTAATTTTTAGGGGGGATTCAAGCATGCGTTACGAGTGCGTCCCAGGGGGAGAGGGGATACACAAAATATTCCAAATTTGCGTTACGTAATTTATGGATGGCCCCTGAGGGAGTTGCATTTTAAAAATAATGTCAATGAAAATGTTATTTGACAGTAGTTACCAAGGGCTTGATTTCTGGCGGAACGCGATGGAACAACGTTTCGGTACCTCGGATATAATTATTAAATTATATTTTAAATATAAAACTATATGTATTAAAATAATAATTAATTTGTGGCGCGTTTTGGGACCTAATATTTAATCAAACACTGGTGTTACCTTCCACTTTTACCTGAAAGGAGATGAGGTAGTCGGACCCCAAGTTGCGCATGACCTTCTCTAGGTCGATCCCCAATTAACTTATGGGTTAAACTCTTATTTTCCGTCTGGTTTCCGATTTACATACGCCGAAATTAGTGTGCGGTAGACACCACCAACTTACTGATGTTAAAATACAGCAAGGAAATTTCTGACACCTTGCCGGAAACAAATCCGCGACCCCTCGATCACTGGCACACTCGAGCCTCAAGGCGTTGCCTTTCCTCGTCTACCCTCCCAGCTACCGGTGTTGGTGCCTCTTGGTTGAAATGGCTGGTCAGAATTTTAGTAGTAGTGAAGCGAGCATTCTACAGCCGTCGTCGATTCTCGCTGCCTAATCTCCATTTATTTCGATCTTTCCAGGCATCATCTTCTACATCTCTCGCCATCATCACTGATCTTACGTCTTCCTCCCACTTTCTTCTTGGTCTTCCTCTATATCATCTTTTTGCAGGATGGTATCCCCACACCTTCTTTCGCAGACGCTCAATTTCCAACCTTCTTAAATGCCCTACCATAATAGAGCTTTTGTTTCTATTAGTTCTGAAGTTGATTTTTCAGGTTTCATTATTTCTATTCTTTGATTTTGAATTCTTTCTTTTCTTGCAACCTGACAACAGCTCCAATATTCCATTTCTATTCCTTGAATACTACTTCTATCCGTGGCATTAATAATCCATAACTCGGCTCTATATTTGAATAGCCTTTCAACAATTGTTTTATACAGTGTAATGTTTGTGTTTTTGTGTTTGCATTCCTTGTCAATTGATGTAAAGATTTTATAACTTGCCCGACTCTTTTTGTTTTGGTTACGAACAAGATCTTTGCTATTTCGTATCACGACCATCACTTGTTAGAGTTACACCCAGATAGTTCGAATTCCTTTACACATTTAACTATGCCCCTGTGGGTTAACATGTCCTGACCATTGCTTCCGTTTGCCATATATTTTGTTTTTGATATATTAATGTGAAGTTTCTATTTTTCATACTCTTCAATTAATTTTCTAGTCATGTAATGGATATCATCCTCATCACTTACTAGGACCACTTGGTCGTCTACATACATCAGGGTATATAAGAATTGTAATCGGAACAATTAAATCTTAGCTAAACATTGCGGCTCATTACGTGAACAACGACTGCTCATCGTGCGGGAGCATTCTGCGTGCGCGGGCGCTGCGTGATGCTTCGGGCCGGGGGGTGGGGGCGAAGGGCGAATCCAGCGACCGCGTTTCGGATCCGGGAGGAGTGTGGCGGCGCGGCGTGCGGGGCGGGGAGAGACGCGGCCCGGAATGTGCGAGTAGCGGCGCAGCGCTCCACCGGCTGGGATGGGAACTGGAGCTCCAGATCTGTCGGATATCGGCGACGCACCGCGGCGCCCGCGTACTCGGAACTCGAAAACTCCTAACGAGATGGAATCTAGCGCGAGGAAGCTATGATTCGACGGGTGGGTTAACTTCTAAACGCGGATCAAGCTCGTTGATTACCTCTTTCTTCGTGGAAGAGGGCTTAGTGCCGGTTCCTTGAATATTCGAAATTTTGGATGTCGTGCGGTGTGACGTGAGGTTGACAAGTTGAGCTCAATGGCTGATGGTTAGTTGAGAACGGCGTTTCCTTATTCTCTCCTTACATGATGCTACAATTAGGAAACCAGAACAATGAACTGAATACAGAAACCATGATCTCTCTTAACGTTCGAACTTGGTATTTGGTTACTCGTTGAACTTTGTAATTGCTAAGAATGCATTCCCTTATACTAATGTTCGCGTCATTACATTTGAGAGGCGGTACCAACAAGAAGTTGCGAACATGTGGGAGCAGGATGCGATCACTGCTGGTGACAGACGTTAGGGACGGAGGGCGTTCAATATTAGAAAGAAATGAGGCTGCACAGTGAACGGGGCTCTAACGTTGGTTTTCAAAATGAGAATAATTAAATGGTCGTGACTCCTAATACACAGACTCCTAGACAGCAAATGAGCATTAAGAGGGCAAACGAGTAAAAAAAAAAAAAATTTACAAGTGAAAGATGAAAGGACAAGCATGATATGGGTGACAAAATGAAACAATAAAACAACACGAATGTTTTAATTGGTGCTGTTCGTGAGAAAATGTGGTTTAGGACGCAAAGCTTAAGTGGTGATAAACGAGAAAGTGAGGGAAATTGAGAATGTAAGGCAAGGTTATGGGAGCGCACTAAAATGCGAGCAAATAGTAGCATGTAATTTGTTTTTATTGTGGGTGACAATTTGTCAGAGAAATGTTAAGTGCAATAACCTTTACCATACACGTACATGGAAATTGAATGAAATCTTAATAAACATCTAATTTATTACTACGTCAAACTTACTGCTTTGAAAATAAATTTTAATTGCATAATTATTTTTCTAGAGTGTTAATAATTTCTTTATGTTAGACATGAAGATGTATTAATACATATTGAAATACCAAAGAGATTTTATTACTTCCATAGTTTACTTTTGTATTTTATCTTTTAGCATCATAAACAACTCATAATTTACCAGAAGAATCGAGAATAACGTTTTATTTAGTTAAGGACTTCGTAAAATATAAGCCGTAAAATCACGCTTATTTCATTAGTAGCTGTTCTTGAAAATACCAAACAATTTCTATAAATAGAAATTTAATGCGATAGATTATAAAATAATTATTTTGCCATTTTAAGTCCAATATAATAAATAATGATTTATTTCATTTCTTTGTGGCATCAAATGATTATGATTACAGATTTCCTCGTACTTCCTTCAGTCCTCGCTCTGACCAAAAGGTCAACTGAATGAAAGTAATAATTTCTATCACATGTTTACATTTTTATTTAAAATTCTTTATCTTTTATACTTAAATATTCAATACGCGACTGGATACATTAATTTATAATGCAATAAATACATTAATATGAAATGCACATTTCAATGTGGCGTCTAATCTTCAAAGAACCCTCATGAATTTCAAAACATGTCATTACGCCTACATCCATTCACTAACATCTCGATTTAAGTCTGAGTAATCTTTCTTTGATTGCATCAGAACAATAGTTTGTTGCCGTAACATAGATAACACAAGCCAAACAAAAGAAAGAAAAACACAATTATAAATAAAGATTAGCCATTTTCCTAATGACTCTTGCTGAAATCCAATGTATCCTGCTCTTAATAAGCGCTATCGTACTACAGTAATCCCTCATTAAGGCGAATTCCAAGGGACCGAAATAATCGGAGTTCGTGTTACAAAAATTCGAGTTATCCGATTATTACAAATGTCCGTATTTCTGTAACCCCTTCCCAGGACCCAAGTTTTGTTCGTGTTACGGCGAAATTCGTGTTAAGCGAGTTCGTGCTAACGAGGGTTTACAGGATTTACGTATCGATCCTCATTTAACTGATGTTTTAGGTTTGCGAATTATCAATTTACTGTAAAAATATTTTACTTATGGCAGAGATTACAATTAATTTACATATTCATCTTATAATTTGCATCAGTGTTACAGAAATCAAGAAGATTGCACAAATACTCGTACATACTTCCAAATATTTGGGTAAATCATTTGGAACATTCAACAACACATGTGGAACTTGTTTAAATGAAATTAAAAAACGAGTTGGAACAAATGATTAAATAATTTATTACAATTATTGTTATTTTCAGAAAACAGTAATTACTTAATAAATTTGCCAAAGAAGTCGCACGTTCGTAGATTATACGAGTATTCAAGAGAGAATTCGTACCGATTCCTTGTGTGCTATTAGAAGAGAATAAATTCTTACTTCAAAGTGTAAAGTACGATGTATTTTCCTTGCAAACATTTTAATGTGTTTGAACTTATCCTACGTTCATGTAATGTCATGAAACACACAGAGGAATGGGTTCTATTCGTCCGCTTTGGACACTCCGTCGCAATCACAGTGGCGAGTCCACTTGCGGAAGTGCGTGTTGTGAGGTGGATGACCTTCCGACTTCGAAAATGCCTTTCTAAGGACGGAAATAAACCTAACACTATGTAGCGGTGCTTCAGAGCGGAAATCATCGCAACAAATGGAACGTGTGAATCAGAAGTATATGACAATGCCAGTATTAAAGGTTTGTTTGGTATTTGAATCAAAATAAATTGATTTGTTGAGTTGATTAAATATACTTTTTTAGAAACTTCAAAAATATAAATATAAATTTTAGTCTGTTTGAGAGACGGAAATTACATTTAAAAATTGAGTTCTTATCCTAATACATTCACGATTCATGAACAAAATAGACTAGCGGGTGATTTTGATACTCTCTGCTTTGTCACCCGAATTTCTCCAATTAAATATTTCACTATTTTCGTCGTTCATACGGAAGACGAAACCAACTCTCCGTGGGTGACTTCGAGCTGGTTTTAATGACAGAAAGTAGAACACCATCTAAGAAGCTGGCTAGGGCTGTTCTTATTTTCCACTTTCCTAACATCGATGTCGTGTCAGAGGTACACGTAGCAATATATTAAGATATGAGACGAGGGTTATTAAAATATGGAAGATGTGAGGCGCGAGGGAAAGCCCAGTTCGTCGGATTTATGTTATGCTTCTTTTCTGTTATTAAACGTCTTTTGTTTGGACAACTCGTTCATGTTTGTAATTTCATTCCCCTTTCCCGTTCTCCCCACCTGCCATTTTTCTCTTCATCGTTTACAAAATCAAATCATTTTGACACCTAGACTCTCAGTTATTTTTTCAGGTTATGATCAATTTCCAGTTTCTGCACCCACAGCAAAGTTCGGGGTGTGTTTCGCTCGTATTTCAAAAACAGCGTTCTTGGAAAACGGTTTTAAGTATTATTTGGCTGAGTAACCACATTCATTCTGTTGATACCGAGGGAAATGCTTGATTCGTGCCTTATCGCCAGTCTCGCTGCGATGCCGGTGACGACTTATCTCCAGCCTGTCTTCCTGCAAGTTTGTGGACCGTCTAAAAGCGCTGGCGTCAAACATCGATTTATTTTTGTTTGTATCAACTAGTTGATGGCTCTTCCTTGCTCAGACTCGTTCCAGATCCTGACTTTTCGATGTAAATTTTCGCGGCTGACCGCTCAACCGCTCAGAGAGTAAAAAGTTCTGAACGGGCAACGGGGTCTCTTGGTTTCGTTCAGTCCTCTCCTTGCCGTCAGTTGAGACAATGTTAACAGCAGAAAATCAGAATGAACTTTACCAGGTAGATCTAGTAGTTTCTACAAAGAAAATAAGGCAAATATGTGACATTTGGCTATTATTCTCGCCATGCAAGTATGTTTTTCAGGTATATTTTTGTGTGTTACATGTGTAGGAAATATAATTTGTCCAAAGAAATAGCTTAGCTAGAGATATTTCCGAAGGAGAAGGATGAGGTAACGATTGTTTAATGGCGTAACGGAAATGCAGTGTGTAACAAAGATGCTTATGCGAATTTCCGGCTATTCGGAAAGCAATGATTTAAGAAACTGAATAGTGATGTTCTTCACAGTCAGATATTTTCCTGAATAACTTCAGATACGCATCTTGTGCTTCCGCTATTCACCGACATTACCCCGCCTTCTTACCAGATTCGCACTGACCGCCAGGGTGCTCTTTAACCATCGACGCTATCACGGTCATGCTCCGCTAGCAACGGACATTCTCAACATGCCTCAAGCATACCCCGAGACTTAGATAGCTAGCACTAAGCTAGGTATCCGAGCCTTCACACAATTGGTGGATTGATTACATCAAAACCCATTTCTTCTTGGTTCCCGTATCAAAAGTTAGGAATCAACGCTTAAAAAACCTACTATAGGACTGTGTGCTTTGGAAGTTCATTATATACATTGTATAAATTTACTATTAATATAGGTTAATTGGATGTTAAAACGACGAAGATCCATGTGAACGAAAGAATGTGAATGCACGAATATAAATATGCTACATCTTGTATAATTATATTACTTATATAGTTTTAAAATTATTATTAATAATAAGTGTGGGTTTGCATAGCTCTGTGTAATATTGTACAGTTTTTTGTTAATGCAGTTGTAATGTGATGTGTTTATTTTATTTTGCTTTTGTGTCGTAAGTTTGTGGATCTATAGTTTTCTACGTGACAGCCAATTGCAGCAAATAGTATTAATATATAATAATAATAATAATAATAATAATAATAATTATTATTATTATTATTAAGCCCCTGAAGGGACAAGAGATATTCGCAATTCCTATTCTGCAATTTCCTTCCGTCTTGGCCATTCTGTCAACAAATGCCTGCTGGCAAAATCCATCATCACTTATCTTTTACCCTGTCATTCTTTATGATGTACAGCGGCGCGTATGCGTAGTAGCACGCCCCAGAGCGACGCTTCATGCGGGATGGCGCGCATCCCACTTTATAGCCATCATGAACATTTTCCTACTTATCCGCTTTAGTTACCTATTTAATCGGTCATAGATCTGGATCAAGAAAAGCGCACCAACTGACCGGCCGTTTTCTAATCGTGTGCCTGGGTATTCCTTCCCCACCCACCTCGAACCGACTCCTCCCTCTCATCTGTCATCTCGGATCGTCCAGCTGCCAGCGCCATCGGGGGCGCGGCGCTCCTTCGATTAGCTTCTCCCGGAGGCTTTGACGTTGCACGCTCCTGAGCAACGCCTCACGTAGGGCGACCCGCATTCAACTTAACAGTCATCTTGAACATTTTCCCACCTATCAGCGTTAATTACCTTTTTTAAACAGTCATAGATCTGGATCAAGAAAAGCTCACCGGATGACCGGCCGTTTCCGTGTTGTGTGCCTGGGTATTCCTTCCCCATCCACCTCAAACCGACTCCTCCTTATCTGTCATCTCGGATCGTCCAGCTGCCAACCCCACCGGAAGCTCGATGCTCCTTCGATTACCTTCCCCTGGAGACTCTGACGTTGCGCGCTCCTGAGCAGCGCCTCATGCAGGACGGCCCGCATTCAACTTAACAGTCATCTTGAACATTTTCCCACCTATCAGCGTTAATTACCTATTTTAAACGGTCATATATCTCGATTAAGAAAATCCCATAAAGTGGCCGGCCGTTTCCGTGATCGTGTGCCCGGGTAATCCTTCTCCCCCCATCTCGTACCGACTTCCTCTTCCTCCTCGTCCGTCATCTCGAATCTACATCCGTCACATATTTGCGTGGTCAGACGGAAGAGCAGGCCTCATGGCCTGAGTCTCGCCACGTAAATAAGGCATCAATTCAATTCAATTCATCCGAGTCTCGAATTTGTATGCAACTGCTTCATTTGCCAGCGCCATCGGAAGCGCGGCGCTCCTTGGATCAGCTTCCCCCGGAGGCGCCGGCGTCGCACGCACCTGGGCAGCGCCCCTCCCCCTTTGGGGGCGCGCCCGCGGCCGCGGGGCGCCGCGGAATGCGGGCCGGGCGGCGGCGGCGGCGGCGGCGGCCTCGATGCAGGGGCGCCCCACATCCTCGCCGCGCCGCGCAGCGCCGCGCCGCGGAGGCGATGGCGGTGGCGGTGGCGACGCGCGCGCCGTTACTCCCGCGGGCGCGCGCCTAACGGGACCGCTCGCTCGCCGCCGCGGCCGCCGCCGCCGTCGTCGCTCGCGATCGGCGCGGCGCTGTCGCGGGAGAGCGGCCGCCGCCGCCGCCGCCGCCTTCGAACCCGTCCGTCGTCGCGACGCCCGGCCGTCTGGTAGGCGGTGCTGACGTGGGCTCTCTCCAGGCGGTTGGAATCGCGTTTCGA
>JAHLJT010009436.1:50645471-50678735 GCA_031308135.1 Acheta domesticus
GTTATTGGGCGCGCCACTCACTATTCTGCGCGCTCATCGTCGCCACATCGCAGCTGCTCTTCGCCCCTTTGCTCCCCCATTCTCTGCGCACACTCCGGGCCGACATTTTCGGCACTTCAGAACAGCTAAGTAATCTTCAAAGCCTCTTTTTCTGATACGGCTATCTTGTTCCTCGTAAAATCCTGCGTTTTTTGCTGTCCATACTTGTGTCAGCGGTGATGTCACAAATGTCATCCGACCGTCATTGCATTTCGGGTCAACTCAAAAGGTTGTAATTTGCGCCAACGATTTCCGCCGTTTCAAACCCCTCTACGCAACCATCCTCACACCATTGACGGCATAATATTTGTAGTTGCATCATTATCAGCGCTTCCCACACTGGTGTTTTCAGTGTTATCGCAAATTCCAATAACTTCTTTCATCATGCTATTATTATTATACAAAACCTGCCGTTACCACCGTTTGCAAGTCATCACAACATCATTGCTATCCTCACAGTAATATAATAGTCATAATAATCGCAACATTGACATTATCGCCGCTTCCGTCCTTGTCGATTACGCTCTCACTACAATTCCCAGTACCATCACCCTCACAACCACCACCCCCACATCCACCGCCACCACCACCACCGTTGCTTCTCTCACCGTGTTCGGTCGACGCGGCCCGTTTCGATTCAGGTAAATATACGCTTTCGATCCGGGACACGAACGGCGACCCCCTGCCAGCGACCAGCGCCGCCCCTCACTCTGCCGGCAGATACGCGCTACCAAATAGGCGGAAAGGGCTGTAATGGCTATCAAATGCGCGGCGTGCGTATTTCGGTTCCACTTCGGGGATTCCGGACGCGCCTTCGGGGACTGGTTTCACGTGGCCTCCGGGGATATGTCTTCAATGCGGGCGCCGCATAGTTCGCATTTTTATCGTTGTTTTCCGATTACGTGCAGGGTATTTATACCATGTCTGTTGGTTTTGTGTAATCTGTTTGTTGGAATGAGAATCACTCACCTGCATATTGCGGTATTAGTGTTCAGAAAAATACGAATTTATTTCCAAATAAAGTAATAAACAATATATTTATTTCGAAAACTGTTATAGTAATCTTTTCTAATTACACGTTACATAAGGTTATATATTTCTATTTCGTGCAAGTGATAAAGATTTTCCACATAGGCTTTACTGCATTAGTTTTTAGGGAGGGGAGGAAAGTGTAAGTAGAAAGGTCGAAGGCAACTCAAGATCTCCGGACGTGCGAGTTCTCGTGTGCTAAGAATGTCTGAGAAGAAAGTTATTCCCTTACGAGTCTAGTGGTAGCAAAAGTTCCAAGTTTTTCAATTGTTCCTTGTTGTGTTTCTCACTTCTTTGTTACATTCTCCCTTCTGTTAAATTCTTGCGAATTCTAATTCGTAAATTAATTATAAATTTTTACTCTTCTACTATTTTTACAATTACTTTCCTTTTAAAACCCACTTTTCAACACTGATGTTCATTTGAAAAAGTGCCGTAGCAGTAAAAAGATAAAGTAATACGAAAGTTCAATAATAAGGTCAAAGAAAAAAATTTCTGCGATTGTTCTTTTGCATCAGTTCATACAGTTTCATATTGATATTGAACCCGTCATTGTAAGCAAGTGATTTTGTTGGCACATTAACGTTCAGTATTTAATTTTTTTTAGGTAAATAATTACTAAATATAGAATTAGCCAATTTCCTAGCAGAAAAAGACGAGAAAGTAAAAAATGATTAACTTTCAATAAGTATTTGTGATACAAGTGGTAAAAGTGACAATTTATTCCGCAAGTAGGAAATGTTGCGACACGACTACGACAGGCCAAGTGACGCAATTCTACGAGGAAAATAAAATCACTTTTACATATGTTTTACATTGCTTTCTGACAGTCATAGCGACTTTCATTTTATTTTAATTCAAGTACACAAATCATGTACCTGTACCTTAAGGGCAATATTGTTAGGTAGGACGAACGTTCTTGTTTTCTTTGTTACTTTCAGATTTATCTGAACACTTGAGCATCGTACCACTTGGACAATTGAACTTTTAGCATGCTACTCAAGCCCTGAAAGAACTGTTTCTACTAGTGGCTGTTTTAAACAAGTATTTACGTATTATAAATTTAAACTAGTTGAATACACGCCGTTGCCTCGGTGTGTATTATCTATTATACACTTCTGTTAGACCTGCCCGCTCCCGCACCAGACGTTACTCCCATGCGTCCTGCCCGCACCAAGCGTACTCTCACCGGGTTGTCCCACCATCCACCACGCCCCCTCTCCAAAACATCTCGCTCGGGCCCACCCTGCTCGCTCGCGCCCGCTAGCGCCCGCTCTCCCCCGCCCGCTCTCGCCTGTCCGCCTCGCCTACCCGCTCTCGCTCGCCCGCTCGCGCCCGCCCGCTCTCGACCGTCTGCTCTCGTCCGCCCGCTTCGCCCGCCCGCCCGCTCTCACCACCCGCCCGCTCTCGCCCGCCCGCCCGCCCGCCCGCTCTCGCCCGCCCGCCCGCCCGCTCTCGCCCGCCCGCCCGCCCGCTCTCGCCCGCAGCTCTCGCCTGCCCCGCTCTCGCCTACCGCTCCGCTCGCCCGCTCGCGCCTGCCCGCTCTCGACCGTCTGCTCTCGTCCGCCCGCTTTCGCCCGCCCGCCCGCTCTCACCCACCGCCCGCTCTCGCCCGCCCGCCCGCCCGCCCGCTCTCGCCCGCCCGCCCGCCCGCTCTCGCCCGCCCGCCCGCCGCTCTCGCCCGCCCGCTCTCGCCTGCCCGCTCTGGCCTACTCGCTCTCGTGCCCGCTCGCGCTGCCCGCTTCGACCTCTGCTCTCGTCCGCCCGCTTTCGCCCGCCCGCCCGCTCTCACCCACCCGACCGCTCTCGCCCGCCCGCCCGCCCCCCCGCTCTCGCCCGCCGCCCGCCGCTTCTCGCGCCGCCCGCCCGCCCGCTTCTCGCCCGCCCGCTCTCGCCTGCCCGCTCTCGACTCGCTCTCGCTCGCCCGCTCGCGCGCCTGCCGCTCTCGACCGTCTGCTCTCGTCCGCCCGCTTTCGCCCGCCCGCCCGCTCTCACCCACCCCCCCCGCCCGCTCTCGCCCGCCCGCCCGCCAGCCCGCTCTCGCCCGCCGCCCGCTCTCGCCCCGCCCGCCCGCCCGCTCTCGCCTGCCCGCTCTCGCCTACTCGCTCTCGCTCGCCCGCTCGCGCCTGCCCGCTCTCGACCGTCTGCTCTCGTCCGCCCGCTTTCGCCCGCCCGCCCGCTCTCGCCCGCCCGCTCTCGCCCGCCCGCCCCCCCCCGCCGCTCTCGCCCGACCGACCGCCCGCTCTCGCCCGCCGCTCTCCCTTGCCCGCTCTCGCCCACCCGCTCTCGCTTGCCCGCTCTCGTTCGCCCGCTCTCGCCCGCCCGCTCTCGCTTGCCCGCTGTCGCCCGCCCGCTGTCGCCTGCTCGCTCTCGCCTGCCCGCTCTCGCTCGCCCGCTCTCGCCTGCCCGCTGTCGCCTGCTCGCTCTCGCCTGCCCGCCTCTCGCTCGCCCGCTCTCGCCTGCCCGCTCTCGCTCGCCCGCTCTCGCTCGCCCGCTCTCGCTCGCCCGCTCTCGCCTGCCCGTTCTAGCTCGCCCGCTCTCGCCCGCGCGCACTCGCCCGCAAGCTTTCGCCCGCTCCCCTCCGTCATGCCTCAGGCAGCGATGCAACTATGTTTAATTAACTTCGTATTAGATCTCGTTTCAGACGTTTTTCCACCTTCTAGCGAGGATCAGCTACAGTTTCTCATTGAACTCCTGTGACTGATGCGATGGTAGACGTGAAACATTGAAAAATACGATTCTTTTTGTACACATATTAATGTTTCTGAAAAATAATTATAGCTGGACATTCCATGCCTCCAAACAAAACAAACAAAACTTTCTTCGATACAAGCATGGATATCCAACATTCCTCTTTTCTTACGATATAGATTTATAATATCTATACTTCATTCATCATAGGTAAAATTATAATAATAATAATAATTATTAATATTATTATTATTATTACCTACATTCTACGTCAATGTGTGGAAATATTCGTAGTAAGTTAATTAAGAAGCATATCTCTGAGAGAGAAGATAATAGAATGCAATGAATATCACTCTTTTAATTTGAAAGCGCAAAACCTTTAATAAATAATTTTATTATTGTAAAGTTCTTCTGCAAATAATTTGGTGACATCTAGAAGAATAACAGTCGTTGTTACGAACCCGATTTATAACCCAGAAAACATGTGTGTTGAAACCTTTTAAAAATCTAGCTAAATAATTATTTTATATAAAATACTGCTGAAAATTACTGAGTAGTTGCAGTTTATTTATGTGCACTATAGAAAATATGGAGCTAGCTAATTTGTTTGCGTCAAACTGACAACTATGATAACACACAATAACATGGTACAATAAAATGACTACCAGAAGCCACAAAAAGTAAATGCAACTACAATAAACCAGTCATAAAAAGCAATAAAAATACGGTTTTTACACAGTATTCCAGAAATTACTCTGCGCACTGGGGTCAGACAGGCTGACCTATCACCCTTAATATTCCACAGCACACGGCGCGAGAGAAAGTTACAGCCTTTAAGAGGACGGGACAGAACAAAGACACGCGAGAAGGGTGGAAAAACAGGAAAACATATGGCGAAGAAAAGAAAAAAATTCCGCAGCAAGAAAAACAAGCAGAGTGGGCAGAATGGGAAGTCGGCGGAGGTGGGAGATGGCCACGAGATCCTTTGCGTGCAAGCTGCAGGCCGGGCACTTGCGGAGAGAACAAGGTTACTGGTCACCACTGTAACGGCGCCAAGGACAGTCCAGAGCATCTGGAATCATTTTAGATTTCTTTGGTTAGCCATATAGTTCGCAGATGCATCGGAATATAATACTTTTTCCTGTAATTTAAGAGTGCAACATCGAAATACATATGAGGTGTTGGTGATATGAGGTTTCCTACCATTAAGAGTGCAAATTTAAAAATCTTTAGAGTTGAATTGTAATAGAAGACCTCTGGACAATAACATGCTCTGCCACTATACGTAAGTTTTGAGAAAAAGGCAAGTAAAGATTTAGGCATTGTATTGTTCGTATAAGGATAAAGAACATTAATTTATGAATGCAGTCATCTTGGGGCGCATCTTTAAAATAAAAATCCAACAACTACATACGTCTATGGGGCGTCGAAATACACTGTCTCAGTTTCATCAGAAATGTGGCTTATCATGTTATTGCCCCAAGGTCTTCAATTATATACCCAGAGCAGTTTAAAATAAATTACTAATGTCTCCAATATGTCTTACATTCATCTACATATAAAAATCTTTCTTCGGAAAGAGTTTTCAGGCTAGCGCTTTTTTCAACGTCTGCTGCCGCTTCATTGTTCCGTGGCGGTCGGGAGCTTCCGAAGGCTGTGGACTTCCAAAAGTAAAGCATTTTGATCTCATTTTGTCCTGTGTGCTACATTTACACAAAGTGAAAGAATCTAAAACCTATAAACTTATCTGAGCAAAATTTAAAATGGGATTTCCTGTTCAAACAATACTTTACAACAATACTAAAAATACAAGTCCAGATACATTTTGGTGTTAGACCTGACACCCTCTCGTGCATGTTAGGTGGAGCAGGGTCCCTGTGACCTCACGTATCTTCGCTTAGCTGCAGTTGCCTAATTTTGCGAGTCAGAAGCTTTACATTTCACATCCTTTCACCACATTCTTTAGCTTTTGTCTGAAAGATATAAGCACTTCGCGACAGCGCGAGGGGTTCCTGGAAGAGCGATAACAGTCGAGCCGTTGCACAAAATGATCTGTCTGACCCCTCGCCACCACTTCCGTCGGCAATTGGAAGAGCTTGCAGCAGTTCTTCAGTCGTGCCGGTACATTGATAGAATGTGTCAGCGTGAATAAATTGTTTATGTATTTGACATTATGAATAATTTGAGGAAAACAAACTTCTTGTGCTACATGCGGAAAACAAGTTTGTAAAGATCATCGCGATGTTTTGTGTAAACAATGTAGTTCAGTGAGAAGAGTAATAAATTGTTGACATGCAACATGTTCCTTTCCAAATTTTTAGATGCAATAATTCATTTATAAGTATTTGTGACTCCAATACAAACATCTTAAATTTCGTACTTTTTCTACGTTGTGTTTTTGATTTAGAACAATTTTCAAATAATTGTTTACTTATTTTTGTGTAAGACAATGTTAGAAAATTAAACTTATTGAATTTTCTGATACCTTTGTCATTGAAATATTCAGTAAAATGTAAATGGGGTCACTACTTGAAATTAAAGATAAATGATACGTTTGTCCTTTTATTTTTTTCAATTCCTCATTAGCATGTTTGTTTATAACAGTGCATTTTGATAATACTACCTTACAAATGATTGATTATTATTAAAATAATTAATTCCACACTTATTTGTAGCTAAATGTAATATTATAAAGAAATAACTTAAAGGAGTCAGAAAGGACCCCGCGCCACCTCTAACGTAACTCCGGCAACCGCCATCTCCCCAGGGTTAACAATGAACGTTTATTAAATTAATTATAATAAAATTAATTTTTAATTTCTCAGATCTCTTCTGCACAGGATTACGGATAATTTGTGATGTTGATTATAATGAAGAAAGATCTAACTTTGAACATTTTAATTCTGCGAAAAGACCATGTTCAGGTGAAGCAATATAACATTTATGAATTTTATTTTCGAATTCTAAGCAGATGAAACTGATATGTCAATTGCAAAACGTTGATGAACATACGCGTCAGAAACTAATTTTAACGTATTGATTACTAAATTAAAATTCATTGAATGCAAAAGTGAATTGATGACAAAAATGTTAAATTTTGAAAACCACTTTTAGAAAAAATATAATTTTTAAATTTCTATATTTAATTTTATGAGATGTTATTTGTAGGCTAATTGAAATGAGAATCACAAGTGATTATGATATTGCCCATTGACAGTTTGAGCTAGTGGTGCTACAGAATGACACAGACTTTCCCCTATTAGTTTTCTATTTCCTTTGGCCTCGGCTAGCTAATCGAACTTGACACATACTCTTGCTAGCTGCCATCTATCGCCGCCCACACTACACATTTTTGACATTTTTATTAATTTTAATTTTATTACAGAATCTGTTTTCAAAATCTCAAAAATTAGACTCAAAACAGATCGACAAGGTTTTTTCATTTGAAAAAAAGTTTTCGTGTGGTTTAGGTGCTAGTAGTGTTCACAGACGGGACGGACGGACAGATGGGACGTTTTGCTTTCAATTGCTTTTCCGAAATGAAGGACCCACAAAACTGGTATCTGGCTAAAGCATGTATTGGAGGATTATTTTCTTAATTTATCAACTGGTTTTACCCAGTACTACGTATATTACTCCGTTTATACGTATGTATACGGGAAAGTAAAAATAAGGAGAATTTATTAGTTTCTAATCGTTTTGTAATTTGTGGTTTGCAATATAAGGGTTGAGTATTAGTTGATAACATCATTTTGTCGAGTAGAAAGTACTGAACACAAAAAGGGAAATATACAAAATTCAATATTTCTCATTACGAGCTGTGCTGCAGACATAGAGGTTACTGTTGAATTAATAGAGTTTTGCATCTAACGTGCGGAATGAGCTGCAATTCCAGCATAACTGCTGAAACTAAACAATATGGAAGTTGAGTAGGCGGGAGATTGCGAATATTCAGGTAGTCCGTGAGAACTAAGTGTTGCGTTGGCAGAATTGCCACAATATCGAGCTATGAGTTAACAAAGCAAAGTGCCTGGAGTTAATAGGAAGGCATTGGGGAGAGGTAGATTCATTGACCCACTATACACAAGGATCTATGAACTGTATATTCGTTGTGAAAAACGAACAGAGAAGAAATGTGTTATTAGACATGAGACAAGAGAAGGCTGCTAGAAAGAAACTACTGAAGAAAAGAAACAAATAGTGCTGCGAAATGTTTACTGTCGAAATAAAAAAGGTAATACAATATTTTTAAATTGAAAGCAAAACAAAAAAATAACGGAGCGTGTGGCGCAAGATAAACCTCTATGTGAGCCAGAGTAAACAATAAAGAGTGTATATAATTATATTGAATTTTGACACATGATATATGATAATGTAACTTTAAAGTTGATTCCTATTATTTGGTATTGATGAGGAAAATGAGATAAAATGAAGTAAAATGAGAATAAATTGTTTTTACTTTCAAACTTTGTTCAGAGAAAGTTTTATTTTCAGAGAGAGAAAATTTTGTTAAGTATTTGCAAAGGTCAATTTTAGAAAAAAGGAATAACATATTGATGAGTTTATAATTAGTTGAATGAGGTCGGTGGGAACAAAATTTCAAGACAATGTTTCAATGATAAAAGAAGCAGGAAATTAATTGGTGTTATGACTGTAAAACATTGAACAACATATTAAGAATTGTGGTACTATTTATACCGCTCACAAGCTTAGAATAAAGACAATGTCCTAAATCAAATGTAGTCAAATCATATAACAGAAACGCTAACCAAAATGAGATGCAAAGCCACCTAGCAGACAAGAGACATGTGATTGCCTAAGTTCGGTGAGAACACGGAAGGATCCAACGTACAAATAACCCAGAAGCGGAACAAAGAGAAGAAAAGCGCATCACACAATCCCAATGGAAGAAACTACTACTAAGGGGTTGCCACCGCCCAAGCAGATTGCAGCGCGAGGGGCGTCGGGGCTTGGCGGCGCAGGTGGCGGCGGCAAGTGGCCGGGGGCGCCGGGGCCTCCGGGGGGTGGGGGCGGGGGCGGGGCTGTGGCGCGAGGGGTTGGGGCGCGGGGGGACAGTGGTCGATCGACGCCGGCGCCGTAAATCGGGCGCAGCGTTTTTACTATGCGCGGCTGAAAGGCGACATACGAGCCGGCGGCGCCCGCCCGCCCGCCTGCGCGCCTCGCTCGCCGACGTTCCGCCCCCCGCTCGCCTGCCCGTCCGCCTGCGCGCCCTCGCTCGCCCGCTCGCCCGCTCGCCCGCTCGCCCGCTCGCCCGCCCGCGCCAGCCCGCCCGCGCCAGCCCGCCCGCCGCCCGCCCGCCCGGCCCGCCCCGCCGCCCGCCCGGGCCCGCCCACCCGCGCCTACCCGCCCGCGCCTACGCGCCGCCCACGCCCTCGCCCCGCCCGCGCCCGCGCCCGCGCCCGCGCCGGCGCCCGCGCCCCGCCCGCCCGCCCGTCCGCGCGCCCACCTGCTCGCCCGCGCGCCCACCTGCCCGCACGCGCGCCCCTGCCCGCCCGCGCGCCCACCTGCCCGCCCACGCCCGCCCGCGCCCGCCCGCGCCCGCCCGCGCCCGCCGCGCCCGCCCGCGCCCGGCCCGCGCCCGCCCGCCCGCCCGCGCCCGCCGCCCGCCCGCGCCGCCCGCGCCCGCCCGCGCCCGCCCGCGCCCGCCCGCGCCCGCCCGCCCCGCCCCGCGCCCGCCCGCGCCGCCCGCGCCCGCCCGCGCCCGCCCGCGCCAGCCCGCGCCCGCCCGCGCCCCGCCCGCGCCCGCCCGCCCCCGCCCGCGCCCGCCCGCGCCCGCCCGCGCCCGCCCGCGCCCGCCCGCGCCCGCCCGCGCCCGACACGCCCGCCCGCGCCCGCCCGCGCCCGACCGCGCCCGCCCGCGCCCGCCCGCGCCCGCCCGCGGCCCGCCCGCGCCCGCCCGCGCCCGCCGCGCCCGCCCGCGCCCAGCCCGCGCCCGCCGCGCCGCCCCCGCGCACGCCCGCCCGCGCCCGCCGCGCCCGCCCGCGCTCGCCGCGCCCGCCCGCGAACCCGGGCTGCCCGCCACCGCCCGCGGAGCCCGCCGCGCACGCCCGCGCCCGCCCGGCCAGCCCGCGCCCGCCCGCGCCCGCCCGCGCCCGCCCGCCGCCCGCCGCGCCCGCCCGCGCCCGCCGCGCCCGCCCGCGCCCGCCCGCGCCCCGCCCGCGCCGCCCGCGCCCAGCCCGCGCCCGCCCGCGCCCGCCCGCGCCGCCTCCCGCGCCCGCCCGCGCCCGCCCGCGCCCGCCCGCGCCCGCCCGCGCCGCCCGCGCCCGCCCGCGCCAACCGCCCCCGGGCCCGCCCGCGCCGCCCGCGCCCGCCCGCGCCGCCCCGCGCCGCCGCGCCCGCCCGACCGCCGCCCGCCGCCCCCCGCCCGCCGCCCGCTCCCGCCCGCCTTCGCCTCCCGCCCGCCTCCGCCCGCCTACCCGCCCGCCCGCCCGCCCGCCCGCCCGCCCGCCCCGCCCACCCTTGCTCACTTCTTGGCCTTACTCGCCCTCCCGCCCTCGCTCGCCTTCGCACTCGCTCGCTCGCCCGTCCGCATCGCTCGTCACTCGCCCGCCCGCCCGCGCTCGCCGCCCGCCTGCGTTCATTCGCCTGCGACTCCCGCCCACTCTGCCGCCGCCGTCGCGCGCGCCGCGCGCCATTGGAAATCTATACGGGGATCTCCGAAATAAACGCACTCGCGTATGTTTCATTTACGGGCCAATTTGGGCGCCCGGCGGCAGTGGCTGTGACGGCGGCTGTGTGAATGTCGCGAAGGGCGGCGGCGGGGACTGCGAATGCGGCGGCGTTGGGATGGTGGAAACAAGAGCGGGATGGTGAAGGAAGAGGCGGCGGTGATGTTAGGGATGGGTCTGGTGACGGTGGCAGTGTCGGCGTTGAGGGAGAGGGCGACAGGGGTGCCGGCGCGGAGTTTCTGGCTACGAACGTGGAGTGGCAGCGGGGCGCGAGTGGCGTCGGTGGGGGTGGGGGCGGGGGGCGGGGGCTGACTCGGCGGCGGGGCCCACGCTCCCGCTCTGAGCTTTGTCGCTAATTTAAATGCGAGATGTTGACGTTTGTGATCTCTCTTGCGAGCGAGTCGAATGCCTGCACGAGGCGCGAGCCTGTGCAGATTTTTATAACGACCAGGAAATACTGAGCGATAAAATTTGGGTGGACCATTGTTCTTGAAATGTACGGTTGAAATAAATGTATAAGTATTGTTTTTCGCAAACAATGTCGTCAAATAATGCAATTGCGTTGGAACTGGGCTTATTGTTGTTGCCATTGAAGGGGCAAAATGAAATAGCAAACAGTTGAATGTCGATATTTTCTTGTTCACATTGTTTTCAAATTTAAACGTTCCCTATTGGGTGAAATAAATCTGAACATACTGAATAGCTTACATAGTAACAGATTCTGTAAGCGATACATATTGAGAAGTTAAGGGAACATTTTTGGTAAATTTATATTTACATCGGCAATTCACGTGATCAACCACGCGTCAAATGAATAGCCCATTCAACGAATGAAACAATTCACATCGATAAAGGAAAAAATCCGATTACTTCTATACCTTATGCAGTTCCATTCCGGTCTTTCAAAATAATCGTTGTAATATTAAATATGATTTCCATAGCATATTTCGCAAATACCAATGATGTCAGAAGAATACAATGATCATTTAAATTGACATTTCTGTAATTTTAAATCGCTATTTAATTTTAGAAAACATATTTCCTAGCGCGATGACGAAATATAAGTTAACCGCAATATTTCAATTTGTTTACTCTTACTTCTGAAAATGATAAAGATGAAAGTTAAATCTAATCCAAAATATTTTAATGGAGAAACAAATTAAACACATCCATTGTCAACAAAGATTCAACTTAGATTAGATATAAAGAAAATTAAATTATAATATAGGTCTGAAGCCCCATTTCAAACTTTTTTTTTAACAGCCCATAAGCCCAAAGCACTCAAGTTTTACTGAAAACTTAACTTCTTGATGGAGAAATGTACATATATTGAACAACAAATATAAATAAGGGTTTTGCAGACTCGATCATTTATACATAGAACTTATTTACGTATAATTTATATTACTTTTTCTTTGTTTGTTAATTGTTCTAATATATTTATTATATATTTAATATTTAATCCGTGTTTAATGTAAAATTATTTTTCATAATACTGTATTGTTATTTAGACAAACGACACAAAATAATCTTGGAAGAAAAGCCATCTGTAACGAATCTAATACCTCTCTTTATTATTGAAATGAAATCCTCCAGAATTTTTATACTGCACATTTTTTTTATATAACTCACAACTTTTCTATAAACTTAATCCGCCAATACGCGGAATGCTCATTAAATAGAATATTCACTAAAATTTTTCCAGCTAGCTCAGTAAAATCAACATTTAATAATGAATTTCTCCTTTTATTTTTGCACGATTGTGGGTTCATAATTTTTATTTAAGCAGTTACCTACCGTTTTTCTTACCATTTACTGCCTGGGCAACCCGATCCGCACGCCATACGGGGGACGAGAAACATCTGAAAGTTTTTTTCTATTTGGCTATTGATTGCTAGCTACTAATTATGCAGAATTGCATAATAATCATCAAATCTTGTGTTCGTTCAAACCATTAACAACTGGTTTATTCAATTAAACTTTTTAAATTCACCGGTGATTGCAATCCTCATTACCAGTGCAATTATTGCCATTTTAATAAGTGTTCAGTTCGGTCATGACCCTTTAGAAAATGTCTGTATCAGTTTTAACAATACCAGAGCTCTTTTCTCAGACAGCGCCACCAAGATCTGCGGACGACGAATTCCAGGCGTCGAGATGTGCACTCTTCTCCCTTCTACCGCGATCTTCATTACCTATCGCCCGATACTCTCCTAACCTGTTGCGAACACTGCTATCTCGTGCATCAGGTGTGCACCTAGCCGCGAACTTAATGATTCGAACTCCGCTAACCTATCTACGATTTATTCCCTGCTTAATTTTACAGTTTGTGACAAGAATTCTATTATCACAGCTCTATTATTGTTCTGTTCTTAACTCATGAAAATTTAACACTTCCCACGTAGACACATCCGGTTTCACTGCATAATGTCTGCATAAAAATGCTGCACAATATGTTCAAAGTCCCAATTTGATATTATTCTGCACCATGTCCTTACTCCGATAATATTCAACAATTCTTAATTGACCCCCTTATTAAATTAAAACATCGATCGTACCAGCTATAATACTCTACAGTCCTATTATTCTTTCACGAACAAAAGTTAAAGTCCAAACCCCTTAGAAATTTCCGACCTCACACGCAATAATCTCTAGCACTGACCTGTTCGGTTTGCTGTCTCGTAACAGAAAGGGGAAGTCAAAACTTTCTACTTCCCAAGTAACAGACTTCAATTTTTTCGCCAAAGCCCCTCTCATATCCGGTCATTTTTAAAATATAACCGATGAACGGTCCCGGTATGTACACCTCCACTGGTTTCAACGCCCCTGTGATTGTAAGATGAACCTCGCTTATGTTTATCGGCTCCCTAGCAACAACATGCGATCGTCTACTCTTTCTCGATCGTCTTCTCCTGTAAAAATCTAATATTCCATCTTTTTCGTAATTATTTATTGCCTAAATAATTGGTATATCACACGTCTTTAAGAGCTGAACGTGAAACATTTTAACGGACACCATGTTCTAAGAACAATAAAAAATAAATGATACAAAAGTACAGCGTTTGACTTCCCATCTTCCAAAACAAAGATATATACGATTTTTTATACCATTTATACGATTTTATTCATCGTAAAATAGTTCTACGAAAAATATTGAACATCGTGCAGCCGATATCACAAAAAACCGACCTGGTTATAAACCTATATTTTCGCCCGGTTTACGAACTTCAACAGTATCCAGTTATTTACTTTGTGTCTGCCATATTGACTGTATATATGAAATATCTGTAAATATCTCAATATATTAATAAATGTCACAAAACAATGTCTTTAGCAATATGACTATTTGAATAAACTCGGAGGTTTCCGCAGAAAAATATTGTGGCCCTCCATTATTGTATAATACAACGGGACGATAGTTACAGCAGACATATTTTGAGGTTTTTTAAATCCTTATATTCAGCAATTGTACAGAATATTAAAAGGAAAAACATGAAATATGCAATATGTAACACTATTACAAACAAACACTATTAAAAAATATTTTAAAAAATGTATTATTCCTATTATTTCCCCAAGTAAGTTTCTTTAATAGAATTAGAAAAATAATATGTTTATTTATTTTCCTCCCGTTGTATTATACAATAACTGTTTGAGTTACGGCTGCTGTCTAGTGATGTGTAGAGAGAAGAGCATAGAAGTGAAAATCAGATCGCGAGCAACGAGAGATTTAACTGCGGCAGCCTCCGCGCGCTGCTGTCTCCCGAGGGCGCGCGGGGGCGCGTGTCGGCGCGTGGCGGTGGCGTGCGCGCTATCGCCCGCCCGCGGTGGGCGGGGTCACGCATCCCGGCGGCGCGGGCGCCATCCGGAGGGCGCTGTCGATGCCATCGGGGGCGATAATCGCCCGCCCGCCCGCTCGCCTCGCCCCGAGCGATGGCACGATGGCGCCGGCGATTGCATCCCTCGCCCCCGCCGCCCCCGCCGCCCCCGCCGCCCCGCCCCCGCCCCCGCCCCCCCCGCCCCCGCCCCCCGCCCGCCCCCCGCCCGCCCCCACCGCCCCCGCCGCCCCCGCCGCCCCCGCCGCCCCCGCCGCCCCCGCCGCCCCGCCGCCCCCGCCGGCGCTGCATCGCGTCGCGCGCTGGGTCGTAAATACGGCCCACATGTCAAGTGCACGCGGTCGGCTCCGTGGGGGCTACACAGGATAGGGTTGCGTCGGGTGCCGGCGGACTCTTCGTGCATGCCTCTGCGGATGTTTCTTTTCGTTTGTTTTGTAAGCGGTGTTATTAACTCCAGGGAAACAGATTTTTAGGGAAATGTCGCGTAAGGTCTTAATAAGATCGAGCACGTAATAAATCAATTTCAGTTTGAATTGAAATTTGTATTTTTTAAAAGTTTATTGTGTAATTTGTTATCTACAGAAAATAATGCGAAACGTAATTATATGAGATTTACGTGGTAAAATGCAGTTGATGTTTAACGAGCTTTCTCAACGGTAACGAGTTGTTTAGTGAGTTGTTTCAACGGTAAAAATATAGTGTATTTATTATTTCTGATATTAACATAAGGTATCAATGTCTAGTAGTATTTTTCGTCTATGAGTCATCAACTCTTTAGATAATTATTTACTGTTCACTAAGGCTTTTTTTGTATTTTGTATTCACGTTTTTCTCAGAGGTTTCAGGCACAGTGCTGTAAAATAAATAAATAAATAATATAGTACATGTGACAGTGTGTACTAAGAAAATACTTTGGGCTTTATTCTGTTTATGAACATTTTATTTTGTCCTTTTTCCTTTGAATTGTTTTATTGGTTTTGGCGTGTTAAAATTTGTAAGTGCAAATACCACGCTACTGAAACCGAGACAACAGCCAACCTTTTTGTGGTAAAAATTTCTAAAAATAGTTATCTGCAAACTTTTTTTAATGGCAATGCAATAAAACCATCTATTGTTATTTCAAGCCTACAATAACTTGGTATGTTTGTAATACTTAACAAAGTAGGTAACTACGATTTCTTTATACGTAAGTAATGTGATGGGAATAATGTATCTTCACACACGTATGTTCACATATAATAAAGGCCCAGTGCGTAAAGATGGCAAGTATAATGAATTTGAGGTGTGGAAATACCAAGGACACGTGTGTATGTTTCAAGATAATTTGATAGCTGAAATGTACGTTGTGCATGCTGCCGAGAGCCACGTCCGCTCCGTGAATGTCTCCTACGGCTGTCAACTGCACTGAACGCGAATTAGTATATATGCTAGTCTGCACCCTGAAGGCTAATACGAAACCCGTGAGAGCAATAGTCCGCGGATGGATAAGCTGGAATCCCTCTCAAGGGATCGCCCATCTGCTTGACATACACCGCTTATCTGAAGCTCAGCGCTTCGGACGAGTATTCGATGACAATTGTCTGTCAGATCGCTTGGCGAACATTGGACATTCGTACTGTTATGCTTAAGTGATGTACGAGTATTGATACATTATAGAGATATAATAAAAGATTACATTAATCAAGAACTTAAATACACAATTCTGGTATCGAAGGAAAAAGAAATGTAGCGCGCAAATATATTGACAATTAATATAAGTTTGAAATTTTATTGATTTTTCTTATTTTTCTATTGTGCTTTGAAAAAATGATTGGAATCATCAGCAAAATCATTTGTTGCAGTGAATTCTCTAAAATATTAATGGACATAGGTGTTTCTTGACATTCTGTTGCAAACTATTGATCTGAACTGTCGCTTCCCCATGATTATTACATATCCCTGTTCCATCACATTCTATCTTTTCCATATTCAAAAAAATTCACCGACCTGGATTTTATTCAAAACCGCACGCTGGAAGAATAAAGGCATTACACTTACATTCAATTCTATAATGAACAAAATCAAATTAAAGTAATGATCAGTTTTATCTTTCCTGGAATATTTGATGGATATCCTGACCCTTTTCATATGATGGCGTCGGCGGTTAAGAGATCCACATCTCTGATTGGTTTTGAACAGACGGGCACTCGCGTTTGGGTTTCGTCAGATAGAAGAAATGCGAGTATTTCAGGTAAACTTCTATGACTCGGAAACGAGTGGGACGTAATATAATATAATAATAATAATAATAATAATCATAATAGTGACTAATATTTATGTGCGAGACTCGGGCCATCCCGGCCGCTCTCCGCCAACCACGTAATACCATACATATATAGATAAAAATTGAAACAGTACATTTTAGTAAATTAATTACAATACAACTTAGATATGTCTGCCCCTGGGGCTCACAAAGTGAAGTAAAAACACAAGGAGTCCAGCATTACCTAAACGGCCGGGGAAACAGGAAACCAAAGCAGTGTGCATGCTCTTCAACGTTTGAGCAACAAAATAAAATATTTAAAATAATTTATAAAGCATTTACTGACACAAGAGAACATTAACCCATTTCTTCCCAAACAGTGAAATACTTAATTTATTTAATATATTTTAGTTAAATATTGATAGTAAGTCTCCAAAGAGAGCAAAATCAGTTTGCTAAAAATATTTTGATTCTTGGTTGAAGCAGAGCGGTACGTTGCGTATACGCAACGTTGGGAGTTCTCTGGAAAGAAAGTGTACGGACAACTCTTTATATAAATGTCGGTATTTTGTCCATTAATGACTACTAATTTTACTAATATGCAAAAAGAATACAAGCTAATGCACAAAAGTGTAAAAATCAAATGGAATTTAAATATATTTGACATATTTTAATATTCCAAAATTGTCCGATTCTTACGAACATTGCGTTGCCTGCATGCATGCTTATCTCCACTATTTTATGTAATCAAAAAATGAACCTTTGGTCTTTTTCTTATTCTCCTCTAATTTCCTAAATATCAATGTGAGTATCACACGGTAAATTGCAATTTGTGGGCTAGATGGCAATTTGAGTGCTAGATGGCGCTTCTAAGAAGAAAGAGTACTAGTATGCACTTGAAATCAATATCGGTATCAATGCCACCGAAATCAATTTCGGTAGTTAGAATGTAACTAATCCTTGTTTAGCAGGATCTCTAACATATCAAAAACTCATTGTGCTTCTCTATCATGTAATCATGCACAACTTTTGTTTTGAAATAATTTTTGGGGTTCGAAGGGAACAGTCTGATCTCCTTTTCTCTCAGTTGCCACAATTCTATTTGCATAGAAATCCGCGACTGATAAAGGACAGAAAATAATATGATACATATAGAAGTTTTCCAAGAAACAACAAGTGGTGTTTTTATTTATTTTTTTTAATTTCCGTCAAATTGCCAATTACTTCATCTAAGACTAAACATTGGTGCCTTCTTTGATATTCCACTACGAACATAAAAATGGTTTAAAAAATATTTTTTCACCTGTCAATACGCAAGACATCATGAAACCAAACCTCTCATTACTCACATGTTTTAGCTAAACGTCGCCCTAAGTACGAAACTTCTCATAAGTGCTGATAAGTTCTGGCTAAACGCTACGGATTGCAAATGTTTTTTGTTTATTCACCGAAAAATGGGTTCAATTTTGCAGTATTATATTCTTTACCTAAGATTTTATTGACAGAAATATGTAGATATCTTTTTATTTCTTCAAATTTGTTTCAAAACTTCCTATTTTTCGTAAATGGTATCTTCGAAAGACCACGCAATCTTTGTACAGGAAGTCATAACTATGCCTCGTTTTTAGAGCCAAGAAAACTACAAAGATCATGTCCGTTTGACATATCTGTCAATGGAACAAACCAAGGAGAGCATATTCTACCGAATATACATCTTTTTTCAAAATACTAAGCTCCCATGAACCGTTTGCCGCGGCGCCATAGTGGAATTTGGCCGTTCCCAATTCTGCCGGGAAACTCCCAACGTTGCGTAAACGCAACGCAACAATTATTTATCTATAAAAATCGTTTTTGAAATCACATTCTATTCAAACATTAACACATTAATTTATACATGTTTATATTTTGCAATGTAACAACAAGAATCCATATTGATCACCAATTTCAAGGTCAAAAGACAGATATTGTAAAGGAGTCTAAATAGGGCACGCGTGTTGATGGAGAAAAAAATAAAAATGAATATTCATGTATTATATATTTATCAAATAAAAATAGTTTTAGAGTCATTAAGGATTGTATTTACTGTACAAAAATTACAAATGACTTCAAAGAACGGTATACGTAAAATAAAATAGTAAACATTGCGTTGCGTATACGCAACGTTGGGAAGAAATGGGTTAAAGAGATGCCCGAAAATAAATTATGAAGAGGAAAAAAATATTAACCAATACGCGTCAATAAGTTAGCAAGAAAATCTCAATCCATTAAAGAACTCATTAAAAAAATAATAAATGAGAATGCATACAACCACCCGGCCAGGAGTGGTTGTGTGCGACCACCGACGTATGAAGAATAGACTTTTACATGTGGTTTGCTTTTTCACCTTGGGATCATTCATAATGTCTGTTTTCTTGAATTCGGCAAAATTTAGTCATCTAACTCGCGCCAGTTTTTCATAAGTTTCTGCTCAGAAGATAGTCGATTGGGTGTTGATAATAAGTTTCAATTTATTCATTTCTCCTAAAACGCGCCTAAACCGTTAATTACCCCAAACAGGCTCTATCAGTTGGATCAAAAGCAAAATCAATGTTTTTAATAAACATGACTACAGTATAAAAGTGTAAGTAAATAAGCTGCTAGCGAAATTAAGTTTTAACTATTAAATAGCTAGAAACTATGACTGAATGTAACGAAGACACGAACTTTAATTTCACAAGAAAAATCAATATATTGTTAGAAACGAACTTAAACAATGTCAAATTAAAACTACATAGATTTTTGTAAAATCATTCATTGAGATTATCACAGCTTGTATTGAGTGGTGCCAGGCTAGGTAATTCGTTTCTGCCCGAGTTACCTCAACTTCTTCGACCAGCAAGAATTTGCTCGCATGCCTTAGAAAGTTCATTGCCAGTATGAGCTACGTTATCTACACAATTTAAGACTTACTAAATATGTGGTAAGAATTTAAACTGCCCTCAAAGGATGCCAATTGAAAGAAAACTCCTTCAAGATCTTAGTGGTGGGATCAGGAAGAGAGCTGCCCCCACGTTTGTATGACGGTACTTATGAGCGCAAAATGGTCTTGGGCACGGCAACCCTGACGTTAAAAAACACGAAAATGTTGCATTTAATTTTCAGATCCACAAATTTTAATCTTTGAATAAAAATATGGAAAGCGGCAGTTGGTGTAGCTCCTTTACGTCCTCCGTATGCAACCGTCCTCCGCATCCTATATCTTTCTGTCGAATTTGTAATAATAATAATATAATAATAATAATAATAATAAAAATATGTTTTATTGTTAATAATAAAATTGTATTTATATGCGTTGTCCTGGGGGAGAAATCTATCGGCCGGATGCTCTGATTGGCAGTTTTCTCGTGATTCTAGACGAAAAACAGGCGACAAGCAGAATGGAACCTGAACATACGCCCACGGACTGCGTGCGTGAAACTGCACACTACAAACACACATGTCAGGGATATTACAGTTTGCTCGCGTGGGGCCCTCTGGGAAAGATATTTGGATGAGGAAAATCCTTCAAAAAACAATTGTAAGTCTGCGCAGTATTTCGATTGATTGATTGATTGATTGTTCAGTGATTCTGGGCGCGTCACTGCTGAGTTCATTAGTCCCGTTTAATGTAGTACAACGTTTTTTTCCTCGGAGATAGCGGTGGTGTCCGTCGCTGATTGGCAGATCCAGCGCCGGCCAACCGTCAGCTAGCGAGGTTTTCCCCAATCAGGTATCTCCCTCCAGCGGGACGGCACAGTCGCAGCTGGGACAAGCTCTAACATCCTACCAGTCTCCCGCCATGTGTGGGAGTGTAATGCATGTTTGTTTTGTAAAGAGTGAGGATTGTACAACGATGAAAAAGAAAAGATCGTGCACGGTCCGTAGCCCCGTTTGTTAGGGTACTGCTCCGGCATTCGCCTGGGGTGATCGGAGAAAACTACCGACCAGAGGCCGCTGGCCGCCAGAATTCTCCTTCAGACAGCGATAGACCTCGCCCAAACTATCTGGCGAGTGTCGAAAATCCTGCCATCGTCGGGACTGGACTCTAGGACCTCTCGGTCAGAGGCACTGCAGTGACGTCAGTTGATGCCCTGAGCCACCTCTCTCGGTCGGCCCTCTCGTTCCGGAGTGAGATACGCGCCACTTTTTCGAACTCGCACAATACATTCACAGAACGAATCACGTAAATAGTTAACACGCTCGGAAACAATAAACACTCGTACTCTCTTCAGTATTTGTATTCAAAGGGTGGAAGGCAGAATCAGAACAAACGAAAACCGGCCATGTCTCAGAGAGACGCCGGAAGAGAAAGAGAGAGAGAAAGAGAGAGAGAGAGAGAGAGAGAAAGTGTAAGAGAGAGCGATATGGGGCGAGAAGTGAAGTGGCTCGGCGGGCGGGGGAGGGTGGCGCTGACGCCGCCCTGTCACCACCATCGAGACATTAATCACGCGACACTAATCAGGGGTTGGCGAGCGACGCGGCGCGGCGCAGCTCACGTCGCCCAGATGGGCGATAAGGGCGTGCTCGGCCGCGGCGTCGTTAACCGCCCAAACGGACTCTATAATCTGCCGCGCGGACTTCCTCAAAGCTCTCGCCGGAACGCGCCCGCCCGTGCTCCGAGACGCGCGGGAACTCCGGTCGCTGATCGCAGCGGTGGTCTCTGACCCCAATGACTGGTATACGATCTCCGCGTGATCGCCGACACTTCCACGAGATAGCCTTTGCTACGACTCTTCCCTTTATGGAAGAATCGCCACCCTGTCCATTCTCTTCGTCCTGAAGCACATGTTGGCACGTTCATTCTCTTTCTCCGCAACACACCGCATCAACTGCACTTCGAGTTTTCTAAAGTGGCTCATAAAATGAATCTTTTTTAACAGTGATAAACACATCTTTGAGACCAGAGCCCCGTTGAGAAGGACATTTGCGAATTAATAAAAATATACATTTTAAAAGGCTGGAGGTGTAACAATGACCTAATGCCATTGCCGTTACAGAAAAATTGAAGTAGAGAGTGTCAATTTTAATTTGTTTTGCCTTGTTTTATTGTTTGTAACGCTTCTTATTTCAAACCTGTAAAGTGGTTTAAACACTGCTCGGATACAAAAATTAAAAAAAGATCCTTCCTTTGATGTCTCCGATTCTTTTGTAGTTTGATATCTTTTCTTCTCTATATCACCCTCCATCTCAACAACAGTAAATATAACTATCGTGCGTGATTCATTACGACAGCAATATTCTCAGCAAACACAACGTCGCGCTGTTATTACGAACTCCCAGAATGCGCTCCTCTGCTCTGTGATTTTACCATTGTGTTCCCAACCTGATACCTGCCAACTTTTTTCCCTTCTCCCTTCGCCTTCACACGTTTCCCTGCCCGCACTACCTATACAACCACCCTTCGGCGCCAACATTAGCGCGGGAATGACCCGCGAAGAAATGAGGGCCAAAACGAAAAACAAACGCGCAGCAAACGGCGGCTCCTCTTTGACAAGAAAGAACAAGCCGCTCCGAGCGCCACGTATCAATCACGTTGATTACCCCAGAATCCACCCCCGCGCCAGCACAGCCGCGGCCGCGCCCCTATCGCGAGATCTTAACTAACGCGGCGGTGGCGGCGTCGGGGGCGGTGGCTGCGGCAGAGGCGGCGTATGGTGTTGGGAGCTCTGGCGTTGAGGGCGGCGGCGTTGAGGGCGGCGGCGTTGAGGGCGGCGGCGTTGGGGGCGGCGGGGTTTGGAGGTGGGGGCGTCGGGAGCGGTGGGCGTTGGGGGCCGGCGTTAGGAGCGGCGGCATTGGGGCTGGCGGCGTTGGGGGCGGCGGCGTTGGGGCGGCGGCGTTGGAGGCGGTGGGGTTGGGGGCGGCGGGGCTTGGGGGCGGCGGCGTCGGGAGCGGTGGTGTTGGGGGCGACGGCGTTGGGGGCGGCGGCGTTGGAGGCGGGGCGTGGGGGGTGGCGGCTTTAGGGCGGCGGTGGTGACTACGTTGGGGGCGGCGCGGCGGAGGCGTGTTTGTCCCCGAACAGCAATCGGCGCCGCAGGGGCGTGCCCGCGTTCCCTTACCTGCTCCTTCCCCCTCCCTCACCCTTGCTTTGCCGCCGCCCACCACCCTTCTGCAATCCCGTGCCTACGTTGACGGCCCTGCTACGGTTCCGGGAAGTGCCGGCGCATTCGCGGAAAATTGCTGCCTGAAAAAGATTCCGACTCGCTGCGTGCCGCGGCGGTTTCTTCGCGTGGGAACCTTTAGCGTACGCAAAATACTGGGGAAGAGATTCTTGGATTATGCCGCATAGAAAAATTTTTGGTTGAAATTTCTAGAAGCACTTAAATTAAAATGTTTAACAAACCCTACAATATATCTAAAAGTTCTTAAATGCTTCGCATCTAAAAAACAAACTTCTTCTAATACTTTAGTTCTAATACAATATTGGTGATCCATTACGAAAAATAATTGCTTGTCTATCTCAGGCAACTATGTAATGATTTAGCAATTATAGGAGATACTTGATGGTTTGCCTCGGCTCACAACATTTTCATCATTAGGTAAAAACGTATTTACCTTATCCGTATTACGAACCCAGAATCTAACCTAGGGCTTGATGCAATAATTATCTCTTGTTATGATTTACTCATTTATTATTTTTCATTATAATTATGGTATGAATAATACAGTACATAAACCTTAGTTAGCACGAACCCGCTTAATACAAAATTCGTCGTAAAACGGACAAAATTTAGGTCCTGCAAAAAAATGTATTGAGAATATATATAAAAATCGGATAACACGAATTTTTATAACACAAAAACAGTCGCTTGGAATTCTTCGAGGGTTTACTGTATTATCATTATTTGCAGAATTCTATATCCCATTTAACATTTCCTGTTTCCACAAATAATCTCAATAACGATATTTTAATACTTTGTAAGGAAATATTTATAAATAAAAATGTTGAAAACAGTTAAATCACGGTTTAATTTTTTTAGAATCATGCATGGAAACTCTTTATTGATTATAATGCATTATTTTGCCGTAAGAATACCATAAAGAGGTCATGGCCATTTGAAGAAACGGAACTGCAAAGTAAACAAACCCCTGGGGCGATATGAGTCAACTTGGCTGTCCTGCATATTGTGAATGATTCCAAGAGCAATTTGTAAGTGTTAATGAGTTCGTACTAAATATAACTACGTAACTTATTCGAATGTGTTTTTGGCTCCAATTCTCTAAACTCTCCTCCTGCCGTCGCCTCGTCCGTCAACGTTTCAGTCTACTGCAAAGACTCGCTTTATGTACAACAAGTTACGTAAATAGCCGGTATGTGTACGTAATACATAATGAAACGAGTCATCACAGATTTATGTTTAAAATTGTATACAGTGACCAAATTCTGCGGTCATGCTTAAAATATTTACCAATATTCTACTTAATATTTCAATTGGAAATAGAAAAGCGAACTATATGCAAGTTTTATAGTTTATTTTTCGGAATTTGCGCGAATTGTATTGAATAATTGAACATTCATCAAACCTCTGGCAAAAAAAATAATTAATCCACAAGTTTCATTTTTCATCATTATCCATGTCACAGGCACTAAAAGAAAAAATACGTCCGTAATAATACAGTCAATAGACGTAATATTATACTTTTTTTGAAAATTTAATTGTGTTTTAAATAAACTAAAAACACAATATTCGATAAGTACGTTGGCGAACTCTTTGGCCATCAAATATTCCAATTCAAACCCTCGAACCCACATGCGCACTGGATGTATAAATTCCAAAGGCGAACATCTTTGCTTTCACAGCAAAGAGCAGGCCGACGTTTCTCACAGCGCTGAAACCGAATCTGCGTCGTTCCCATCTCCGCTGTATCCGACAACTTTCCATTCTCGCCATAACACCCAGTGGTCGCCCCGGCAGCGCCGCGCTGTCGGTGACCGAGGCGGGGAGAAGGGAGGGAAACCGGGCCGGAGTGGGAATGGCTCCCTGCGCCACCATCCCCTCCTCTACCTCCTCTACTCCCCTCTAACCCTCCTCTCCAACCCGCCCGCCTCGCCATCCCCCGCCCCGTCGCGCACCAGCCCGCCCACGTCCCCGCCCACCCTCCCTCCCTCGCTCGCCACCGCCCACCCACCCACCCGCTCTCCCTCGCCCGCCACTGCCCGCCCTGTTTTCGCTCGCTCGCCCACCGCCCCACCACCACCCGCTCTCTCTCACCCGCCACTGCCTGCCCCGCCCTCCCTCGCTTACTAACGCCCACCACCGCCCGCTCCCACCCGCCCGCCCCCGCCCGCCCCGCCCTCCACTGCCTGCGCCGCTCTCCACCGCCCGGCCTCCCTCGCCACTGCCCACCACCGCCCACCCTCTTCCGCCCGCCCCCGCTCGTCACCCTTACGCCTGGTTGCTCCGCCAGTCCCGCCCGCCCTGCGCGCCCCGACCTCCCCGCACGGTCCAACCGCCGGCGAGGCGGCTATGGCAAGGAGGGCGTTTGGGGCGGGCGGGGCGGGACCGGCGGGTGGGGCGGGGGTGACGAAGAGCGGTGCTGGGATCGGGAGAGGAGAGGAAGGGATGGTGGCGCAGGGAGCCATTCCCGCGGCCCAGCGCGGCGACGCAACGCTGCATCGGCCGGGCGATCGGCAGCCGCGACGGCGGCGGCGGCGGACTCCGCTCCATCGCCTTCGCTTGTTTTCCACGGTCGCCGGATCGGCATATAGACATTGGAACTCGGTACACACGCGCAGCGTCCCTCATCCGGAACGACGCCACGCCAGCGCCAGCCTACCCGCCCCGCCCGCCCCGCCAACACGACCGCCGTTGCCTCTGCGATCGCAGTCCTCCCCTCCGACTCCCGCTGGCAGCTCTCAAGCCCTTTGCTTCCACTGGCTTCAGCAAGACCATGCACTGGAGTTCACTCAGCCCGCCTGTTCGTCTTGTACAACTATATTCTACTACAATCCCTACTTCTTATTCTTCGTCAACTCCTTGACGTTCTACCACTCTTATGATATTTTTACCTCACATTCCATTACTCATTATACTTGGATCATGCACTTTGAAAGTAAGGCCTTGCTGAAATAACATCCTGCTACAAGTTGCTGTGTCACTATCATTTTTCACATACCCAGATGTATTTTGGTAATTTACACAGCTCCATTATTGCTTTAGTTTTCTCTTTTATTTCATGCTCCAAAAAGACGTTTTACGAGGTATGATGATACTGATCGTATTATACTTTCGTACGATTATACAGATTATCTTATGAATCATCTGCTCCCGTTACGTACAACATTCACCGATTCATGCCTCGCGTCTTGCGCTTCACCACCACTTACTACATTGTGGACTATTTGCCACTGTTTCACTCATTCTCCCCGACTCGTCCGCCTATTTCTTTATCCACAAACAACGCAATGTTTTTCATTACACACTCAGCCAACATTTACCTGTCATCCGAACAACCATATTTACCTCCAGCGTCCCCAGGTCACAGCGGCTTCCAAGTATCCGCTCGGCCCGTTCGGCCGGCCAACTGCCGCTCCCGCCCGCGCACCGGCCACCGCCGGAAGCGCGTTGTGCGTTGGCGCGTAAAGCCAGCGCGTGCCCCCCCTCCCTCACGCACCGCGCGCGGTGTCGCGCCATGTGGCTTGCTGGCGCGTACGCATTCTCGCCACGCAACTCCCCCCCCCCCGCCGACCTGTCGCTCGTCGCGCGCCCCGAGGCCAATTACACGCGCGCGCTCGGCGGAGCGGCGAAATACAAATCTGCTGCTAGTGTATCATAAGGACGCGTGTTGTTATTTACATTAACTCGCCTCGGCGCTTTGGAAAAAAAAAAACGCTGCTCGAACGCATCGAAGAATAAATCTCCGACACCGATTTATAGGCTGGTATAACGATTCCGTTTAAAATCAACGGTCCCGAGAGAGGGTTTTTTGAGAACTGGTCTTCATTGAACGCCGCAATCAGTATACTGTCACGAAAAAAAAAGAAGAAAAAAGTCGAGGGAGGAAACATTGGGGGTGAATGGATATTTTGGCGTGCGTGCCCGTTACTGCCTTGTGAGAGCTTGCCCTTCGCTCACAGTTGGTGTTTTTTTTCCTGGAATGCGAAGATATATGAATATAGGAGTCTACATCAAGCAGATGGCTGTGCGTTTGTTACGTTCCCCTCGTTCAGCCCGTAAACACTTCGCAAACTGTCTACGCAATACGATGTATTCTTTGAATCTCATCGGAAATGTATCAATTTCAAGTGTTAGAGCGTATGAGCCATGAAAAATGCCTCTGGGTTCGGTTCTGACATTTTAACAGCACGAAAAATATAAATCCGATCAGTGGATTCATCCTGTGATTTGTCTTGCGCAAAATCATCCTGTGATTTTGTTTTGCGTGTGTAGAAATGGTATCGAGCACCGCAATGTGTGACAGGAGAGCATACAGATATTTTTCAGTTGAAACTTTAAAATCAACAAGTATTTTACCTATCTTCTTTGTCTTGTCGTTGTGTTAATAGCTATAATAATAAAATATTGAGTGGATGAAACCGAACTACAGTTTGAAAGATGTGGATGAACAGAGAAAAAACTAAGTTTTATTTATGTTTAGAGAACAACAACCTGCGTGATGATCTTACGTATATTACTTTTACGGTAGCATTTCATGAATTTCAATTATTTTAGCAGTTTATGATATAACATAGTTGCACCCATTTCTAATAGTACTAGTTTTCATACAGATCACCCAATATATTCATTTCTACTATCAGGAACAATTGGAGTCTTACAATGTTATTTAGAGAAAAGTAGCTCAGCATTCGATTGCATCTGCAAACAGACTTGATGCATGGTACCAAGGGAACTAATTATAACCCAGAACTATTTGTTTACTTTTAATAGCTTTTTATACTGAAAGAACATGAAACATTGGATTCATTGATTGCATCTTGTATGAATTTCTTTTCTTTTTTTTTTTCATTTTTTTTTTGAGATAGAGAGAAAACATTCTTATTCGTTGATAGTAACTTTCTTGCGTTTTTCGCAAACCTGTACTTTTCTCTGATGCAATTGGAAAAAATGTGTCAAAAGTTTAGAAAGGTCAATACCAAATAATATATTGAAATACTTTAGATTGTAACTTATATTAATATTTTTAATATTTCCAATTTCTAACGATATAATGCTCATGCCGAAATATAGTTATTTGTGTATCAAAGGCGTTGTAAGGTTTTTAATGATCGAGTGGCAATAAAAGCCCGAAGAGCCTTTCGTCCGAGGGCTTTTATGTCGCACGAGACCAGCCCGTGGTATATACAATCTTTTATTTTTACTTAATTTTAATGATTCAAATTAACTTATTTACTTATGAACTAGATGTTGACTTTACTTGATGTGCCTTTTCATAATTCCCTCCATAAGAGAACACAGTAACATCATTCAATTGTTTTCATATTTCCCTCGTAACCATGACCCTCTCGATCCAGGTATGTTACAGTCTATACAGAGCTCCTGATCCTAAATAATTGAGTCTTCAAGTTCACTTAAATAATGTTTAGGTATGTTAGATGATGCCATTTTGAATTCCTAGTAATCTTCCACGCGACAGATGAAAATGAGAGTCAGTTTGATAAATTCCGGGAAAGACAAGAATTTATTCCTTTGGTAATAGCTTGAAGAAGACATTCAGTTTCTGAGAAATAATTGTATAGTCAAAGTGGACAGTAGTAATCTTTTTCTTCAAAGTAAGTCAAGTGGAATAAAGGAAATAAACTCGTTTTGGTAATTGTCACAATTAGAAATACATTAACCACGAAAAGCGAATGTAATTGCTAAGAAACGATGTGTATGACACATTGAACGCAAGTGTTGGCTAAAATACTGTTAAAGGTGGGGTACACTGACACTCTGGTAGCAGATTAAAATGAAAGACATGGTATCACGTTGTCATAAAGTTAGCATTGACCTATTTTATTTTGTGTGAAAAAGTCTAGCTTTTTCCTCATGCGTCAGTAAAGAAAGATGATTTAAAACATCAATTCAATAAGAGATGAGAACGGATGAGGTTTCTTAGAGACCATCTGTAGCAATGTCTCTAATAGGGTGATCCTAGGTTTGTAGTCCCATCACAGGCCGATTTTCGATATTAGCTTTTGTAATTAGATCAAATTCAGTCCACTAACTGAGGAGAATTCTACCGGTTGTCTGATTTAATCTGCAATTTTCTGTTTTCTTCGATAATTCCTTGGGTAATGCCGGAAACAGTACAATAAAAAACGAGTCACGGACAGAGAGAGTTCTTTCCTTGGTCATCCTTTCTTCTCCTCAACCTCTTACAAACACACGTGCACTGCACTACCTCACACATCGGCCAACTAGTCGGGAGCTTAGAGCTCGTGGTGCCCCCTTGGGGAGGGAGTAAAGAGAGGAGAGGAAACCCTGCAAGCGAGCGTGTAAGTTTGAGCCAAATATTACGTACAAATAGGATAGGAACGCTTCATGGCGGCTACGGCTACAACACGTACTTTGAACTTTCACGTTACTATTGAACCCAGTAGTTGTCGCGACACGACACGTTAAATACTCACTTACTTGCTAGAGATTTGAACAAATATATAAACAATAACATTAACAAAAATCAATAATAATATTAATAAAATAAAAATAGTAATAAAAAATATATAAACAATAACATTAACAAAAATCAATAATAATATTAATAAAATAAAAATAGTAATAAAATGTCTTCATAAGTGGCAAGGCTCAGGACGTAGTTTCTGCTCTTCCACCTAACTACTTGAATGCAGTTATATACAGAGTTAATAGGGACCATTCCGGCATACGCCTTCGACGATGGAGTAAACATAGAAAAACCTCAACCAGGATGGTGACTTAGGGCCAAGCATTACTACAGTAAACTCTCGTTAGCACGAACTCGCTTAACACGAAAATAATTTCGGTCCCGGCCAGGAATACATTCATGAAACTCGATTGATTGATTGATTGACTGATTGGTGTTTCCGGGTTGCGTCAACTACTTTGGTCATTAGTCCCGTCAGTGTAGTGCGTGTTTTTCCTCGGGAGGGTGGCGATGAACTTTTCCCCGCTGGATGGCGAGATCTGGCGTCGACCTACCGTCGACTAGCGGGGTTTCCCCTCAACCAAGTATCTCGCCGCACCAGCCGGGACAAGCTGTAAGCTCCAACCGGCCTCATGTGTGGAAGTGTAGTGCATGTTAGTGTGTGTGTGTGTAAGAGAGGAGGATAGGATAAGGAAGAGGAAGGAAAGATCGCGCGCGGTCCGTAGCCCGTTTGTTAGGGCAGTGCTCCGGCATTCGCCTGGTGTTGATCGGAGAAACCACGGAAAACTACCGATCAGAGCAGCCGCTAGAATTCTCCTCCAGACAGTGACTGAATTCTACTAGCTGACAAACTAGTGTCGAAAATCCTGCCGCCGTCGGGACTCGAGCCTAGGACCTCCGGTCAGACGGACTGCAGTGACATCAGGTAGACGCACTGAGCCATCTCTCCCGGTTGAAACTCGAATAACGATTTTTTATAACACGAAGTCCGATTGTTTCGGTCTCTTGGAATTCATGTTAATGAGGGTTTACTGTAGTTAGCATTAACCTGCAAGAAAAACAACGGAAGTGCATTGAGATCCAAGATCGAATCCGCCCGCGCCAGCCGAAGGAAAGCGAGCGCGGGCGCGAGCGCGGGCGTGGGCGAGAGCGAGGGGCGCAGGGACAAAGCGCGCTTCGCGGGCGCAAGGCGAGCGGGGCGCCCCGCCCCTGGGCGGCCGCTGGCCGTTTGTTCCATATGTAGGGGCGGAAGGGTCACGCCAGGGGCGGCTTCCGTCGCCGGCGGGCCCGCTTCAATTTCCGGCCAATAGTCCGCGCGCCAGCGGCCCCAGGCTGTGTGTCGCCCGCCGGCGACCCCCTCCCCTCCCCATCTCACCGCCGCGGCCCGACGGCCCTCCAGCGGTCCACGGGGGTTCGCCTACGCCAACCGGAGAAGAAAGCGCGGCCCGCCCGCTGCGATACGCGTTCATGTCCGATTCGCTCGCCCCTCCGCGCAGCTACCTGCCAGGGAAGATCTCATTGACGCACTAATGTCTGCGATCCCATTTACAGCCCTCTCGACCGCTTTACGATTCATCGACGGGGATCATCTGCAATTCACTTTCCTTGGGGAGATCTAATCTGTGGAGTCGGAAATTATATGTTTTGCATTAATAGCACGCTCTCTCTGGAACATTAATTCGTGTTAATGTAAATAAGTCAACATACGTGGAATGATATTCAGAATCATTTCACAACTAAACAATTATTGTGAAAAAAAAAGAAAATGTTACTTTACTTTCAAACAGTAGAACTTTCTGTAGTGGAATTGAAACAAACATAATAGATTTATTTTCTGTTAAAAATTAAATATTTGAAGCGTCAGTAAATAAAAAGCTCTATTGACAATGCGCGCGTTTATAAAACGCAAAGCGTATAACGAAGTAAACAATATTTAATAAATTCACTTTCTCGTTTACCTGCTCTTTCGGTGTACCCTTTATGAAGTAATTAGAATTAGCATGTATCACGGAGCTGAGACGCACTACACAAACCTCTAACTAGCGCTGACGCTGCATTTCTCCAGTTACAAACTCCTTTCGGCGCGACAAGGGTGTTGCGTTGGCCCGACGACACACAGGAGTTGCGGGCGACAGGAGTGCGACGGGCAGAGCGATGGGGTTGCGAGAAGGACGAGTCCTAAGGCGGCGGGCGGTGTCAGACTAGCTGCGCCTCACCCTCGACGCCCTCCAGCAGGTAGCGCGGGCGGCGGAGGATCGCATAAACAGCAATTAGCGTGTTTAGGGGAGGGCTGAGCCTGAAGCCGCGATGGAGGCCACCCGCAAACCCGCAGCCCGGGCGCCACGCCCCGCCCGCGCCCACAACCCGCGCTCGCACCGCCCATCCCGCCCGGCCACATGGACTCCCCCTCACTCTGCCTCCCCGCCCTCCCTCCTCCGCCCCACGCCATGCCCGGCCATACAGGTCTCCCAGTCCCTCTCGCCACCCCGCCGACACGGACGCAGTGCACCCTCCTCCGCCTCACACCACGCCCTCCACGCCCACACTGGCCTCCCCGTCGCACTACTGCCTGTGCCGCCCTTCTCTGCCGTTCTCACTTCTGCTATTCCCACCTCTGCCGCCTCCGCCTTTGCCATCTCAGACCCCCACACCACGCACCCCGCCTCCACCGACCCCCCTCCACCGACCCCGTCTCAATTCGACCCCGCCTCCACCGACCCCGCCTCCACCGACCCCGCCTCCACCGACCCCGCGGTCCACCGACCCCGCCTCCACCGACCCCGCCTCCACCGACTCCGCCTCCACCGACCCCCGCCTTCAATAAATCTGCTCCTACCCCGCGTACCCCCGCCTCCGCCGACCCCGCCACCAACAACTCCGCCTTTAGCGACCCACCCTCCAGCGACCCCGCCTTCAGCGCGCCGCCCCAATGTCCCCGCCTCCACCGCCCCATTTGCGCCACCTCGCCTCATGCTACTCGACCCCACCGCCCTCGTCCCTGGCTCACCCGCCTCGTCTTTTGCTACGGCTACGTGTCTCTGTCAGCCTCATTTTCACCACCCCCGACTCGGCCCTCCCCGCTGCTTGCCCCACCTCCGTATCATGTCTTGCCAACGACCCCGCCCACCTCCATCGTCCTCACCTTCACTGCTCCCGCAAGCAACACAGCGGCGAGCCGCGCGTGGAACAAGGCCTCATGGCCGTCCGCAGACTCGCAGATGCGGCTAGAACGAGCTCACCACTTCATTAAGGGCGCTAGCTGCGAGAAGTAAACGAACAAGTTTGGAGAAAATACTTGCAATTTCTACTACTTTTACGATGTTTTGGTATCTTCAAGGTACGTGTTTTTCTAAATTGTGTTTTATGAATGACCTTTCATGCGCAATACAGGAGACCTGTTGTACAGAAATGATGTGAAGAAATGCTGAATGAAATACTCCAGGATGAGTCTGTTACTACAAAAATTTAAAGCATTTTAAATACCTATAACCTCTAGATATGCTTCTCAATAAATACATTATTATTGTAGTCTATGAACAAATATTATGTATGAACAAATATAATGAAATATTAGAATGAAATTAATTTTATTACGAGGCATTGATTTTGGTTTTCACGCAAAAACTAATTTCACTTAATATTAATGTATCTCAGAAAATACCTTGCAATTACTATATTATGATACTCATTTTTATATAGAACAAAAAAACTGAAAAATTAAGTCTAGCATAATGTGGATTTAATTTAAATTAACTCTACTAATATAAATATTTGTAAATAAATTATATTAAAAATGAAATGTGGATTTTACAAATAGTGCCGACCGTTATGTAACAAATTACAATGCGTAAATATGAAAATAATTAAGTCTGAATGCTAAACAAAAACTATTTATTTGAATACACTGAAGTTCATTGATTTTATACTACATGAAAACTTCCCTTCCTTTGTGCATCCTTATTTCGAATTTTCTTAGGCACTGTATGAAACTTCTCTTAATCCATTAGGTCGCCAAAACATTATTTTAAATACCTTCTCAATCTAAAAAGTCATATCAAAATAATAGCCTGACTATTATTGAGTTTCACTGCAGAAAAAAAAAACAATGTATTAGAATTTAAGGCATTTGATAATTATAATTGGATTGCACAGTTCC